>JARQOD010000004.1:380711466-380783483 GCA_033576555.1 Oophaga sylvatica | reverse complement strand
TTTTACAGAAATCAATCAAGTGCTTAGCTCCCCTGAAACTATGCTCAAAAAGAAATTAAAATAATGGATTCTTATCACTAATAGCTCACCCCACATAATCAAAGTAGTGTAATTATATTACGTAAAAAGAAAAGAATATGTATTCTGCCTAAGAAGCACTAATGGGCAACAGGGGTTTTTTTTTATTTGCTTTTTTTTTAGAGATTTATGGTATTATCAGGGCTTTTTCACACACTGTAGGTTTTCTTCTTCACATTTTCCAAGGAAAAAAATGCACTATTTTACAGTACTATCAAAATGGATGAGATTTCTTAAATCTCGTGCACATGCTGCTTATTTTTTCTTTCCAGATTTGAACCATCAAAGTATTTTTCCAAATTTGCAGAATGTCAATTCTTTTATCGTTTTTGTAGTGTAATTCATCCATTCTAATGTATGGGGAGAAAAAACACATGCAAAAAAGCATCAAAACTGCACTAAAAATTGTGTCAAAAACATGCTGATTTAATGCATAGGTTTTTCCTTACAATATTCTGGGTTTTGCAGAAAAAATATATGCTGCAAATACTTGTGCGCATAACCAGTGTCACATAACGATTGTTTTTTTTTCACACGTTTATTAGTTCGGCAAAAACGCTACCAGTACCACATTTTTTTTCAATAAACTCTACCTACAATGTGTGATTGAAAATTCCTTTGTTTAAAAACCATCTATTCCAGAAAATAGCAGCATAATGAGCTAAAATGCCCCAAGAGTTGTCACATTACAATGGATGATATGGTCAGAAAATTGCAGAAAAGGCCTTATATGGGAGTGTAGCTCAGTAAAAAAGGCACAATAACAACATTTATCACTAAGAATTAAATAGCAAATTCAGGACATTAACGTCTCACACTAGGAAGATTTGGAAACTACTTTAAAAAGTTAAGGCAAGAGAGAGATGTAGTAGACTGCATCTGGGTGTCCGTCTCCAGTAGGCATACGCTCTCGAAAATCATGCTCGACAGAGCACACACATTCGCTTTGTTGGCACCATTGCAATCTATGGCATCAGCACAGACACCACAATCCCATTTTGCGGGGGCTTAGGGCGCAAGCCTCAACAAGGACAATGAACGGGTGTGCCTGAATGCAATGTGAAAACAACCGTACTGATTTGCTGACTTAATGGCCATGTACAACTTCACACGGAAAATTTTCATTAGCTTCCTAAATGCAAAATTAAGCCACTTGTGAAATAGTCTTCATTAAAAACCTTCTAGTATTTTGCAGCTGAAGTGTCTATTAGAAGTCTATTATCTAACTGAGTAATCCTCAAAATTAAATGATCTGCAAAATTCATCAAAGCTCTTGCTACTTTCTCTGCTTTCCACCCTCCCTTCTCTTAGTGTTAGAGATTGCAACAGAAAGGGGGAGAAGGTTGTCCACCGATCTACAGTGCAATAGGGAAAAAACGTGTAAAGTTACAGGGAGGGAAGAAAAAAGGTAAAGAGGAAACCAAATAGAGAAGAAATAAAAACATCTGAGGTACCTAAGACAGCAGCAGCCTGACAATATTAATAAGACAACCCCACAAGAGAAAAATCTGAAACTTGGAACAGGTGTCTCACAATGAATGAAGGAATGAATATTGGGTATGAATGAAACTTAAAGGAATTTTCATTAAGTATGGTAACTACTAACAAACATAAAGAAAAAATCATATTCAAAGTTAGCCTTTAACACCATTCAAGCGCAGCACTTTTTCGTTTTGTTTCTGTTTTTCACTCTTCTTCCAGAGCCATAACTTTTTTATGGCCATGTGAGGGCTTGTTTTTTGCAGGATAAGTTGTACTTTTGAACGACACCATTGGTTTTATCATGAGTTGTACTTGAAAACGGCAAAAAAATTTCAAGTGTGGTGAAATTGCAAAAAAAAATGTAATTCCACAACTGTTTTTTGGATTTTTTTTTTACCATGTTCACCAAATGCTAAAATTGACCTGCCATTATGATTCTGCAGGCCATTACAAGTTCATAGATATCAAACATGTAGAGGTTGTTTTTTATTTCAATGGTGCAAAAAAAAATCCAAAGTTTGTTAAAAAAAGGGTCATTTTCTGAGACCCGTAACGTGTCCATTTTTCGTGATCTGGGGCTTGGTGAGGGCTTATTTTTGCATGCGGAGCTGCTGGCTTTAATGATACCATTTAGTGTGGATTTATCTTTTGAGCGCCCCCTCTTGTATTTTAATGCAATTTTGCGGTGACAAAACATAGAAAATTCTGGCTTTTTCACTTTTTTTTTCGCTGCGCCGTTTACAGATTGGATTAATTCTTTTTCTTATTCAAAATTTTATTGTTTTATAATACACAACAAAAACAAACATATCAACAAATTGGATTACCGTATATACTCATGTATAAGCCGACTCGTGTATAAGCCGACTCCCCCCCTAATTTTGCCACAAAAAACTGGGAAAATTTATTGACTCGCGTATAAGCCTAGGGTGGAAATTGCAGCAGCTACTGGTAAATTACAAAAATAAAAATAGATACCAATAAAAATAAAATTAATTGAGACATCAATAGGTTAAATGTTTTTGAATATCCATATTGAATCAGGAGCCCCATATTGTCAGGACTCTGAACATTCTTGATCACCTTTTGTGCATTACTGCCCTTTTCCAAGAAGGCGTCTTTGGTCTCATGTGCACTGTGTCTTTCTGCTATATAACTCCACCCAGCCTTTAGTCTGTGCTAGAGTATTCTGCCTTGCATCCAGCTTCTGACCTCTGGTGGCTCCATGGCTTTGTACATGCTCCTGTGAACCTGTTTGTGATCCTGCTACTCTGCTCTGAGTTCCTGCTGCATACACCGGTTTCCAGTAATCCTCCTTCATCTGGCTGCTTGTGTTACTCCCCTCTGCATTTGCTGGACATGTAAGCTGTTGCAGCTCTGTGCTGCTTAAACCTGAGACTATCACCCAGGCCTCCCTGGTTGAGCTAAAGATATTATTTGAACTGCCTTATAAGCATATCTACCTGTGCTTGGACTAAACTAAGACTTATTCGTGTCAAGTATCCTCAAGTATAACTGAGCTTTATAGACTCTCTGCTTGATTGCATTTATCTCTGAAGTTTCCTATAGACTGTTAAGCTGCATTTAATATCTGCACCAAGTGTTGTGGATTTGAGCTTTGCTTTGGCACCTGTTTGAATCACTAATGTGATAATATAGACTTTACCACTTATAAAACTGAGTCCTGTAGTTGTCTTTTTCCACACAAGAAGTCTCCTGAGTTATCCCCTATAATTATTACACATATAATAAACATGTAGTTCATGATGGGCCCCATAAAATAATCCATACAAAATACTCCCCATATAAAGTTCCATAAAGGTTAATAATGGCCCCATATAATGCTCCATAGATTATGCCCCCATATGATGCTCCATAGATTATGCCCCCATTTGGTGCTCCATAGATTATGCCTCCATAAAATGCTCCATAGATTATGACCCACATGCTCCTCAGATTATGCCCCATAGATTATGCCCCATATGCTCCATAGATTATGCCCCATATGCTCCACAGATTATGCCCCATATGCTCCATAGATTATGCCCCATGTGTTCCATAGATTATGCCCCATATGCTCCACAGATTATGCCCCATAGATTATGCCCCATATGCTCCATAGATTATGCTCCATATGCTCCATAGATTATACCCCGTATGTTCCACAGATTATGCCCCATATGTTCCACAGATTATGCCCCATATGTTCCACAGATTATGCCCCATATGTTCCACAGATTATGCCCCATATGTTTCACAGATTATGCCCCATATGCTCCACAGAATATACCCCATATGTTCCACAGATTATGCCCCATATGCTCCATAGATTATGCCCCATATACTCCATAGTATAGGCCCCTTATGCTGCCGCTGCTGCTACAACTGAAAAAAAAAATGACATACTCACCTCTCGTCGCTGGGGGCCAGGTGCCGGTGTCCTGAGCAGGTGGGGACACAGGCGCGCTTATGGGGGACAGGTGCCGGTGTCACCGCTCGCTCATGGCCCCAGCATCTGAGATATTCACCTTTCCCTGGTCCACCGCCGCACGCCACTGTCTTCCGGGTCCTCTTGTCAGTGAGCGCTCAAGCAGAGGACGCGGCGCGCACTAACTACGTCATCGCGCCCTCTGCCTGAACATCACAGCCAGAGGACAAGGCGGTCAGAGCAGCGTGCAGCGGTGGACCGGGGACAGGTGAATATCGCATATACTCACCCCCGCCAGAGCGTCTCTGCAGCCCCTGCTCTTCTCCCACGGTCTCCGCAGCTCTTATAGTATATACGGGTATATACGGTAGTTCTTTTTATAGATTTATAGATAAGGCGATTCTGAACGCAACTATACCAAATATGTGCATATGTATTTTTTATTGTTTTATTTTGAATGGGGGGTGATTTGAACTTTTATATTTTTTATGTTTTTAATATTTTAAAAAATCTTTTTTTTTACTTTTGCATGCTTAAAAAGTCTCCACGGGAGACTAGAAGCTGCAGTTGTCCGATCGCCTCTGCTACACACAGGCGATGATCAGATCTCCTGTGTGTAGCAGAAATGCTCACTTGCTCACCCGGAGGTGGGCGCTTATAACAATCTGGCAATGACAACCATAGAGGTCTGCTGGAGACCTCTGGTTGTCATGCCAATACATCGGTGACCCACGATCATGTAACGGGGTCACGGATGGGCGGGATTAATGAAGCGCTTCCAGCACTATCACATTAAATGTTCAAAACAACTGACATGTGCCAGGACATGTGCAATACTAGTGTGGTGCATGTCGTAAAGGGGTTAAAGCACTCCACTTGTCCCAATAATCTAAGTACCCTGACCCTAGCCTTAAACTTACTTCAGCTCTTACTGGCACCGCTCCGGTCCCGATCTTGTGACAACTTCTGAATGACCATAAGTCAGCTGTAATGGTCACAAGCTCTCGATGTAAGTCTATGAGAACCTCGTTCTGGCTTTCATAGACTTACATTGAGTTGTGACTTTCGGATCGGCCAGCAAACACTGAAGCAATCCGAAAGGTCACAATCAAGTCGAGACAGAGTAGAGGGGCAATGGTAAAGATGAAGATGGTGGCTGATAAGTAAATTTCTAGTATCAGGGAACTTAGATTAGCAGCATCTCTCCTGCTCAGCAATAAAAAAAATGCTGGAGTGTTGCTTCAGAGAATCTATGGGCTTGATTCATTATTGCATTTGTGCCTTTATTCTTCCTTTTTAAAGTCTATTTTATATGTGTGTGAAGAAACCAGATTGAATCTTAATTTCCCATACAAACATGTTTTTGTAAACCCATAAAATTTGACTTTTTATTTGTATATTGGCTTGTGAATCTAAGTGTTTATGTCTGGTGGGTCAAGAAGACAATCTTGCAAGCTAATATATATTTAACATACTGTGTAAGGCCTGGGTCTCACATAGCGATACACCAGCGATCCCGACAACGATATGCACTTGTCAGGATCGCTGGTGTATCGCTACATGATCGCTGCTGAGCTGCCAAACAGGCAGCTCAGGCAGCGATCAGCACAGCGACACTGCAGGTAACATCGCTTAGTTACCCGCAGTGTACATTGGATACCAGCGCCCTGATGCAGGGAGCTGGTAACCAAGGTACACAGCGGGTTTCCAGACGCTGCGCGGTGCCTGGAAACCCGCTGTGTACCTTGGTTACCAGCTCCCTGCATCAGGGCGCTGGTATCGAAGGTACACAGCGGGTTTCCAGGCACAGCCCCGCGCCTGGAAACCCGCTGTGTACCTTGGTTACCAGCGGATCGCTGGTCTCCCGCCTGTCACACGCAGCGATGCGTGCCTGTCAGCGGGAGACCAGCGATCAAAAAAATGTCCAGGACATTCAGCGACGATCAGCGATACCCGGCAGGGGGGCTGATCGTCGCTGAATGTCACACACAGCGATATCGCTGGGGAGATTGCTGTTGCGTCACCAAACTAGTGACTCAGCAGCGATCTCGCTAGCGAGATCGCTGTGTGAGATGGGGGCTTAAGACTGTAATAGTGACTTGTACATAGTGGGTGTTTATCTGTGTTTATTGTGAGCTGATATGTTAATTGTGTATTGTACTCTAACCAGTTTGAGCTATGAGACTGAACTGAAGCACACTGGGTAATTCTAAAAATAGCTTACATGTCACGGGTATAAAAACAAGAGACAGAGAGAGCAGAGGAGACCTCATCTCATCACACAGAGCTACCAGTCGGCCATTCTGCACAAGACTCAACGGACCAGAGACAGGACTGCAACTAATTCATCATGGCACCATCACGAGGGACTCGGATCTATGATTCTAAGGGAAACAACCTAGGAGTTTTCGTCTTCGGTTGGAAAGACATAGATCTAATCCAGTGACCATCTCTGAACCATGGATATGTTTGGAGAAAGCCAGGTTTTGGGACCCGCTGGTCACCTGGTTCCATGGAGGTGGTCGGATAAGCCAGGTGGTGACTCTCGTGTCAACTGGCTTTGGACCTTGTATGGACAGTATGGACTGTCACCTCCCTATGCTTGTCGTTATCTCTTCTCTGTGTGTATATCACAGGTGGAATAGCGACCCTGGGAGCAGTGATGTAGTGTCAACTGGCTTTAGGCCTTCTACGGACTCTATGGACTGTTCTCGGTCATCTCCCTATGCTTGTCAATATCTCTTCTCTGTGTGTATATCACAGGTGGAATATCGACCCTGGCAGCTCTGACGTAACATCTACCGTTATCCAGGCGAGTCAGCAGAAGGGTTGGGCCCTGTAATGTGCACCACGTTGGGGGTAATTGCTGGGAAATTTCTGCTTGCTATAGGGTGTTATGGTTCAATAAAGCTTTGTCACACTGTTTTACCCTAACCCTGCGTTGTCTGTGTAGTATGTTGCCCACGGGGAGATAGAGCGGGCGTTCAGTGGTATGAGCCCTGGTCCATGCAGTCTTTCTAAAGGCAGCCAGGCCAGCGGACAAGAGCACCCACTGACCCCGTTTCTCCACAATGTGTTTGACTGTTTGTTAGTTTATGTACGACGTTGTTGGTAGAGTTTGAATTTTCACATGTTGGAGTCATTTAATGCAAGTCTGAAATTTATGAGCGTATATAGCAACATTTTAGTGCACCTGGAGACTTTTTGATTAAAAAAGGCAAAATGGGGTCAAAGTAAAAAATAAAGAGCATTTTTTCTTTTGTGCAAAATTCATCAACCAGATGCGCCACTTTGAAGAATTTGGGCAAAAATATCATTGAATACTACAAGACAAAAAAAAGGACTGGAAAAAGAAATGCATATCATGAATCTCGCCTTATGTTTTGTTGTGGTAAATGAAATTTCCTTTGCCAATCAACTCTCCCAGAAAATAGAATTTTTTATGAGCAATTTATCACTGGGTGGTCAATTGGAGCTGAAAATATGTCACAAGAAATCTGGTCTGGAAAAGGGGGCAGTTTTTTCAAAGCAGTGTTTTGGATTGGCTCATGCTGGATAATAAATTGGGTGCATCGTTAGACAACAGACAGATTTTGTACTCCACTTCGGTACCGAAGTGAAATTGTACAAAGATGTTAATTAACACCTCAGATGCAATTCATTATTTGCGTATTTCCGTTTAAATTTAACCTGTCAGCAGGATTGTGCTCCGTAAACTACAGACGGTGTCAGGTCGGCACCATTATAATGATTACAATGATATCTTGGTTGATGAAATCCGGCTTGTGATTGTTTAATTTTTATTTTCAATTTTGAGTTAATAATATGTTCATGCTCCATACACTTGTATTAACCCCTTAATGACCAAGCCATTTTGTAGGTTAAAGACCAGGCCAATTTTTACAATTCTGACCACTGTCTCTTTATGAGGTTATAACTCTGGAATGCTTCTACGGATCTTGGCGATTCTGAGATTGTTTTCTCGTGACATATTGTACTTCATGATAGTGGTAAAATTTCTTCAATATAACTTGCGTTTTTTTTATGAAAAAAATGGAAATATGGCAAAAATTTTGAAAATTTTGCAATTTTCAAACTTTTAATTTTTATGCCATTAAATCAGAGAGATATGTCACAAAAATTAGTTAATAAATAACATTTCCCACATGTCTACTTTACATCAGCACAATTTTGGAACCAAAATTTTTTTTTGTTACGAAGTTATAAGTGTTAAAAGTTGACCAGCAATTTCTCATTTTTCCAACAAAATTTACAAAACCATTTTTTTAGGGACCACCTCACATTTGAAGTGAATTTGAGGGGTCAATATGACAGAAAATACCCAAAAGTGACACCATTCTAAAAACTGCACCCCTCAACGTGTTCAAAGCCACATTCAAGAAGTTTATTAACCCTTTAGGTACTTCACAAGAATTGAAGCAATGTGGAAGGAAAAAATGAACATTTAACTTTTTTTCCCAAAATTTTTCTTTCGACACAATTTTTTTAAATTTTGTCAAGGGTGTCAGGAGAAAATGAACCACAATATTTGTTGTACAATTTCTCCAGAGTACACCGATATACCATGTGTGGGGGTAAACCACTATTTGGGCGCATGGCAGAGCTCGGAATGGAAGCAGCGCCATTTGACTTTTTTGGCTGGAATTGAGATTGGACGCCATGTCGCATTTGGAGAGTCCCTGTGTGCCTAAACAGTGGAAACCCCCCACAAGTGACCCCATTTTGGAAACTGGACCCCTCAAGGAACTCATCTAAATGTGTTGGGAGAGCTTTTAAACCCCCAAGGGCTTCACAGAAGGTTATAACGTAGAGCCGTAAAATTAAAAAATAATATTTTTTCCACAAAAATGATCTTTTCATCCCAATTATTATTTTCCAAAGGATAAACAGGACCCCAAAAGTTATTGGGAAATTAGTCCTGAGTACGCTGATACCCCATATGTGGGGGTAAACCACTATTTGGGCGCATGGCAGAGCTCGGAAGGGAAGCAGCGCCATTTGACTTTTTTGGCTGGAATTGAGATTGGACTCCATGTCGCATTTGGAGAGTCCCTGTGTGCCTAAACAGTGGAAACCCCCCACAAGTGACCCCATTTTGGAAACTAGACCCCCCAAGGAACTTATCTAGATGTGTGGTGAGAGCTTTGAACCCCCAAGGGCTTCACAGAAGGTTATAACGTAGAGCAGTAAAATTAAAAAATCATATCTTTTCCACAAAAATGATCTTTCCACCCCCAATTGTTATTTTCCAAAGGGTAACAGGACCCCAAAAGTTATTGTGCAATTTGTCCTGAGTACGCTGATACCCCATATTGGGGGGAAACCACTATTTTGACGCATGGCAGAGCTCGAAAGGGAAGTAGCGCCTTTTTCAAATGCAGACTTTGATGGAATGGTCTGTGGGTGTCATGTCACGTTTGGATAGCCCCTGATGTGCCTAAACAGTAGAAACCCCCCACAAGTGACTCCATTTTGGAAACTAGACCCCCCAAGGAACTTTTCTAGATGTGTGGTGAGCACTTTGAACCCCCAAGTGCTTCACAGAAGTTTATAACGTAGAGCCATGAAAATAAAAAAATCATATTTTTTTCCACAAAAATAATCTTTTTGCCCCAAATTTTTATTTTTATAATGGTAACAGGAGAAATAGGACCCCAAAAGCTATTGTGCAATTTGTCCTGAGTACGCTGATATCCCATATGTGGGGGGGAACCACTATTTTGACGCATGGCAGAGATCGGAAGGGAAGGAGCACCGTTTTTAAATGCAGACTTTGATGGAATGGTCTGCGGGTGTCATGTCGCGCTTGGTGAGCCCCTGATGTGCCTAAACAGTAGAAACCCCCACAAATGACCCCATTTTGCAAACTAGACCCCCCAAGGAACTTATCTAGATGTGTGGTCAGCACTTTGAACCCCCAAGGGCTTCACAGAAGTTTATAACGTAGAGCCGTGAAAATAAAAAAAATCATATTTTTTTCCACAAAAATGACCTTTTTGCCCCCAAATTTTTATTTTTATAAGGGTAACAGGAGAAATAGGACCCCAAAAGCTATTGTGCATTTTGTCCTGAGTACGCTGATACCCCATATGCGGGGGGAACCACTATGATCGCCTTACTGCGATCTTTGGGAGGCACAATGAACAAATCCACAAAAGGTGAAGAATTGGTTTTCTTTTTTACGCCGTTCCTCGTGCGGTATTAGTGATTAGGCGACTTTATTCCTCGGATCGGTGCGATTACAGTGATACCAGATTTACACCCTTTTTTCATGTTTAGCTTCTGTCACACACTAAAAGATGCTTTTTTTTTGGAATAATTTTTTGTAAGAATTTTTTGCATCGCCGTATTTTGAGAGCTATAATTTTTCCATATTTCGGCCGACAGAGTTATCTGTGGGCTTATTTTTTGCGGGACGAGCTGACGTATTTATTGGTACCATATTCGGGCACATAACATTTTTTGATCACTTCCTATTCCGATTTTTGTGGAAGCAGAATGAACAAAAACCAGCAATTCAGGAATTGTTTTTTTTTTAATTTTTTTTCCCCCGTTCCGCGTGTGGTAAAATTGATAAAGCAGCTTTATTCTTCGGGTCACTACGATTACAGCGATACCTCATTTATATATTTTTTTTATGTTTTGGCGTTTTTTACACAATAAAGAATTTTATAGAAAAAATAATTATTTTTGCATCAGTTTATTCCGCGAGCTATAACTTTTTTATTTTTTCGCTGAATGATGCTATATAGTGGCTTGTTTTTTGCTGGACAAGATGATGTTTTCAGCGGTACCATGATTATTTATATCTGACTTTTTGATCGCGTGTTATTGCACTTTTTCCAAGCGGTGTGATGATACCGCTTGGAAAAAGTATAATTTACTACTTTTTTGTGTTTTTTTTTTACGGCTTTCACTGAAGGGGTTAACTAGGGTTATGCTTTTATAGATGGGATTTTTACGGACATGGCGATACCTAACATGTGTATTTTTTTTGTTTTTTATTTTTTTATTACATAAAAATGTGTATTTTTTAGGGGATTTTTTTAAATTATTTTTTAATATTTTTTTTACAATTTTTTTAAAAAAATGATTTTTTTCAACTTGTCCCTTTATGGGACTTTCACTTTTTTACTTTTGATTGCAGTTACAATGCATTGCAATGCTCTGGCATTGCAATGCATTGCAACTATAGTGGAAGCTGCTGTGACAATGATCACAGCAGCTTCCCGTAGCTAAATGACCCGGAGGTTGTCATGACAACCCCCGGGTCATCAAGGCAGAGATCGGCCCCTGCAAATACAGTGCAGGGTGCCGAACTGAGGCAGAGGGAGCTCCCGACCCTCTGCCTCCCCCCCTGAGCTCTGCGATCGCGCTCGATCGCAGCAGTCAGGGGGTTAACAGCTAGGGGCGGTGGGGGCTCCGCTCCTGGCTGTCAGTGCAGGAAGCCTGGCCACTGCAGCGCCAGCTCCTGCACTGATCGCGCTGGGGAAGCTGAAATTTCAGCTTCTCCTGCGCGATCGCTGCTGTGTTTGGTCAGTCAGATTGACTGACCAATCACAGCGCTTTGAGTGCGGGGACCGACGGCAAAGGTCCCCGCACCGCTTGCGTGCCTGTCAGCTGTCTGTGACAGCTGTCGGCACTGATCTACCACTGCGTGTTTACACGCAGTGGTAGATCAAAGGCATGACGTGCAGAGTCCGTCCTGGTGCCGGAACTGGCACCTTGCCATGACGGACTCTGCACGTCAGTGGACATTAAGGGGTTAAGCGAGGCTGTGCTCGGTCTAGTGATGGGGCTGCCCAGTGGTTGTGGCTGACTAGAGGGCATGGCCAGCTATCCTTGCTCCATATATATGTATATGGAAGCAAAGCCACACCAACTGGCTGGGAGTATGTATAATGTATAACATATGTTTAACTGATCAAATTTGTAGATGATGCAAAGCTAGGAGAGATAGCTAATACTAGAGAAGATAGAGAAAGGATTCAGAAGGATCTAGATAAGCTTGAACAATGGGCAGTGACTAATAGAATGGTAATTAACAGGGAGAAATGCAAGATTCTACATCTGGGCAAGAAAAACTAAAATCACATCTACAGAATGGGAGGAATAGAATTAAGCAACAGGACATGTGAAAAAGACTTAGGTATACTAATAGATCACAGGCTGCACATGAGTCTAGAGTGTTATGCAGCAGCAAAAAAGGCAAACACAATTCTATGATGTATTTAGAGAAGGATATAGTCTAGATCGCATGAAGTAATTACCCCCTCTACTCCTCCTTGGTCAGTCCTCACCTGGAATACTGTGTCCTGTTCTCGGCACCACATTTTAAAAAAGACATTGAGAAACTGGAGCAAGTTCACAGAAAAGCAACCAGGATGGTTAGCGGACTGAAAAGTTTGTCCTAAAGGTTAAAGGATCTGGGAATGTTTAGCATTCAAAAAAGAAGGCAAAGAGGAGACTTAATAGCTGTCTACATATATCTGAAGGGATGTCACAGTGTAAAGGGATCATACTTATTCTCATTTGCACATGGAAACGCAAGAGGTAATGGAATCAAACTGAAATGGAGAAGATACAGATTAGATATTAGATAAAAAATTATGACTATGAGGGTGATCAATTAGTGGAACAGGCTGCCACGAGAGATGGTGAGTTCTCCTTCAATAGAAGTATTCAAACAGAGGCTGGACAAACATCTGTCTGGGATGATTTAGTGAATCAGGTATTGAGCAGGGGGTTGGACATGATGACCCTTGAGGTCCCTTCCAACACTAACACTCTATAAATCTACATAGCATACAGTGTGTGCGCTGTGGGGAATCACAAGTCTGAAGTCACACAGAGTGACTACAGACTTATTGATTTGTACCAGACAACCCCATTACTTTGTTTAAATGGAGAATAGTAATTAATCTGCTGGTAACATAACTGCAAAACATTTGCGTCTTATAACATCTATAGCATATCAGTAATAAAATCTAAAGCAGTGCCTAGTTGTTGGGCACAGGTGGGAAGGAAGATTTGGTAGAAGAGATCATAGGCCACAGACTCATTTTTCTAGCTGTATAAGACAAATAATTGAAGTTTTAGCTAAATTTTTAATTTTTTTATGGACTTCTTCTACAGAACATATATCAAACTCTGGCCAGCAGGCCAAATCCTGGATGCCAACACAGTTAAAACGAATGGTGGAGGAGGGGGCATCAGCTGATGCTCCCATCTCCATCATAATCTCTCTGCGATGACATCATTAGAATGTGACCGCGGTGCCGAGCAGTGAAGAGCTTCAGAACACTCGCTCCTGAGACCGGAGAAGCAGGGAAACAAGGAGAGGTGAGTTTTTTGTTTTAATATAGGGCCCATTATTCTGTATGAAGCATTATGTACTGCCATTATACTATATTAAGCATTATGTGGGACCCATTATACTGTATGGAGCACAAGGTGAGACCCATTATACTGTATGGAGCACTATGTGGGGCCATTTTACTCTCAGCAGCACTATATGGGGCCCATTATATTCTATGGAGCACTATTCGGGGCTATTATACTGTATGGAACTATGTGGGCCATTATACAGTATGGAATACTATGTGGGGTCCATTATACTGAATGATGGACAATGTGGGGCCATTATACTGTATGGTGCACTAAGTGGGGTCCATTATACTGTATGGAACACTATGTAGGGCCATTATATTGTATGAAGCACTATGTGGGGTCCACTATACTGACTATACTGTGTGGACAACTATCTGGAGCCATTATACTCTATGTAGCACTATGTGGGAGCCATTATAATGTATGGAGGACTATGTAAGTCCACTATACTGTTTGGAAGGGAATGCAGGACCCATTATACTGAATGAAGGACTATGTGAAGCCATTAAACTATATGGAGAATTAAGTGGGCCCTTTATACCGTATGGAGGACTATGTGCGGTCCATTATACTGTATGGATGATTATGTTGGGTCCATTATAGTGTGTGGATGGCTCTGTGGGGATTACAGTTGGGGAATTATACTGTGATGGGGTCACTATACTTTGTTGAGGGGGTACAGTAGGGTCATAATAACGGACGTGTGGAGGGTACTGTGGAGGAATTCACTGTGGGGTGTCAAAAGTGTTTGGCGAGCACTTTTGTTGGCATCACACTTTATCTGTATTATTCAAGGTTTTTAATCTTTAATCTTATTACATATTTTAATTAAGCTATTGGCTACATGCCTTTTACTGCTCTTACATAACATATTATATCATCCAATATTTTATTCTAAGATCTATTATTTAAAATGTACTTTGTTCGTGGGACTACCCCTTTAAGTTTGTTTCCATACAAAAAAGTTCATCCTTATATTTGATGATTAGTAAAAACTTCTTAAATTGTAGATTTTGTTTTTAATAAATCTCAAGGTCGGCCCATAAATTTATCCAAGCTTTTAATTTTGGCTCTCTGTGTTCAGTTTGACATCCCTGTCAGGGTGTAAGATTGACTATCAATATGTTCTGGCTGGTGAAATTCAAATGACCAAATGTCAAATAACAGCATTTACAATGCAGGAAAAATTTAAAAAATAAGCTAAATTTTTCATATTCTACCAATAATTATTGTCATATCTTTAAACTGTGTGCACAATTATTAGACAATTTGCATATTTATGTTTAATTTTTATAATTAAACTACTACAATGCAGTCAATCAATTCAAAAGGTTAATAAACTAGAAACATGAATATTTAAGACAGTAAAAGTGAGGTTTTCCCTATGTGTGAAGAATTATTGGGACAATTCAAAATCTACAAAGATACAGTTCTGACATTTAAAAAATTATATCAATGACCAATATAGCCACCCTTATTTTTAATAACGGTCATAAGTTTTTCATCCATGGAGTCTGTTTCTTGATGTACATCCTCCTATAGACACTGTTCATAGAGAATTTTTCTTCATTGTAAATCCACCATTTAATAAGGGCCCATAAGTTCTCAAAAAGAACCATGTCCTGATTCTTTCATCTTTTAGGCCTTTGCTCTCTTGCCAAGCAGTGGAGTACTTTGATGCATGAGATGCACCATTGTATTGCATAAATATCATGATTTATCACTGCTTGAAGAAAATGTCTTCTAAAAACTGGCAGTAGGCTTAGGAGTTTATTTTGAGTCCATCTTCAACCTGAAAAGGTCTATCTAGCTCATCATTAATAATAGCATCTAAGTCAAAGTGGAGGTCTGTGCTCATCACTGATCCAGCCACGAACCCATTCAACTGGCAGGTCAAGAGTCACTGTCTATACAACTGTTGAAAAATCTTTCTTCACAGATTTCTTGTCTCAGTCTTGAAAGTTCAACTTCTGTGTATTGTTCAGTGGTGATCGGGTTTGAGACTACTGACTGTGGACATGTCTCTGATCACTGAACATCTTGTACTTCTGGGCTCTCCAGGGAGGTTGGAGGTCTGGAGTGTGACAGCACTGGAGGATAATGGTTTTCTGGTCACTTTGCATTTGATTCTTCTCAAATATTAATGTTTTTTTTTCATAACATGACCATGTTGACTATTTGCCACAAAACGTTTGATGGTTCTGTGATCACAAGTCAATATGTTATCAATTTCAAGAGTACTGCATCCCTCTATAAGACTTATGTTACTTTTCTGAGTCAGTAAAATCTCTTTTTTTGGCCCATTTGGCCTGTGGAAAACTAGCTGCCTAATAATTCTGGACACCCTGATAAAGGGTGTTATATCATTAGGCCCCATTTTCCTCCATTACACAAATACACATGACCTGATCTGCTTCATCTAATAAGCATTCAAGGTTTGGAACTGGAAAATCTGCATATAAATGATGATACGGTCAAAATACTCACTTGTTTAATAATTGTGCACACAGCGTATGTCTAGTGAAAATCAGAAAAATACAACTTTTAAAACCACCCAAAATGTTGCAGGACTTATAATATTTCTGTTACTTTGCTGATATAAAAGGCTTTTGTAATTACATTGTCCGATTAAGGATAAAACATTAGGCAATCCTGATTTATTGGTTTTGAGAAAATAAAGGGGCCATACGTTTCTTCTGCATAAAGATGAGAGTTTATAGACAGCTCTTGTGCACCATGCTTCTTTTTAATTTGAATAATGGATTTTGCATATGAAAACACTGTAGAGCCGATGTGGCTCTGAGATGAAATGTCATTAGATTAATCATGCTGGTTAGGGATTGTGATGAGTGTAATGTTAGTCTTTTATCTACACACTGAGGCCCTCAACAATTTGCTTGAGTAATAAAAAAGCTTTCTATTGACTAGAGAATGAGAGAAGTGAGGCTTTCTTCCAGTTTAATTATTGCTGGTGAAAAACTAGGAAAGCGGAACATTTATATCACTTAGGGTCAAAAATCTGAAAATCCTTTAAGCTATTTCAGTAAATAGAATAAAAGAACTTTTCTATTTCATAAACCAATGTTAATAACAGGCACATGTACTAAAACGAGCAATAACCAAATGTATACAACTTTCTGCTAAAAACTAATAACTGATGTTCCAGCGGATGCAGATACAGACATTGTGATATGCAGTTTTTAGACTGATCCACAATTCTTATTTTTCTCTTTTAGGAGTGTCCCTCCCAGTAATAAAAGCTAGATGTGAGGTCTGTGTATATCCTATCCCTCGCTACTCCTGAAATATCTGCACTATTTTCAACACAGTCAGTCCCGCCTGCTATCTCTAACACTGAGAGAAAAGAGGGGCAGCAGAGAGAGCTATCAGAAGCAGTAGCAGGAATGCTGATGGATTTGTAGCATTTTTACAAACATACTGTAGGTTTAAAATGGCAGAAAAAATGTAATACAGATTATTTAAACAGTTGCTTAACTTTGCATTTGTAGGCAAATTAACAATTTAAAAAATTCTGCGCTAAGGGGTACATAGGATTTAAGGAGTATAAACAAGAGTGGAACTGAGAACCCAATAAACTAATGGTAATTGCAAACTGAATTTGCAGAAAATGAGTAGTAAGGTTTTATACCAGAGGTGACTAAAATGAAAGGATGTAGAGCAGGGGCCCCCAACCTGTAGCTTGAGAGTCACATGTGGCTTGCAGGCCCGTGATGTGTGGCCTGTGGCTGTCTGCCAGTTTGGTGCATTAGTACCAGGTGTAGCAAACAGCTATGAAGAGCAGGTCTCCTGATGGTGACTTTTACGTGAAGCCCTCACAGAAGAGCAGATCTGAGTCGAGTAAGATAGGAAACTCTGGAGATTGTCATATTGCCTTCGTGTGACTTTAGTGGAAAAACTTTGGATGTTATTATACTGGTGATGGGGGCTCTGGGTGTCACTATGGTTAGTGGGGCAGGAGCTGGACCCTCTCTCAGAGAAGAATGTGGCTCGCGACCCTCTCTCAGAGATGAATGTGGCTCCCAAAACCAGAAAGGTTGGGGACCCCTGAAGTAGAGGACAGTCCAGAATTTTAGTTGGCCCCCTCAAATACATTATAATTATAGGGAACCAAAGGACCTCTATGAATTCAAAAAGCTATAAAGGACATTTTAATTGGCAAAAAAAATTAAGACGTGAGATACTTCAAATGACTATTAAATGACTATTAGGATACAAACTTCCAATATTGGCCTTGCAAAACATTATAATCACTCAAGTTTTCCAAATGACTACATCCAAAGACATTACTAGTTTTCACCAGGGAACACCAACAAAGTACGGTAAGCATCATTTTCTTCATTGTGAACTGAACACTGTTTAGCAAGTCATTATTTGTGCAGCATGAATGGGAGCAAACATGGCAAGCTGGGCACTACTTGGCTCTTTGTTTAATCCTCCATAACCGGGCAATTTTCCCTTTTCGTTTTTCTTTCCCCTTCTTCTAAGAGCCATAACGTTTTTATTTTTCCATCCACATAGCTATATAAGGGTTTGTATTTTACGAGACAAGTTGTTGTTTTGATTTACACCATTCATTTTATCATGTAATACACTAGAAAGCAGGAACCAAAATTCCAAAGTGAGTTAAAATTGCAAAAAAGTGTAACTTCACCATTTGTCTTTATTTACAAAGTTTATTTTTTTTGTCTTTATGATAAAACTGACCTGGCAGTATTATTCTATACATCAGAATGAATACGCAGATAACATATTTTTATTTCAATGGTTAAAAAAAAATTGGAAATTTGTAAAAAAAGAACTTTTGTCTCTATTATCCACAAAGTTTTCATTTTTCATGATATGGGGCAGTGTGAGGGCTTATTTTTTGCACCCTAAGAGGATATTTTTACTGATTTGCGGTAGACATGATGTTTTTATTAGTTCTTATTGCATTTTATTGCAGTGTTGTGGCATTAAAAAAACTGGTGTTATTTGGTTTGCTTTTTTCTTGTTACGCTATTTATCGATTTAATTTACTTTATATTTTGAAAGAGTGGACTTTTATTTTTTAATTGTTTTATTTTTTAAGGGGCAAAAGGAGTATGATTTGAACTTGTGTTTTTTTCATATTTTTAAAAACTTTTCTTTTAACTCTTTAATATTTAATAGTCTCCTTAGGGGACTTTAAGCTGCAATTGTATTATTTTATCACTTGTGCTCTAGATTGCAGCACATCAGCACTGCTATGTATAGCTAAAATCACGATCACATGTAATGAACACCAGCTATAAGCTGGCTTTCCCAAGTGGATTGTAATGACAGGCATAGGGGTCATCAGCAGACCCCGGCTCTCATGGCAAACCATAGGGCGCCGCAATCACGTCATGGCCATGCCGATCGGAGGGTGGAATGATGCGACCACATGCCAGCAGGTGTTAAAAGCCGCTGTCAGAAGTTGACAGCAGCATTGAACAGGTTAACAGCGATGGGTGGAACACAGCTGTTAAAGGCACATGATGGCTGATTAAACCAGCCATCACCATGCTGGGAAATGCGTACCCGGCATGAAGGGGTTAAGACAATATATAACTTAGCAAAACATGGCTTTCCTGAAATTCCGGTATGTAATGTATGACAAAAACTCTGAACTGCAAAATATTAGCTAGTAATGTGTGACAGTATATACAGTACATACATATATAAAAATTGTCATTTTAAAGAGCTAATCTTTGAAAAAAAACGTTATATGTTTTTCATCTGTTGGAAACTGAAGACATATATTCAATTGGTTCTGCGCTATTTTAATGTGCTAAAAGCAGTTTCTGGATGTAAAGAATAGGGCAAGCAGTATTTCTGCAGCTCATATTTGACATGTACATGTGACAAAGTACCCATCTAGTCACATTCTAGGGTCAGTTTTTGAAACATAATAGTCCAGATCCATGATTTTTTTTACACCTGTTTTCTGGTGGAAAACACCTTCAAATGATGCAAAGCTTTTGCGCAATTTGAAAGGTGCAGAAAAGTTTAGCAACTTTTGGATTTTTCATGCCAGTCCCATCCAGCTCCCCCAAAATGGCTGCAGCAAGGATGGGGCAGGACGTGGCTAAGCCCACCTGTCTGATAAAAAGTTAAGCCACTTTGGTGGTGTAACTTATACCAGAAACGTCTCCGACTGGAATACATTTCTGCCAGGGGCGCATGGCACTTGTAAGATGCCCCATTCATTAAGACTTGCATGCACAATATATTTATTTGAACAAGCAACAACATCTCCAAAAAGGCTATTAGCTTAGCCAACTTGCTGCCCTGCCAGATTGCAAGTTTATCCAACCATCCAAATATCTGCTTTTGTGATTTAATCAATAATAGAAACTAATATTAGAAAGGTCCTTAGTGGAAAAAGCTTTATACTTTCATCTACAGTGAGGGAAAAGTATGTACATTACGTCAGTGGTAACATTGGCATCAATATTAGGAAAAGAGATTAAACCAATTTTGGCATTTTCTTCTTGCTATAATATTTGGCAATAATCTTTTGATTTCTACGTTTAGTATTTTTTTTCTTTTTGTTCCATTACAAAAACAGTAACTGAAAAATCCTAATATTGTGGATTACTGTCTTGTGTTCATTTCTCTAGCATACTGCCATTAACTCACTGAGAGAATGAGAAAAATCTGAGAATTTTTCTAAAAGTTTATTTTTACCTTGTCAGTCATCAAGGTTCAGCTGTATGCCAACAAAAAGGCTGCTGGACTTAACTTTACTATACTATGGAGAACAGACAGCTGTGGAGAAATAACAGATAATAATAATAATAATAATAATCTTTATTTATATAGCGCCATCATATTCCGCAGCGCTTTACAGTTTAACAGTTTCAAACACAAGTCATAAGTAACAACGTTAACAATACAGTAATTAAAGCAAAATAAGACGGCCCTGCTCGTGAGAGCTTACAATCTACAATGAGGTGGGGGAGATACAAATACAGGTGTGTATATACAATGGTGCATTTACAATGATGGTCCAGCCATCTTAAGGGAGTGAGGGATGGATGGAGATAGTGAATGGGCTACACAACACACACACACTTACACATAGAATGACTTTGATTAGTGAATGTGAAGACCTATTGTTCTTTCTACAAAAGATGTCCATTGTCGTTTGCACTTGTCCACCCTTATAATAATATTCGTGAATCACCTGCTTCAAGTAAAAAATTATTCTAATGGCAAATGAAAACCATTCAATTAACAAGCAAAGATATGGGGTTACATTTAGGTGTCTCTGAAAATTAGGGGTATGTACACATTGCATCTTTATCCGCTACAAAAATGGCAGAAAAAGCATGGTCCTATTCATTTGTATGGGAAAATGACTGTTTATATTTCCAAGCTTTTGAACATCTTTTAAATGGTTCAGGCTTTCAAAAATGGCAAGTGTTTAAAAGAAGTGATCTGTATATTTTTCTCATATTTGCTGCTAGGAAGGCGTGCAATGCATTATAATAGCATAATAATACACTTTCGCTTTTTACTTTCCGTATTCAGTTACAGCAGTGTGTATGTTCATTTGCTTCTTGTAGGTTTTGTATGCTTTATGGCCAATGTGAACATGCGTTTATGTGCTGCATGTATACCAACTTAAACCAAGCTCAATTTTAGTGTTTATTCTACTATTAAGTCAATTATTATGTAGGTTTCATAAGGCTAGGGTCACACAACCGTTTTCTCCGCATCCAAGAAAATCAGTCTGATTATGCTAATCACACTGTGATCAGAGTCTGATCAGAGTGTGATCTGATTTTCCTGGAGGTGAGAGAAAAAGAAAAGTTTCTCCATCTACTCTATAATGTCAGTTTAAAAAACCGGACCGCACTTGGAAGCCATCTTATTGTGGTCCAATTTTTTTCAATGGGCCCATAGAGTTGAGTGAACGAGTGCCATCTGATTCTTGAAGGCAAATTGGGCATGCTGCAATTGTTTCCTGATTTTTTTCTCCACACACGTCCAAAAAAAAACAATTACATGTGTGCACAACCCCATAGAATAACATGGGTATGAGTGCTATCCGTCAAAACAATGGATAGAATACATCCAAGTTATAGGTCGTCTGCGAGAGCACTTATAAACACTGGTTACCATTCCAGTACAGTATATTGGCAGAGAAAACCAAAATTAAAATATGTTCTGCATCACATAAAGGACATTACCGGAAGAAAGGAGATAGTCAGGATGTGCCCCTATAACAAGAATATGCTTAGACTCTAGTAATAGTAGACCATGTGGTCCAGATAGACAATTACTTACTTTTAAAAGGAATAACTCTATATTTATCTTTGAAACAAAATACAACCTCATTCAGCTTACGTGAATTATCATATATCTTTCTCGATGTGTATTTGGCTAACATGATCCATGATCATTTCTTAGAGCCAGATATCATCACTCACTGTCTCCATGAACAAATTGGAGACAGGAATCACCAATCTCAGGGAATAAATGCGTTTTTTAACAGATTATAAACTAGACAAGGGAGAAAAAAAGCACTTCACAGTGAGATTCTGTGTTTAATGGTGTGGACCCGTATAATACCACCTGCCAAGAAGTGTCTTCTTGGGTCATATCTGCTGACCTTGTCATCTATATATATAAGAGGCATCGTGATTACTCGCTAATCCCCCCCTGCACAGTAGCTACGCCCCCACCACATTACCACACATAATCCCGCCCCCCACATTACCACACACAATCCCGCCCCACACATTGCCACACACAATCCCGCCCCCCACATCACCACACATAATCCCGTCCCCCCACATCACCACATACAATCCCGCCCCCACACCACATCACCACACATAATCCCGCCCCCCACCACATCACCACACATAATCCCGCCCCCCACCACATTACCACACATAATCCCGCCCCACCACATTACCACACATAATCCCACCCCCCACCACATTACCACACATAATCCCACCCCCCCACCACATTACCACACATAATCCCACCCCTCACCACATTACCACACATAATCCCGCCCCCACCACATTACCACACATAATCCCACCCCTCCACCACATGACCACATAATCCCGCCCCCCCACCACATTACCACACTTAATCCCGCCCTCCCACCACATTACCACACATAATCCCGCTCCCCACCACATTATTAAACATAATCCCCCCCACCACATTACCACACATAATCCCGCCCCCTCACATTACCACACGAGGCTCCGTGCCCCCACATTACCACACGAGGCTCCGTCCCCACACATTACCACACGAGGCTCTGTCCCCACACATTACCACACGAGGCTCCGTCCCCACACATTACCACACGAGGCTCCGTCCTCACACATTACCACATGAGGCTCCGTCCCCACACATTACCACACGAGGCTCCGTTCCCACACATTACCACACGAAGGCTCCGTCACCACACATTACCACACGAGGCTCCGTCCCCACACATTACCACACGAGGCTCCGTCCCCCCACATTACCACACGAGGCTCCGTCCCCACACATTACCACACGAGGCTCCGTCCCCACACATTACCATACGAGGCTCCGTCCCCACACATTACCACACGAGGCTCCGTCCCCACACATTACCACACGAGGCTCCGTCCCCACACATTACCACACGAGGCTCCGTCCCCCCACATTACCACACGAGGCTCCGTCCCCACACATTACCACACGAGGCTCCGTCCCCACACATTACCATACGAGGCTCCGTCCCCACACATTACCACACGAGGCTCCGTCCCCACACATTACCACATGAGGCTCCGTCCCCCCACATTACCACACGAGGCTCCGTCCCCACACATTACCATACGAGGCTCCGTCCCCACACATTACCACACGAGGCTCCGTCGAGCGTGCCGAGCGTTAGCTGGCTGGAAACAGCTAGTGTCATACTAAGAGCACAACACCTTTGTGCACCTATCTGCTTGGAAACTCTGCTGCATCCTGTCCCAGACACTCAGTACTGTGATTAACCATGGAGATCTGTATCTCTCACCAGGACAAGATGATGATAAGATTAGTACCATCTTGATATGTGTTGACAAATGAAATAAGGTCCCCACTATTCATAGCACAATACAACTTTATTGACATTTTTCATCTCATCTAAGTGCTGATAGCAGGCTTCTTCTTACATCCATTCAACCTTACTTTTCAATTTCATCATGCCTGATGCTTCCCTTTTCTAATCAGTTACTTTGAGAACCGCTACCTAGGGATCTGAACTTCTTTGTGGGCTTTCCTGGTGAAGAGCATGTAAGGACTACACACCTTACTTTATAGTTACTGCCACACAGGCTTTATTTTCACGATATCGGCCCAGGGCCGCACTGGCCATCTGCATTTCTGGCAAATGCCAGAAGGTCCGGTCCCTGCAGTGGACCGCTTGATATGTCGCCCTCACGCTATTAATGGGCATTCCAGTGTTCTCTTCTGCTGTAACTCCCAGCATGCCATAGGAGCTGCAGAACATGCTGGGAGTTATAGTTCTCAAAGGCAAAAGGATAATAGTGAACAATGTGACATAAATGGCACCTATGGGATCTTAAAGCTAACCTAATGGCTGATATATGATGCTCAATCCAAATGCCTCATGTATCAGACATTGGCTGTACCAGCCAGGTATGTTTGACTCTGAAATGCTGCAATGCTTTAAAAGCCACGGAGGGACAATTTTTTTCCTGCGTGCATGTACAGGAAGAGAGCAGTCATTGGCAGCAGGAGGGTAGAAGTCAAACATGTTTCTCTCTATGACGCTAGAGCTTTTCAGAGACAAACATACCTGGATTAGATCGTACAGCCAGTGGCTGATTCATGCTGACCATGGTTCAGACAGCATGCATCAGCTGTCAGGTTCACTTTAAAGGGTTTGTTCAGCACTGTATACTTCTACATTGGGAGGTGAGCAGCGTTGAAGACACAGTGTAAAAATACCTAACAGCACAGATTCACGAATGGCAGCTATATCATGAACGGGTCTTGGTAGGTATGGTTTGTCGGCAGGATATCATCACCACTCAGTTCCCAATGCGGAAGTAAACGGTGCCAGAAAAACCCTTTAACAATATCAACTCTAAACAGAAAAATGACAGTTAGTGATCACTGATTTTTTTTTATTTGTTTTTTTGTGGAAAAGAAAAACGTAAAAAAAAATATGTAAATATAACTTTGATATCTTTGTAATCGTATCAAGCGCCAGAATCAAGTTAATTTGTCATTTATACTTCACAGTGAGCTTAAATATACAGGTGCTTCTCACTAAATTAGAATATTATCAAAAAAATTATTTATTTCAGTTCTTCAATACAAAAAGTGAAACTCATATTACATAGAGCATTACAAACAGAGTGATCTATTTCAAATGTTTATTTCTGTTAATGTTGATGATTATGGCTTACAGAGCCAATGAAAACACAAAATTCATTATCTCAGTAAATTAGAATACTTTATAACACCAGCTTGAAAGATGATCTTAAAATCCGAAATGTTGGCCTACTGAAATGTATGTTCAGTAAATGCACTCAATACTTGTGAGGGCTTCATTTGCATCAATTACTGCATCAATGCAGCATGGCATGGAGGTGATCAGCCTGTGGCACTGCTGAGGTGTTCTGGAAGCCCAGGTTGCTTTGATAGCAGCCTTCAGTTTGTCTGCATTGTTGGGTCTGGTGTCTCTCATCTTTCTCTTGACAATATCCCATAAATTCTCTATGAGGTTAAGGTAAGGCGAGTTTGCTGGCCAATCAAGCACAGTAATACTGTTGTTTTTAAACCAGGTATTTGTACTTTTGGTAGGGTTGACAGGTCCCAAGTCCTACTGGAGAATGAAGTTTCCATCTCCAAAAAGCTTGTCGGCAGAGGGAAGCATGAAGTGCTCTAAAATTCCCTAGTAGACCACTGCGCGGACTTTGGTCTTGATAAAACAAAGTGGACCTACACCAGCAGATGACATGGCTCCACAAACCATCACCAATTGTGGAAACTTCACACTAGACCTCAAGCAGCTTGGATTGGTGCCTCTCCACTCTTCCTCCAGACTCTGGGACCTTGATTTCCAAATGAAATGCAAACTCTACTTTCATCTGAAAACAACACCTTGGACCACTGAGCAACAGTCCAGTTCTTTTCTCCTTGGCCCAGGTAAGACGCTTCTGGCGTTGTCTATTGGTCATGAGTGGCTTGACACAAGGAATGCGACACTTGTAGTCAATGAGTCCAGCAGCAGTCCACTTCTTGTGAATCTCACCCAAATTTTTGAATGGCCTTTTCTTAACAATCCTTTCAAGGCTGCGGTTATCCCGGTTGCTTGTGCACTTTTTTCTACACACTTTTTCCTTCCACTCAACTTTCAATTAATATGCTTGGATACAGCACTCTATGAACAGGCAGCTTCTTTAGTTATTACCTTTTGTAGTTAACCCTCCTTGTGGAGTGTGTCAATGACTGCCTTCTGGACATCTGTCAAGTCAGCAGTCTTCCCCATGATTGTGGAGCCTACTGAAGCAGATTTAGGGATCTTTTTAAATGCATAGGAAGCCTTTGCAGGTGTTTTTTGTTATATATTCTAATTTAATGAGAAAATGACTTTTGGGTTTTCATTGGCTGTAAGCCATAATCATCAACATTAACAGAAATAAACACTTGAGATAGATCACTCTGTTTGTAATGACTCTATATAATATATTAGATATACTTTTTGTATTGAAGAACTGAAATAAATTAACTTTTTGATGATATTCTAATTTTGTGAGAAGCACCTGTATATACAGTACAGACCAAAAGTTTGGACACACCTTCTCATTTAAAGATTTTTCAGTATTTTCATGACTATGAAAAATGTACATTCACACTGAAGGCATCAAAACTGTGAATTAACACATGTGGAATTATATACATAACAAAAAAGTGTGAAACAACTGAAAATATGTCTTATATTCTAGGTTCTTCAAAGTAGCCACCTTTTGCTTTGATGACTGCTTTGCACACTCTTGGCATTCTCTTGATGAGCTTCAAGAGGTAGTCACCGGAAATGGTCTTCCAACAATCTTGAAGGAGTTCCCAGAGATGCTTAGCACTTGTTGGCCCTTTTGCCTTCACTCTGCGGTCCAGCTCACCCCAAACCATCTCGATTGGGTTCGGGTCTGGTGACTGTGGAGGCCAGGTCATCTGACGTAGCACCCCATTACTCTCCTTCTTGGTCAAATAGCCCTTACACAGCCTGGAGGTGTGTTTGGGGTTATTGTCCTGTTGAAAAATAAATGATGGTCCAACTAAACGCAAACCAGATGGAATAGGATGCCGCTGCAAGATGCTGTGGTAGCCATGCTGGTTCAGTATGCCTTCAATTTTAAATAAATCCCCAACAGTGTCACCAGCAAAGCACCCCCACACCATCACACCTCCTCCTCCATGCTTCACGGTGGGAACCAGGCATGTAGAAGAGTCCATTCGTTCACCTTTTCTGCATCGCACAAAGACACGGTGGTTGGAACCAAAGAGCTCAAATTTGGACTCATCAGACCAAAGCACAGATTTCCACTGGTCTAATGTCCATTCCTTGTGTTCTTTAGCCCAAACAAGTCTCTTCTGCTTGTTGCCTGTCCTTAGCAGTGGCTTCCTAGCAGCTATTTTACCATGAAGGCCTGCTGCACAAAGTCTCCTCTTAACAGTTGTTGTAGAGATGTGTCTGCTGCTAGAACTCTGTGTGGCATTGACCTGGTCTCTAATCTGAGCTGCTGTAAACCTGCGATTTCTGAGGCTGGTGACTCGGATAAACTTATCCTCAGAAGCAGAGGTGACTCTTGGTCTTCCTTTCCTGGGGTGGTCCTCAAGTAAGCCAGTTTCTTTGCAGTGCTTGATGGTTTTTCCAACTGCACTTGGGGACACTTTCAAAGTTTTCCCAATTTTTCGGAATGACTGACCTTCATTTCTTAAAATAATGATGGCCACTCGTTTTTCTTAGCTGCTTTTTTCTTGCCATAATACAAATTCTAACAGTCTATTCAGTAGGACTATCAGCTGTGTATCCACCAGACTTCTGCACAACACAACTGATGGTCCCAACCCTATTTATAAGGCCAGAAATCCCACTTATTAAACCTGACAGGGCATACCTGTGAAATGAAAACCATTTCCGGTGACTACCTCTTGAAGCTCATCAAGAGAATGCCAAGAGTGTGCAAAGCAGTCATCAAAGCAAAAGGTGGCTACTTTAAAGAACCTAGAATATAAGACATAATTTCAGTTGTTACACACTTTTTTGTTAAGTATATAATTCCACATGTGATAATTCATAGTTTTGATGCCTTCAGTGTGAATTTACAATTTTCATAGCCATGAAAATACAGAAAAATCTTTAAATGAGAAGGTGCATCCAAACTTTTGGTCTGTACTGTATATATAAACAATTCAAGACTTCTTGGTATTTCTTTTTTTTTTATCCATCACTCATATATCAAAAAATATTCAAAAAACTCCTGTTCCTCCTCTACAGTTTGTTGTAAAAAAAAATGCAAACTGATGCTGCACCTGGCGTCTATTACTGTCTGCATCTCTGACATCACGTCAATAGCACTATGGAGAATTAGCTGCTGAGCTCCCTGATTGGCTGCAGCACTATTGACACGACATGACATCAGAACTGTAGACACTGAATCTGTGGAGTGAGAATAAAGCATGTGGGTGGATAGTGCTATCCGATGTTTTATCAGATAGCACATGGCCCTGTGTTATTCTATGGGGCAGTGCAGTTCAGCAATTATCTTCTCATGCCGAATAAGCATGAGAGAACAATGGCAGCATGATGCGATTGACAGTGAGACTCGACTCACTGGAACCCATACAAGTCTATGGGTGCGTGTGAAACATCAGACTCCACTCAGATATGATCCCACTGCAGTCCAATATACGCAAGTCAGGAAATGGAGGAGATGGAGAAATTATATTCTCCGTCTCCTCCGCAGCTGTGCTGTGATATTCTCTCATACGAGGTGATCGGAGCACAGTGCACTGACACTCTGCTCCCACTCGCAGCGGAGCTGGAGCCGAGTGTTATTAGTATCTCACATCCGATGTGATACGCTTGTTTGACTCCAGCCTTAGGCTGTGTGCCCACGATAACATTTTGGTGAGTTTTTGACACTGCATATTTTGTTGCATCAAAAATGCTGCGTCTTACAGTTCTGCCCACTGTACTTTTTTTATGCAGTGAAAACTGACCTGCAGTGTGTGCTTCAAATACGCAACATGTCAATTTTTCTTGCGGATGTGCTAAGTTTTCTGTGTAAATTTTTCCCATAGACTTGCATTAGATGCGGAAAATCTACAGGTAAAAAATGCATTTTTAATGCGTTTCCACATGTAATCTGCACCTAAGTACAGGGGTTAGACAAAATAATGGAAACACCTGGAAACATCAACAAAAGTTAGTTTAATATGGTGTAGGTCCACCTTTTGCGGCGATTACAGCCTCGATTCTCCGAGGTATGGATTCATACAAGGTGTGAATTGTTTCCACCTTGTATTCCCAGTTTTCCCGATTTTTCGGACTGACTGACCTTCATCTCTTAAAGTAATGATGGCCACTCATTTTTCTGTACTTAGAATGTGTATTATGGCAAGAAAAAAGCAGCTAACAGTCTATTCAGTAGGACTATCAGCTGTGTATCCACCAGACTCCTGCACAACACAACTGATGGTCCCAACAGCATTTATAAGTCAAGAAATCACACTTATTAAACCTGACAGGGCACACCTGTGAAGTGAAAACCATTTCACCTACGTCAGATGACCTGGCCTCCACAGTCACCAGACCCGAACCCAATCGAGATGGTTTGGGGTGAGCTGGACCGCAGAGTGAAGGCAAAAGGGCCAACAAGTGCTAAGCATCTCTGGGAACTCCTTCAAGATTGTTGGAAGACCATTTCCGGTGACTACCTCTTGAAGCTCATCAAGAGAATGCCAAGAGTGTGCAAAGCAGTCATCAAAGCAAAAGGTGGCTACTTTGAAGAACCTAGAATATAAGACATATTTTCAGTTGTTTCACACTTTTTTGTTATGTATATAATTCCACATGTGTTAATTCATAGTTTTGATGCCTTCAGTGTGAATGTACAATTTTCATAGTCATGAAAACACAGAAAAATCTTTGAATGAGAAGGTGTGTCCAAACTTTTGGTCTGTACTGTATGTTATATAGTCATTAGTGATAAGCGAGTATACTCGTTGCTCGGGTGGTCTCCGGGTATTTTGGCGTGCTCGGAGATTTAGTTTCTGTCAACGCAGCTGCATGATTTGCGGCTTCTAGACAGCCTGAATACATGTGGGGATTCCCTAACAGGCATTCCTCACATGTACTCAAGCTGTCCTGCAGCTACAAATCATGCAGCTACGGCGACACAAACTAAATCTCTGAGCACGCCAAAATACTCGGATTATCGCCGAGCATGTTCTGGAAAACCCAAGCAATGAAACAAAAGTGCACAAAGATATTACACATTAACCATGCGACAAGTGGGCCTGCGTACCTTCAAATGTCAAGGCTGAATTTTAGTCCCAGTCCGGCCCTCTCTCAGCCTAACATTTATCGCAATTAGTTACCAAAACTGTGACTATATTTATTATAATTGTGCAATCTTTCCATTCATTTTTTTCTTTTGGAGTAAATGCACAGTATGGCAATGTTCAGCTATTGTTTTCTGGTCATTCTTCACAAATAATTTGTTAACTTTACTGTGCAGGCTGTTACAATTAAATTAAATTAAATCATTATAAAATTAATTTTAAAATTTAGCATAAGTATCAAAAGAAACAAATTTGCATTTTTGCATTATGAGTGTTTGCCAGTGATTATATCTAAGTAACATGCAGAGCTAATCACATTTTTTAAGGGGATCCATTCACAGAATCATGGCTTTAGCTATAGATAGAAGCTGCAACACAAATGTGAACAGGTCCTAAATATTTGAAAGTTGAATAGCCGCTGTACAGGCCACTGTACGTGGGTGATCCTGTAGCCATTTTGCGGCCCCGGGTCACCATGGGGATCATGATGTGCACATTACAATCACAATTGCACTGTACTGATTGAAGCAAAGCGGGATCTCCCTCCCTCTGCTATACTAATCAATGTCGCTGTCAGCATTAACAGTGGCATCAAAGAGGTTAAACACATGCAATCAGCGCTAGCACCAATCGTGAGCGTTTCTGTGATGTGTCAGGTGAGGTGAACGCGCCGGCTATGCGAGTGAGCCAACACAATACAGTAGTCCATCAATACATGTATGGCAGTTTGTGGGAATGCACCTCCCATGGCGCCGTACATGTACAGCAGATGTTGTGAAGGGGTTAACTTAAGGTATCAATTATTATTTCACACAGGTGATATGGGTGTTATGAAAAAAGAAATGGTAAAAAATATAACAAATGCAAATTTAAAATAAACACGATTAAAACTAAATGAATACATCAATTCAGTAATATTGTAGAAATAGCTGTGTGTTTGTGTCTTCTTTAACCCATTAAGAACCAAGCCTACTTGCACGTTAATAACCTTGGCAGGTTTTATAAATCTGTTATGTGTCAGTAGATAATGGAATAACTCCAGAGAACTTTCCCAGTGCCAAGAGTTTTTGGTATTTAATTATTACACTAATTATGCAATTGAAAACAAAAAAGGAATCTTAAAAAAAAAAAAAGAAATTGCAACAAAAAGTAAAGTACATGATGTGCATTAAATTTACTACACATCTTAGACCTTTTTTTGCACTTAAATAGACAGATTTAAATAGAGTGTAGAAAAACAATTCCATCTAAGAGGAGTTGGTAAATGGGTCAGCATGTGAACCATTACGCTGCTGAAAAGTACGCCAACCAGGAGAAGAAAACAAAGTCTAACGCTTATGACAGACATGCCAAATTTATCATTCAACAAGCGCCCCTTTAATAAATTTAGCACAAAATGCTCAATGTTATAAAATTATTTTACTTGATAAATCGTCCACCAATGTTTTCAAACATAAACATGAAAGTACAAGTCAGCCAGGCCATGGTAAAGGGTTATTAATAAGAGCCTCAATAATGCAAACCATATAATCCAAGGTAGGGTGCAAGATATGGCAAATCCTACCAGAAGATCTTAGAATGTGTGTGTAATTTTATTTTGCTTGTGAAGTGTCAACGTACTGCAACTACGACCAAGAAAGCCAAGGAAGAGGAGCTGTGCCTCCTAATTACAGCACAAATATGTATGACTTCCTTTCTGCTGCCAGTGTCCTTGCTGTAACATGGAAAGTATTTATTAAATAGCAGCAGGTTGGTAAATCATTTTCATAATGTGAAAATTATTCATGAAAACACAATTCAACCTAAAAGAAAAGAGAGTAAAAGTCTGAATTTAGTTCTTCCTAGCTAGAAAACTTATTCAGTTTTAACCAAAATAACCATCTTGATGGGGGTCTATTCACCTTGGACAGAGCAAGAGAGAAGCAACTGCACAGTACCAGGCAAAATGGTTACATATGTCATCCTCCCACCAGGACAAGACTGTCCAGATGTACCTTAGAGTAACTGTATACTGTAGTGCTCTCCTGAGATGAGAAAACTGTCTGTTATGTCCTGTCCGAATGAAGAGTTGGGAAGAGGCGCGTATTGGATGGACCAGGAAAGGAAGTAGAGAAAAAAAATGGAAAATGCAGTGTTTGCGGGCATTGCGGGTCCAGGGGAAACAAGGTGACCAGGAGATTAGAAAGAAGGGAAGTTTATTGACAAGTTTTGAAGCTGTCCTAACTCCTTTATCAGCTACAAATGAACAAAAAGTTAGAACTGCAAAACGCGTTGTCAATAACATTTCCCTCTTTCTAATGCCCTGATCACCCTGTTTCCTCTGGAACCAGCTGTGCCCACAAACACGTTTTCCTTTTTTTTTTTCTTTAAGTTCCAGCGGCTGGAACAGCAGCGACGTCCTACAATTCCGCAAGCCCTATGCAGGGTTGTGCTTGCAATCTGCACAACCTTACCACATGAGTGACTCACTTGAGTCTCCATTTCTCAGCTTTATCCCACTTATTTCACACATGGAGCTTCTTATTCTTTTAGAAAAGAAAGCAGGAAGAGTATAAACAGTCACATGTCTGGAATTAGATACCCATATACAACCCCATTAAAAGATTTAAAAATATGTATTATATTTACAGTATATGGTATAAACAATTATATGAAAGCAATAAAAAAGTGCATATTACAATATAATTATAACTAAATGTGGTAAAAAAATATGGAAATAAATCCGTTTACTTTTCATTATTATATTTATTAGGTTCCTAATATTCAGATTTCCGAATACTTAGATTTCATTTTTTTACAATGTTTACTAAACAGCAGCCTAAAATAGTGGCGTCATATTGACCTCTGCCAACAGGAGGCAAGGGCAGATCCAGAAATGTCACCCTCTACCCTAGTGAAGCCCTAAATGTGTTCTACCTTGATATATACTAAAGGCAGAAATTCTGTGGTTGTGTATATTGATGAACAAGCATACAGCAACCTATAGATATACAGATACAATAATTACAGGCATTCACTGCTTTCCATGAGTGTCTTTTGATGAAAAAGGTTAAATGTCTAGAGCATGTTGTAGAATCTGTTATGTAAGTTACACTAGTCTAAAAAAAACAAAATAAATAAAAAAATAAAATTCACGTATGCCAAATGCAATGTCATCTTTGTCAGACCCTTGGGAGCTAATCTATGTTAACCTATAAAATATTGAATACCGTATATACTTTGTTCTGAATTATCCATTTATGAGCAGGTTCATTTTGGTGCTTGCTTGTACCTAGAGTGCTACCTGCTGGTTGTCTGTGGGTGAAATATTTAGGAAAATCCACCGTGACCGTCCGGCTCTGGGATCTACTGCACACGTAGGGTGATATTTTCTTATACTGCAAAGTTTTGCTTTATTAAAATAAATTATGCATAAAATGTATAAATTTTAGCGGGAACAACATTAGCAATGTAAATTAGAGGATTAAAGATGCTAAAAATGAATTTTCTAGAGTGAACGTAGGTCGATAATTATTTGTGAACGAAAAAGTGATTTTAAGTAAGAAACAGATTCAAGTTTCTGGTCGTGAGTGGGAGTCAGCATTAAACTTGCAGATGTGATCAGAAGTGGATAGGAAAGTATTTTTTCTTGGCACAAAACATTGTAATGCAATTTTATATTATGTCCATTACTTAAAGGAGCAAAACAGAACATACGATACAGACTAGAGGAAAACGCAACTTGTAATATTATTAAAGCTATCGTTACAGATAGATCCCATCACAGGGCAGGCCGTGACTCTCATTCCATGGGGTATTTGTATGAAAAATACAAAGTCAGCAAATGTTAGAAATTATGTATTAGAATATTGTGCTAAGGATACTGAAGAATCTGGAGTTTAATATAGAAAAAACTGATATACAATAGCACGATAGATATAACCACCATTATATGATATTTATCAAAATCCCTAATGGCCATATGGGACTAGTAATGGATCAATCGTAGATAATGAAATGAGAAAAAGAAAGTGGTGGAAACCACCACAAAACTACGACCACAGATCCAATTATAGTAAAATTACAAAACTTTATTAGGTACAGAAAGGACACAGGTAAATGACAAATGACTAACACCAAGGTGGGTCCGGGCAGCGGTGTAACATGGAAGACGCACCACACGCTAGGACCCAATATGACACTGGGTGGAATACCATATATCACAATATAGAAAATCTATAGATATATTAAGGAGTACATATGGCACATAGAATGAAAATAAAATTATTTTGCCATATCAGCACACATATATCCACATGATAAATACAGACATTAGATGGTAATTGGTATACAGAAATATATATCTCTAACAAAGGGTAAAGGCAAGAACATAATAGTCACATTGATGGATAGTTATATGCCAGTATAAACCCTAAGCAAAAAAATGCCATAATTGTATGAAGTGGGTAAACATGTCAGGTCACAAAAATAGGCTATAAATGCTCAAAAAATGTCATAATCGTATAATTGTAAATGCAAGAATCGCATGTTCAAAGTGCCAGCCTTATATTAATGCATGTGCAGAAGTGGCAGAAATGATCAAACAAAAATAGGATCACAACAGCGTGTGCAAATGAGCAGGAGAACAGAGCCATACTTATTCAAAAGACCAGAGGTGCTGACGGCGTATCCAGGGGTCCAGCGTGGGGTGCGTCTGCCCCGACGCACGTTTCGGGAGAACCTTCGTCAGGGGGCGTGGCCCAAACGGGAAATGACAGCTATAAAAACCCCCTCCGACCGGAAGTGGTTGCTCGCGTACCGGAAGTGACGCATGCGTCACCATAGCACCAAGAGAAGCCGAGCCGCGCTGACGTCACGCATCAGGAAGCGACGGACAAAGGTCCATAGCAACCCGATGCTACAGACGCCAGAGGCGGCCAGGCCCGTCCGGGTATGAGACGCATGCGTGCAGTACATGAACATAGCCACTACATGTATGGAAGGCCAGGACAAAGTCCACATCATTGCCTAAAGAAGTGTGATCCATACATAAGGTACAAAAATACAAGAACCGAGACAATATACCTATATATAGCGCCATGTGGAAACAAATCGAATATATAACAGCAATAGTATATTTAGCCAAAAATGACAATATATAAAAAAGATGTATCCCATGTACCACAAAAAAGTGCATATATGACAATATCAGACCATCAAAAATACTACGATATAAAAACGTGTATTCTCCATATATGTATATACAATTATATACCATGTGTAGTGTCACCATAGAAATTAAACGATCAAATACACATATAACAGTACAGAGAATATGCAATTGCAAATCGTACAAAGAAATATATATACATATATATAGACATCAAATCGTCATATGATAGCAGGAAACTAGGAAAACGATGGACTGAAACAACATGTTATGTTTCGGTAGCTGAGGAGTGCAGGTAAAAAAGGCAATACACCAGAGCAGTTGGAATCTATGGGATTGCAGTACCCTGACTAACCACCACAACTAGAGGCAGCCGTAGAGCGTTCCTACGTTGGTCCTAGACGCCTCGTCACAGCCTGAGAAACTAACTACACCTAAAGATAGAAATAGGAAAGCTATCTGCCCCGGAGCAGAACCCCAAAGATAATAGAAAGCCCCCAAACATGTAATGGCGGTTAGACAAGAGGAAATACTGACACAGAAAGAAAATAGAATGAGCAAACGCTGGGGCCCAAACTATCTAAATAGAAAAGGACAGGAAGGGTACTTACTGCAATCCCAGAAAACCCTGAAAAACACCAACTCTACTAATTTCAAAATCACCTGAGATCACACGACCTCTACCACCTAAATTAGCTCTCTGGTGTAACAAAATCAAAACAGCAGCCACTGAAAAAACTGGAAAAAGCAAAAGAACAAAACTCAGTGGCTGAACTAAACTGAGAAGGCAGAAGCCCCCGAAGGGGACCCAGAAGGCCCCCAAAGAAGTGCAGGACAAAATGCAAAAATATAGCAACAACACAAAAGAAGAAAATTCTTATCTGGTAGCAGGAGATGCAGACACGACACAGCAGGCTACAAGGGAAACTGGAATGAAGGATTCAGACCAGAACAATTGATCACCGGCAACCCTGATGGGAAAATGACTCCCTTATATAAGACCAGTCAGTAACACCTGATTCCCAGTCCTCACAATCTTCACTAGTACCGCTTGTAACCACCAGAGGGAGCCTCTGCTCAGAACTCATCTCAAACCCATTCACAATAGTACCCCCCCCTTGAGGAGGGGTCACCGAACCCTCATTTGAGCAACCAGGTCAGTCAGGATGAGTTCTATGATATGCACGGATAAGTCTCCTAGCATGGATGTCCGAAGCAAACACCCAAGAATTGTCTTCCTGACCATAACCTCTCCATTTAACCAAATACTGGAGTCTTCGTCTAGAAAAACGAGAATCCAATATTTTCTCAACCACATACTCCAGATTGCCCTCAACCAAAACAGGGTCAGGAGGCACAGTAGCAGGAACCACTGGCTCAACAAACCTCTTCAACAAGGACTTGTGGAACACGTTATGGATCTTAAATGTCCCTGGAAGAAGCAAACGAAAAGAAACAGGATTAATAATCTCCATGATCTTATAAGGTCCGATGAACCTAGGCTTAAATTTAGGAGATGCTACTCTCATAGGAATATTCTTTGAGGACAACCAGACCAAGTCCCCACTTTAAACCGAGGACCATCAGTCCTATGCCGGTTAGCAAACCGCTGGGCCTTCTCCTGAGAGAGGGACAATCTCTCCACTACCTGGTCCCAAATCTGTTGCATACGCTCAACAACAGAGTCAACACCTGGACAGACAGAAGCTTCCGTCTGTCCTGAAGAAAATCGAGGGTGAAAACCAGAATTACAGAAAAACGGAGACATCAAAGTGGCAGAGCTAGCCCTATTATTAAGAGCAAACTCAGCCAAAGGCAAAAAAGAGACCCAGTCATCCTGATCAGCAGACACAAAGCATCTTAGATAAGTCTCTAATGTCTGGTTTGTTCTCTCAGTTTGACCATTGGTCTGAGGATGAAATGCTGAGGAGAAAGACAATTGAACACCCAGTTTAGAACAAAAAGTCCTCCAAAATCTGGAAACAAACTGGACTCCTCTGTCAGACACAATGTTCTCAGGAATGCCGTGTAAACGAACCACGTGCTGAAGAAACAACGGCACCAATTCAGAGGAGGAAGGCAACTTAGGTAATGGCACAAGATGTATCATTTTGGAAAACCTATCACAAATTACCCAGATGGTGGTCATTCTCTGAGAAACAGAAAGATCGGAAATGAAATCCATAGAGATATGGGTCCATGGTCTCTTGGGCACAGGCAATGGCATCAACAAACCACTAGAGCGAGAGCAAGGCTTGGAGCGAGAGCAAGTCCCGCAGGACTGCACAAATTCCCTGACATCGCGAGACAAGGTAGGCCACCAAAAGGACCGACTAACCAAGTCTCTGGTACCAAAAATTCCGGGATGCCCAGCCAATGCGGAACAATGAATCTCAGACATCACACTCTTTTTCCATTGGTCCGGGACAAACAATTTTCCAACAGGGCAGCGCTCGGGCCTATCCTCCTGACACCCCTCCAGAGCAAGTCTCAAATTGGGCGAGATGGCGGAAAGAACTACACCCTCTTTCAAAATAACAGAAGGATCAGATAACTCAGGAGAGTCCGCAAGGAAACTCCTCGAGAGGGCATCCGCCTTAACATTCTTAGTGCCAGGAAGAAAGGAAACCACAAAATTAAAACGTGTGAAAAACAAGGCCCACCTGGCCTGTCTAGGATTGAGTCGCTTGGCAGATTCCAGATAGACCAGATTCTTATGGTCCGTAAGGACCACCACCTGATGTTTGGCTCCCTCCAGCCAATGTCTCCACTCTTCAAAAGCCCACTTCATGGCCAATAACTCCCGATTACCCACGTCATAATTACGTTCAGTAGGAGAAAATTTTCGAGAGAAAAAGGCACAAGGGTTACTTTTAGAGGTCTCTGGATCTTTTTGGGACAAAACGGCACCTGCCCCAATTTCAGAGGCATCAACCTCCACCTGAAATGGCAGAGAAACATCAGGCTGCCGTAGAACAGGAGCAGAAGTGAATCTCTGCTTAAATTCCTGAAATGCAGAGACTGCCTCAGGAGGCCAATTCACCACATCAGAACCCTTTCTGGTCAAATCAGTTAATGGTTTAACAATAACCGAGAAATTACCAATAAATTTACGATAAAAATTGGCAAAACCCAAAAATCTCTGAAGAGCCTTTAATGAAGTAGGTTGGACCCAATCACAGATGGCCTGAACCTTGACCGGGTCCATTTCAATAACAGATGGGGACAAAATGAATCCCAGAAATGAGATCTTCTGTACGCCAAAAAGACACTTTGATCCCTTCACATACAGAGCATTATCCCTCAAAATCTGGAACACAGTCCGAACATGTTTCACATGAGAGTCCCAGTCATTAGAAAAAATCAAGATATCATCCAAATAAACAATCAGAAATTTGTCCACAAAATCCCTGAAAATGTCATTCATGAAGGACTGGAAGACGGAAGGGGCATTAGTGAGCCCAAAGGGCATCACTAGGTACTCAAAATGCCCTTCAGGGGTATTGAATGCCGTCTTCCATTCATCCCCGTGCTTAATGCGAATAAGGTTATACGCCCCCTGAGGTCAAGCTTGGTAAACCAAGTAGCGTTTTTCACCCTGGAAAACAGGTCAGAAATCAAGAGTAACGGGTATTGATATTTCACAGTAATATTGTTCAAGAGACGATAATCAATACACGGCCTTAATGAACCATCTTTTTTGGCCACAAAGAAAAAACCGGCACCTAAGGGTGAAGAGGATGGTCTGATATGACCCTTCTCCAATGATTCCTTGATATAAGACCGCATAGCGTCATGTTCAGGTACAGACAAGTTAAAAAGGCGACCTTTAGGGAATTTACTACCCGGCACTAATTCAATAGCGCAGTCATAGCTCCTATGGGGAGGTAAGGATGCAGATTTACTTTCCCTAAACACATCAGAAAAATCAAACAAAAAGTCAGGAACATCCTGAGCTTGGGGGGAGGCAGAAAAAACAGGAGTGTTGGTATTAACACATTGGCAGCCCCAACTGGTTACAGACACAGATTTCCAATCCAAAACAGGATTATGAGAATGTAATCAAGGAAACCCAGCACGATAATGTCATGCAGATTATATAGAACCAAAAATTTGCAGCACTCCTGGTGATCAGGTTCAACGCTCATTATCACCTGAGTAGAAAACTGGGGTTTATTCTCAGCCAAAGGGGTAGAATCGATCCCCAGTAGGGGAATAGACTTCTGTAGGGGTATCAAGGGAAAACCACAACGTTTAGCAAAATCATAATCCATCAGGTTAATAGCTGCTCCAGAATCAACAAAAGCCTGAGCAGAAAATGAGGACAGAGAGCATATCAGAGTGACAGTTAATAAAAACTTAGTCTGAACACTACCCAAGACAACTGAGCGTGCAAAACGTCTTCCCCGCTTAGGGCAGACTGAAATAGCATGAGAGGCATCACCACAGTAGAAACATAACCTATTGCGCTTTCGAAACTCATGACGCTGTGCCCCAGACACCACTCCATCACACTGCATGGGCTCAGAAGCTGGCTCACAAGGCAACACCACTCCACGCATACTTCTCCGCTCACGCAAACGTCTGTCAATTTGAATCGCTAATGACATAGAATCATTGAGACCAGAGGGGACAGGGAATCCCACCATAACATCCTTTACATTATCCGACAGACCCTTCCGGAAAAGGGCCGCCAAAGCGTCGTCATTCCATTTGGTCAGGACTGCCCACCTACGGAATCTCTGACAGTATAACTCAGCGTCATCAAGCCCCTGATTTAATGCCAACAAGGCTTTTTCAGCTTGATCAGTGACATTAGGCTCATCGTACAATAACCCCAAAGCCTGAAAAAATGCATCAACATCACTCAAAACAGGATCCCCAGGTATCAGGGAAAAAGCCCAATCCTGAGGATCGCCGCGCAGGAGAGAGATGATAATTTGAACCTGCTGCGTTGCGTTTCCTGAGGACTTAGATTTTAAGGCAAAAAACAATTTACAATTATTTTTGAAATTCTGAAACTTAGCTCGATCCCCTAAAAACAAATCTGGCATGGGGATCCTAGGTTCCACAACAGGCAACCCAGCAAGATAGATAGCAATACTCCGAACCTCAGTGGCAAGCTAATCCACACGGCCAGACAACTGTGCAAACTCCATTGGGAGAAAAGATCCTCCCCAGCACCCAGAGATACAGAGGGAAAAAAAAAAAATGCAACAAACAGAAAAATATCTCTAACAACTCTGACAACCTTTTTTTCTATCACAATATTTTTTCCCTTCTGTGAGTACCATACAATTTTCAATTTTTAGGCCGGTGATACTGTTATGTTTCGGTAGCTGAGGAGTGCAGGTAAAAAAGGCAATACACCAGAGCAGTTGGAATCTATGGGATTGCAGTACCCTGACTAACCACCACAACTAGAGGCAGCCGTGGAGCGTTCCTACGTTGGTCCTAGACGCCTCGTCACAGCCTGAGAAACTAACTACACCTAAAGATAGAAATAGGAAAGCTATCTGCCCGGAGCAGAACCCCAAAGATAATAGAAAGCCCCCAAACATGTAATGGCGGTTAGACAAGAGGAAATACTGACACAGAAAGAAAATAGAATGAGCAAACGCTGGGGCCCAAACTATCTAAATAGAAAAGGACAGGAAGGGTACTTACTGCAATCCCAGAAAACCCTGAAAAACACCAACTCTACTAATTTCAAAATCACCTGAGATCACACGACCTCTACCACCTAAATTAGCTCTCTGGTGTAACAAAATCAAAACAGCAGCCACTGAAAAAACTGGAAAAAGCAAAAGAACAAAACTCAGTGGCTGAACTAAACTGAGAAGGCAGAAGCCCCCGGAGGGGACCCAGAAGGCCCCCAAAGAAGTGCAGGACAAAATGCAAAAATATAGCAACAACACAAAAGAAGAAAAATTCTTATCTGGTAGCAGGAGATGCAGACACGACACAGCAGGCTACAAGGGAAACTGGAATGAAGGATTCAGACCAGAACAATTGATCACCGGAAACCCTGATGGGAAAATGACTCCCTTATATAAGACCAGTCAGTAACACCTGATTCCCAGTCCTCACAATCTTCACTAGTACCGCTTGTAACCACCAGAGGGAGCCTCTGCTCAGAACTCATCTCAAACCCATTCACAACACAACAATTAGAAGTTGCACATAACATAATAAATATGCGAACATATGATGTATTTTTCTAGGAAAATTCGATTCCACCACAATTTAGTGCGTTTAAGAAGTAAAAACTGTATGGAATCAAATATCTCATCATATTTCCGGTCACCAACTCCCCGACCACTAGTGCCGTCATCGCAGAAAACCTGGTCCGCCTGTCCCAGCCAAGATTTTTCTTTGGCTCTATAGTCCATAATAACAGTCGAACAACCTGTGCAAAACACAGAAAAATGATTAGAATAGAAAAAACTGATATACAATAGCACGATAGATATAACCACCATTATATGATATTTATCAAAATCCCTAATGGCCATATGGGACTAGTAATGGATCAATCGTAGATAATGAAATGAGAAAAAGAAAGTGGTGGAAACCACCACAAAACTACGACCACAGATCCAATTATAGTAAAATTACAAAACTTTATTAGGTACAGAAAGGACACAGGTAAATGACAAATGACTAACACCAAGGTGGGTCCGGGCAGCGGTGTAACATGGAAGACGCACCACACGCTAGGACCCAATATGACACCATGCAGTACAAGAATTGATGACCGGAAACAAATACATCACAGGAATGCAGCAAAATTGAAATTCTCATTTAGCCCAGAGGGGTGGACAGTATTAAGTGTCCAGATCCACCTAGATTCAAGTTGAGCCAGGCGCTTAGAAACATTACCCCCCCGTATGTTCACATCCAAGCAGTCAATACCCTTAAACCGAAGCAATCTACTATTGCTCTGATGATGGATCTTAAAGTGTCTGGGTATAGTCTTCAAAACACTAAGGTCAGATTCAGAGACCGCCGCCTCTATACCCAGGGTTTATACTGGCATATAACTATCCATCAATGTGACTATTATGTTCTTGCCTTTACCCTTTGTTAGAGATATATATTTCTGTATACCAATTACCATCTAATGTCTGTATGTTGTGAATGGGTTTGAGATGAGTTCTGAGCAGAGGCTCCCTCTGGTGGTTACAAGCGGTGCTAGTGAAGATTGTGAGGACTGGGAATCAGGTGTTACTGACTGGTCTTATATAAGGGAGGCATTTTCCATCAGGGTTGCCGGTGATCAATTGTTCTGGTCTGAATCCTTCATTCCAGTTTCCCTTGTAGCCTGCTGTGTCGTGTCTGCATCTCCTGCTTACAGATAAGACTTTTGCTTCTTTTGTGTTTGTGCTATATTTTTGCATTTTGTTCTGCACTTCTTTGGGGGCCTTCAGGGTCCCCTCCGGGGGCTTCTGCCCTCTCAGTTTAGTTCAGCCACTGAGTTTTGTTCTTTTGCTTTTTCCAGTTTTTTCAGTGGCTGCTGTTTTGATTTTGTTACACCAGAGAACTAATTTAGGTGGTAGAGGTCGTGTGATCTCAGGTTATTTTGAAATTAGTAGAGTTGGTGCTTTTCAGGGTTTTCTGGGATTGCAGTAAGTACCCTTCCTATCCTTTTCTATTTAGATAGTTTGGGCCCCAGCGTTTGCTCATACTATTTTCTTTCTGTGTCAGTATTTCCTCTTGTCTAACCGCCATTACATGTTTGGGGACTTTCTATTATCTTTGGGGTTCTGCTCCGGGCAGATAGTTTTCCTCTTTCTGTCTTTAGGTGTAGTTAGTTTCTCAGGCTGTGACGAGGCGTCTAGGACCAACGTAGGAACGCTCCACGGCTGCCTCTAGTTGTGGTGGTTAGTCAGGGTACTGCAATCTCATAGATTCCAACTGCTCTGGTGTATTGCCTTTTTGCCTGCTCTCCTCAGCTACCGAAACATAACAGTATCACCGGCCTAAAAAATTGAAAATTGTATGGTACTCACAGAAGGGAAAAATATTGTGAAAGAAAAAAGGTTGTCAGAGTTGTCAGAGATATTTTTCTGTTTGTTGCATTTTTTTTTTTTTTTCCCCTCTGTATCTCTGGGTGCTGGGGAGGATCCTTTCTCCCAATGGAGTTTGCACAGTTGTCTGGCCGTGTGGATCAGCTTGCCACTGAGGTTCAGAGTATTGCTGCATATCTTGCTAGGTTGCCTGTTGTGGAACCTAGGATCCCCATGCCAGATTTGTTTTTGGGGGATCGAGCTAAGTTTCAGAATTTCAAAAATAATTGTAAATTGTTTTTTGCCTTAAAATCTAAGTCCTCAGGAAACGCAGCGCAGCAGGTTCAAATTATCATCTCTCTCCTGCGCGGCGATCCTCAGGATTGGGCTTTTTCCCTGATACCTGGGGATCCTGTTTTGAGTGATGTTGATGCGTTTTTTCAGGCTTTGGGGTTATTGTACGATGAGCCTAATGTCACTGATCAAGCTGAAAAAACCTTGTTGGCATTAAATCAGGGGCTTGATGACGCTGAGTTATACTGTCAGAGATTCCGTAGGTGGGCAGTCCTGACCAAATGGAATGACGACGCTTTGGCGGCCCTTTTCCGGAAGGGTCTGTCAGATAATGTAAAGGATGTTATGGTGGGATTCCCTGTCCCCTCTGGTCTCAATGATTCTATGTCATTAGCGATTCAAATTGACAGACGTTTGCGTGAGCGGAGAAGTATGCGTGGAATGGTGTTGCCTTGTGAACCAGCTTCTGAACCCATGCAGTGTGATAGAGTGGTGTCTGGGGCACAGCGTCATGAGTTTCGAAAGCGCAATGGGTTATGTTTCTACTGTGGTGATGCCTCTCATGCTATTTCAGTCTGCCCTAAGTGGGGAAGACGTTTTGCACGCTCAGTTGTCTTGGGTAGTGTTCAGACTAAGTTTTTATTAACTGTCACTCTGATATGCTCTCTGTCCTCATTTTCTGCTCAGGCTTTCGTTGATTCTGGAGCAGCTATTAACCTGATGGATTATGATTTTGCTAAACGTTGTGGGTTTCCCTTGATACCCCTACAGAAGTCTATTCCCCTACTGGGGATCGATTCTACCCCTTTGGCTGAGAATAAACCCCAGTTTTCTACTCAGGTGATAATGAGGGTTGAACCTGATCACCAGGAGTGCTGCAAATTTTTGGTTCTATATAATCTGCATGACATTATCGTGCTGGGTTTCCCTTGGTTACAGTCTCATAATCCTGTTTTGGATTGGAAATCTGTGTCTGTAACCAGTTGGGGCTGCCAATGTGTTAATACCAACACTCCTGTTTTTTCTGCCTCCCCCCAGGCTCAGGATGTTCCTGACTTTTTGTTTGATTTTTCTGATGTGTTTAGCGAAAGTAAATCTGCATCCTTGCCTCCCTATAGGAGCTATGACTGCGCTATTGAATTAGTGCCGGGTAGTAAATTCCCTAAAGGTCGCCTTTTTAACTTGTCTGTACCTGAACATGACGCTATGCGGTCTTATATCAAGGAATCATTGGAGAAGGGTCATATCAGACCATCCTCTTCACCCTTAGGTGCCGGTTTTTTCTTTGTGGCCAAAAAAGATGGTTCATTAAGGCCGTGTATTGATTATCGTCTCTTGAACAATATTACTGTGAAATATCAATACCCGTTACCCTTGATTTCTGACCTGTTTTCCAGGGTGAAAAACGCTACTTGGTTTACCAAGCTTGACCTCAGGGGGGCGTATAACCTTATTCGCATTAAGCACGGGGATGAATGGAAGACGGCATTCAATACCCCTGAAGGGCATTTTGAGTACCTAGTGATGCCCTTTGGGCTCACTAATGCTCCTTCCGTCTTCCAGTCCTTCATGAATGACATTTTCAGGGATTTTGTGGACAAATTTCTGATTGTTTATTTGGATGATATCTTGATTTTTTCTAATGACTGGGACTCTCATGTGAAACATGTTCGAACTGTATTCCAGATTTTGAGAGAGAATGCTCTGTATGTGAAGGGATCAAAGTGTCTTTTTGGCGTACAGAGGATCTCATTTCTGGGATTCATTTTGTCCCCATCTGTTATTGAAATGGACCCGGTCAAGGTTCAGGCCATCTGTGATTGGGTCCAACCTACTTCATTAAAGGCTCTTCAGAGATTTTTGGGTTTTGCCAATTTTTATCGTAAATTTATTGGTAATTTCTCGGTTATTGTTAAACCATTAACTGATTTGACCAGAAAGGGTTCTGATGTGGTGAATTGGCCTCCTGAGGCAGTCTCTGCATTTCAGGAACTTAAGCAGAGATTCACTTCTGCTCCTGTTCTACGGCAGCCTGATGTTTCTCTGCCATTTCAGGTGGAGGTTGATGCCTCTGAAATTGGGGCAGGTGCCGTTTTGTCCCAAAAAGATCCAGAGACCTCTAAAAGTAACCCTTGTGCCTTTTTCTCTCGAAAATTTTCTCCTACTGAACGTAATTATGACGTGGGTAATCGGGAGTTATTGGCCATGAAGTGGGCTTTTGAAGAGTGGAGACATTGGCTGGAGGGAGCCAAACATCAGGTGGTGGTCCTTACGGACCATAAGAATCTGGTCTATCTGGAATCTGCCAAGCGACTCAATCCTAGACAGGCCAGGTGGGCCTTGTTTTTCACACGTTTTAATTTTGTGGTTTCCTTTCTTCCTGGCACTAAGAATGTTAAGGCGGATGCCCTCTCGAGGAGTTTCCTTGCGGACTCTCCTGAGTTATCTGATCCTTCTGTTATTTTGAAAGAGGGTGTAGTTCTTTCCGCCATCTCGCCCAATTTGAGACTTGCTCTGGAGGGGTGTCAGGAGGATAGGCCCGAGCGCTGCCCTGTTGGAAAATTGTTTGTCCCGGACCAATGGAAAAAGAGTGTGATGTCTGAGATTCATTGTTCCGCATTGGCTGGGCATCCCGGAATTTTTGGTACCAGAGACTTGGTTAGTCGGTCCTTTTGGTGGCCTACCTTGTCTCGTGATGTCAGGGAATTTGTGCAGTCCTGCGGGACTTGCTCTCGCTCCAAGCCTTGCTCTCGCTCTAGTGGTTTGTTGATGCCATTGCCTGTGCCCAAGAGACCATGGACCCATATCTCTATGGATTTCATTTCCGATCTTCCTGTTTCTCAGAGAATGACCACCATCTGGGTAATTTGTGATAGGTTTTCCAAAATGATACATCTTGTGCCATTACCTAAGTTGCCTTCCTCCTCTGAATTGGTGCCGTTGTTCCTTCAGCACGTGGTTCGTTTACATGGCATTCCTGAGAACATTGTGTCTGACAGAGGAGTCCAGTTTGTTTCCAGATTTTGGAGGACTTTTTGTTCTAAACTGGGTGTTCAATTGTCTTTCTCCTCGGCATTTCATCCTCAGACCAATGGTCAAACTGAGAGAACAAACCAGACATTGGAGACTTATCTAAGATGCTTTGTGTCTGCTGATCAGGATGACTGGGTCTCTTTTTTGCCTTTGGCTGAGTTTGCTCTTAATAATAGGGCTAGCTCTGCCACTTTGATGTCTCCGTTTTTCTGTAATTCTGGGTTTCACCCTCGATTTTCTTCAGGACAGACGGAGGCTTCTGTCTGTCCAGGTGTTGACTCTGTTGTGGAGCGTATGCAGCAGATTTGGGACCAGGTAGTGGAGAGGTTGTCCCTCTCTCAGGAGAAGGCCCAGCGGTTTGCTAACCGGCATAGGACTGATGGTCCTCGGTTTAAAGTGGGGGACTTGGTCTGGTTGTCCTCAAAGAATATTCCTATGAGAGTAGCATCTCCTAAATTTAAGCCTAGGTTCATTGGACCTTATAAGATCATGGAGATTATTAATCCTGTTTCTTTTCGTTTGCTTCTTCCAGGGACATTTAAGATCCATAACGTGTTCCACAAGTCCTTGTTGAAGAGGTTTGTTGAGCCAGTGGTTCCTGCTGCTGTGCCTCCTGATCCTGTTTTGGTTGAGGGCAATCTGGAGTATGTGGTTGAGAAAATATTGGATTCTCGTTTTTCTAGACGGAAACTCCAGTATTTGGTTAAATGGAGAGGTTATGGTCAGGAAGACAATTCTTGGGTGTTTGCTTCGGACATCCATGCTAGGAGACTTATCCGTGCGTATCATAGAACTCATCCTGACCGACCTGGTTGCTCAAATGAGGGTTCGGTGACCCCTCCTCAAGGGGGGGGTACTGTTGTGAATGGGTTTGAGATGAGTTCTGAGCAGAGGCTCCCTCTGGTGGTTACAAGCGGTGCTAGTGAAGATTGTGAGGACTGGGAATCAGGTGTTACTGACTGGTCTTATATAAGGGAGTCATTTTCCCATCAGGGTTGCCGGTGATCAATTGTTCTGGTCTGAATCCTTCATTCCAGTTTCCCTTGTAGCCTGCTGTGTCGTGTCTGCATCTCCTGCTTACAGATAAGACTTTTGCTTCTTTTGTGTTTGTGCTATATTTTTGCATTTTGTTCTGCACTTCTTTGGGGGCCTTCAGGGTCCCCTCCGGGGGCTTCTGCCCTCTCAGTTTAGTTCAGCCACTGAGTTTTGTTCTTTTGCTTTTTCAGTTTTTTCAGTGGCTGCTGTTTTGATTTTGTTACACCAGAGAACTAATTTAGGTGGTAGAGGTCGTGTGATCTCAGGTTATTTTGAAATTAGTAGAGTTGGTGCTTTTCAGGGTTTTCTGGGATTGCAGTAAGTACCCTTCCTATCCTTTTCTATTTAGATAGTTTGGGCCCCAGCGTTTGCTCATACTATTTTCTTTCTGTGTCAGTATTTCCTCTTGTCTAACTGCCATTACATGTTTGGGGACTTTCTATTATCTTTGGGGTTCTGCTCCGGGGCAGATAGTTTTCCTCTTTCTGTCTTTAGGTGTAGTTAGTTTCTCAGGCTGTGACGAGGCGTCTAGGACCAACGTAGGAACGCTCCACGGCTGCCTCTAGTTGTGGTGGTTAGTCAGGGTACTGCAATCTCATAGATTCCAACTGCTCTGGTGTATTGCCTTTTTGCCTGCTCTCCTCAGCTACCGAAACATAACATCTGTATTTATCATGTGGATATATGTGTGCTGATATGGCAAAATAATTTTATTTTCATTCTATGTGCCATATGTACTCCTTAATATATCTATAGATTTTCTATATTGTGATATATGGTATTCCACCCAGTGTCATATTGGGTCCTAGCGTGTGGTGCGTCTTCCATGTTACACCGCTGCCCGGACCCACCTTGGTGTTAGTCATTTGTCATTTACCTGTGTCCTTTCTGTACCTAATAAAGTTTTGTAATTTTACTATAATTGGATCTGTGGTCGTAGTTTTGTGGTGGTTTCCACCACTTTCTTTTTTTCAGAATCTGGAGTTTCTATAAACCTCAAAAAGGACAATGATGCCTAAATCCACAGGCAGAGATAGTCCACTGATGGCACCTGCGGTCTCCAAAAGCCAATGCCACAATAAACAGAACTCTTTGTCAATCACCATCCTTATAGAGTCTTGAGAAATGTTACCAACTTAGCTGATGCGAAACAAGTAAGCAATATAAACATTTAGTTTAGTTATTTACATACAAACTACGAGGAGATCATTATGAACTATGGGTTTTTATTATTCATTGGGCTCTCACATTATACAGGCTACACATATATGTTCGCCTCTGAGCACATCTTCCTAAACCCACAAGTTTAAAGCGGTTGTCCGCTCAAAACCGATAAGTCTGCAGTCACTCTGGGTGACTGCAGACTTATGAATCCTCCCTGCACTCCATACACTTGTATGGAACCAAGGCCACACCCCGACCAATGACGCGGACAGTCAGTGGGCCTGTCCGACTAGAGGGCGCCGCCTTGCTCCATACAAGTGTATGGAGAGCAAGGCCACGCCCACAGACCAGGAGTATGTATAACTCATACATACCCTCCGTTCATGGGTCTGAAACATGTAAATCCCCACGGGGATTCATAAGTCTGAAGTCACACAGAGTGACTGCAGACTTATCGTTTTGACCGGACAACCCCTTTAAGGTCAGACTGCTGTTAACCCCATATCCCTTTCTCTATCTTACACGCTTACAGTCCAGGCAGCAGAAATATGGGGTGTCATTTCAGTGGTGTCCAAAATGGACACTTGGAGATCACTGAAGCTAGGAAAATATTTGCTGTGCTGGATAAAGGTAGACCTGTCAGTAGGGGAATTCCTGTATATGGTTCATTCTGCAAAATACAGAGTGATACAAAAAGGATGGTGCAAAAGTAATGTAAGTGGTAATTGACCGGTGACTGAAAATTTAAAAAAAAACTGTTCTAATTGCCCATAGCAGCCAATCACAGCCCAATTTTCATTTTGCAAGAGCAAAATTAAAAATGTGCCTACAATATGACACAAAATGATGACACTGAAGCAAAAAAAGCCTTTTGCGTGTTAGAATTTGCAAGAATGGGCTCTGTTGTGACCATGCAGAAAAACTTTCAGAATAAATTTGATAAATGGAAACTGCACCTTGCATTGGGTGAAGCAATGCAAAATCATGGGGTGTTTATATCAAGGGAAAAGTCTGTACCTCCCAAAACAATCAGAAGAGAGTGAACAGGACTCGAACCGTGTATGATTGTAGTCTTAGAAAATGGGCCAGGCTGACTAGTGTGGAACTACATGAGCCACAGTATGGCGTATCTTATGAAGAGGTCCGCATTGTCAGCCTCACAGCTTACATCTTCTTCAGGAAATGAAACCAGTTGACAAAGTAAAACTTTTCAGTGAATGGAAGTGCTGATTAGAAGAGGACTATTTAGTTGAGAAGCTCGTGTGTCACAATGAAGTTATCTTTAAAGGGAATCTGTCACCCTATTTTAGTCATATCAGCTAAAGATATGACTGAATAGTGCGTCCCATAAGCAAGCTATCGGTATGTAGCTTATATCCAGATACCCCCCTTTTGATAGCAAAATACCTTCGTAAAGTTGGGATTCTTTTCTGTAAATCAGGGCGGTCCGGTCCGGAGGGCGGCGTTTTCTCTCTTCTCCCCCCGATCCTCTGCATCTCTTGCGTATGGCCATCTGTGAATATCACAGACGGCGTTCTGCTTCCCGCGATTGCACTTTTCAAATTACCCCCCGCGCATGCGCAGTGTGCTTTGCCCAACAGTGGGCAAAGCATAAAATCATTATACTATGTAGAAATGTATGTACTATAAATATATATATATATATATATGTGTCACAAATTCAATGACATGTATATATATATATATATATATATATATATATATATATATAAATATATATATATATATGGTGTAAAATTGTTGAAAAAAAATGCGTGGGCTCCCGCCCTATTTTCTCAACCAGAAAGACAAAGCCAGCAAGTGGGGGCAGATAATAATAGCCCAGAGAGGGACCATTATTTTTGGCCCCCCCCTGGCTACTAATATCTGCCCCCAGACACCCCAGAAAAGGCAAATCTATAATTAGATTCGCCCTTTCTGGCACTTTGCCCGTCTATTCCCATTGCCCTGTAGCGGTGGCGAATGGGTTAATAAGGGGTTAAAGCCACCTTGCTATTGAAAGGTGACTTTAAGCCAGGTTAATAATTGAGAGCTGTCAATTAGGCAACTATCAATTATTAATCCTATTGTATGAAATAAAAATAAACACACACACTTTAATTAAAAATCATTTTAATGAAATAAACACAGTTTTTGACCATATTTTATTTTACTGCCATTCCTTGCGAAGCCCTTGTTTACCTGTAATATAAATAATAAAGCAACATTATTCTTACCTATCCGATGATCAGTCAGGTCCCCCAATGTAATCCTTCTGAAAGGGTTAATGTTTACTGCAGGGACCGCAGCTAATGCTGACAGCCTCACAGTAAACCCCCGACTGAATCATCTCCTCTCCTGGCTGACAGGAGAGGAAGTGGTTAGCATAATTGATTGCTTCCCACTTTCACTTCAGGTCAGCCAGGGACACCGCATAGCATCAGTGACATCAGAGGGAATCCCGATGACCTGAAGTGAACTGATTAACAAAAATAGGGGATCCCCTTGAAAAAAAAATGGCGTGGGGTCCCCCTATTTTTGTTAACCAGCCTGATAAAGCAGACTACTGAGGCCTGGATTTTCAGGCTGTTAAAGAGCCAATATCCATGGACCTTGCAAGCCTGATAATACCAGGCCACAGCAGTCTGCTTATCTTGGCTGGTTAACAAAAATAGGGAATCCCCTAGAAAAAAAAATGGCGTGGGGTCCCCCCTATTTTTGTTAACCAGCCAGATGAAGCAGACTGCTGAGGCCTAGTTTTTCAGGCTGGTAAGGATCCAATATCCATGAACCTTGCAAGCCTGATAATACCAGGCCACAGCAGTCTGCTTAGCTTGGCTGGTTAACAAAAATAGGGGATCCCCTCGAAAAAAAAAATGGCGTGGGGGTCCCCTATTTTTGTTAACCAGCCAAGTAAAAAGCAGACTGCTGCGGCCAGGTATTAAAAGACTGTCAAGGCCCATGGATTTTGGCCCTCAACAGCCTAAAAATACCAGGCTGTAGCAGCCCCACAATTGGCGCATCCAAAGATGCGCCAATTGTGGCACTTTACCCAGCTCTTCACACTTGCCCTGTAGCGGTGGCAAGCAGGGTAATAAGGGGTTAATGTCACCTTTGATTGAAAGGTGACAATAAGCCCGGTTAATAATGGAGAGGCGTCAATAAGACACGGATCCATTATTAATCATAGTTTGTAAATTTTTAAAAAAATACACAGCCAGAAAAAGTCTTTTAATTAAATAAAACACCACACAGTTTTCATTATTTTTATTGTACGCTCATCCTGCGACGCCATCGTTCTCCTGTAAAAAAACAAAAATAACAAACCAACACAAATACTCCCTGTCCGACTTAGTCCAAACTCACGAGTGTCCCACGACGAGTCCAGCTCTGCTACATCTGCATGCCAGGCTGAGCATGGCATCCAGATGAAGCAGAGCTGCTTACCAGAGGAGATTCCTCGGCGGTAACATCATCGGACTGGTTTACGGCCAGCTGTCGCGAGAGTACAGCTGGCCGAGATTACCCAGTACCCGGCAGCACGTGCAGTTATTGCGAGATGCTGCACGTGACTGCCAGGGAGAGGGTAATGGCAGGCCTGGATGGATGGACGTGACCACCGGGGATCTTCTGCCAGGTAAGTGCTGCTGACATCTGACAGACCCGACCGACACTGACAGTGACACTTTCGGGAAGTTCCTGTGTCACATACTCCCCATAGACTTTAGAGGAAAACTCAGATTCCGGTATCCGATATGACAAAAATATCGGATCTCAGAATCGGAATTCCGATACAGCGAATATCGGCCGATACCCGATATTTGCAGTATCGGAATGCTCAACACTACCTACAAACAAAGTACATTTTAATCAATACATCTTGGAATAAAAATAAGTTCCACAATTGGATGTATTAAAAAAAAAATGTCCCTGTGCTGAGACAATTTTATACATGTGGCCATGCTATATACTGTGTAATGGTTGTGTCTGATCGTGCAGGAACATGGTCTGATCATACCACAGCTCCAAGGCAGGGGAAGAAGCAAAAGAGAGTATACAGACATTACAGCACGGGATCACAGCTAATTCTTTTTGTGACGAAAACATTTCCCTACCTGTTTTTTAGCAGGAAAAATTTTACTTAACACATTCAATTTTGAATTTTTATTCCAAAATCTATTGATTGAAATGAACTTTGCTTGCGGGAAAAAACATTTAAAAGAATGACATACCACAGATAGAGAAAGATCAGCTCAATGTCACCTATTAGCAGGATGGTGCAACTCTACATTTTCATTTGTATGTTCGCCAATACCTGACCTGATTGAAACTCTACTGGAACATTGCATTTGCATGCTGGAATAAAACGATTTACCAATGTTGTTCTTGCCTTCTAAATTGTCTGATCTAACATCATATGACTTCTTTCTGTAGGATTACATCAAGGACTCAGTGTATCTGATCCCACACGCACACCTTATTCTTGAGCCACAGCATCTGAACGACCTGAACAGTGCATCAGTGAAATAGTGGATTCCATATACAAGGATATGATGGAACGTGTCAGGACAGAACTGGATATCGGATATCTAGATATCTCCCATGTCACCAATGGCCATTACTTAGAACATCTGTGGTGTTATAGCAGAGGTCCCTCAAGTCAAAGACCCCATCTATGCTATATAAGTCTGACGGTCACTTTAAGTCAACAACAATTGAATGTTCTTTTCTTTCAGAAATTAATGTGTCCTTGCTATCAATAGAACTAACGTGTCCTTGCTAAAGTTATCAGAATGTGTGTTCCTTCTTTGTATCAATGAGAACTAACGTGTGTCCTTGCTAAAGTCATCAGAATATGTCTGAAGAAACTGACATGTCTTTGTTAATTCATCGGGTGAAATTAGATAAAATGTTTCAATTACAAACACGAGAACAGAAAACCAGTTTTTGTTTGCATAACTAAATTGTATGATCGGACCATATATGGTAAATCCTTTTTCCTGCCTCCAGGGTGTGTATATAAACCCTATGCTTTGTAATAAAGTTAGAGTCTGTTGACACATACTATCTGTCTTGTGTCTTATTCTCTCCGGTACCGCATACCAAAGGATAGAAGCAGCAAGAAAGCAGTGACGACAGTAGTATATAAATAACGCTTGAATGGATGGATAATGTGTCCTTTCATTATAATAAGTTTGTGTTATGTTCACTTAGTTATAATTACCAAGGTTATAACTTTGCCCCATCCTTTTTCAATCACCCTGTATAGATACAAAGGAAAAAAATTAAATAAATACAGCCTTTTTGAGGAATTTGCTATATGTATATCTTCAATTAACCTTCAGGCAGGCCAGAAAACATCTGCCCTGGATCAAACAGATTTATAATGCAGGTGCATCCCAGGAGGTTGATCAGTAACATGAGATCCGTTCTACTCCTGCCTGCCTAGGATCAAGCATACAGTAAAGATGTATATCTTTGTACCGTGTTAGCCAGTAGATAGAAAAATATTTAGAGTTGAGAGTCCTCAGTGGTTGTAGCCAGTAGATAGAAAAATATTTAGAGTTGAGAGTCCTCAGTCAACCACTGAGGACTCTCAACTTTAGGATCAAGCAGTAAGTCTAAAGCAAATGTATCTCTGAAGTTAAATTGCTTCATTGTTATGTGTATACACTTACAACAATGGATAAATCCCCATGGATAAGGATATGATCATACAGTTTTTTAAGTGGATTTTGAAATGGATCAAAGAATATTTAAAGAGTACTTGAAGGAATATTAGATGTGGATCGACTTCAAAATCTCCTTAAAAAAACTGTGAGAACATACCCTAGGAATCCATGACCGGCTTGGCTTGAAAGCTTGTATACTTGTGCAGCAATAGCATATTATAAAACTCTAGAATATTATGTATTTCAAATGTTAAATGAGTCCTAGGGGGACAAGAAAAAGTAACTTTTTCATGAAACTTTATTGAACATAAAGCCCCTCCCCCCAAACTCACTAACCCACCCTCACCCCCACAAAAACTGTTAGAATTAAACATATTTCCTTTATGGTTCATCATTGAAAAATAACGTACGTATTTAGTATTGCCGGAATCATACTAACCCAGAGGACAGAAGGTAACATGTTATTTCTACCACATTGTAAACTACATAGAAATTGTAAAAAATACAGCATCGCTCTTTCCTTTTCTACATTCTATCTTAAAAAAAAATTATAAGCCAATGAATAAACTGTATTTATCATAAAAATGTGTCATGACAGAATGCAGCTTGCCTAGCAAAATTAATAGACTGTACATAATAAACAGCAGGATATTTAGTGTAATGTGGTAACAATGAAGTCAACGCTGCTGATCACCGAGAGGTTTAAGAATGCGAAAGCATTTAGGAAATAGCAGCGTTAAATACAAGACATTATGGGTAACAACGTGAGCACCCAATCCTATAATAAGGCATAACTGTGGGTGCCTACATGGCTGGGAATTGTTTGATGGAAGCACATAGTAAAGTTTCCAGAGGGTAGACCTCAACGGCAACTTACACTGGCAGACTTGCTGCGTTAAATGACAGTCAATACACTACATGGCTGCCAAATGGCGGTCATTTAATAGCCTGTTTAGTCAGGCATTTATGATGCAACAGAATGATCAATAATAGATTGTTTTCAACAGCATAGGTAACATTTACACAAGACAATGTGCAGCCAAGAAAGACAATTTTGAAGCAAGCTTAAAGTCATTTCACCCAACAAATGACCGCTATGCTAATTTGTCTGAGTAACTGCCTGTTTACACTGGCCGACGATCGCAGAGCAAGTGGTCCTAGACAAAAAAAAGATGACTGTGACAAAAAACAAACAGAAATGATTGTGTCATGTTAGACTTGCACAAGCAAACAAAATGTAACAGTGTATCCAATAATAAGTAATTTGAATCGTGGACCAAAAAGTGGCTCCCCGAAGTATCAAATTCTGAGTCAATCTTCTCTTTGTTACGCCCCATAAAAATTCTGACAGTTTGAGCCATAAAACACGCAAGAAAATAGTATCAAGTAAATTCTTTCAAGACACTGATAAATGGGTTATTGTTCTTCTACAAAATAATCTTAAATTTAAAGCAATAATAATAATCTTTTATTTTTATATAGTGCTAACATATTCTGCAGCGCTTTATAGTTTGCACACATTATCATCGCTGTCCCCAATGTGGCTCACAATCTAAAGTAAAAGAATATGTGAAAGTTAAGAACAGCAATAAATAATGTTTATTTGCTAAAATGTCTTATACTGGCATCAGTGGTAGTGCCCCCTATTTTTATTAAGGCATCCTACCTCCTGCATGGATCTTTAAGGCAGGCAGAGAAGGATTCACGTGTTGTACATCTTCATTTCCCTACTCTGCATTGTCACTGCACAAAAATACCTTCTTGTCTTGTGCTGTGGTTACAAATGCTCAACCGGATTAAGATCTGGGGAATTTAGTGGCCAGCTCAACACCTTGAACTCTTGCCGTGTTTTCAAAACATTTCTGGACAATCTGTGCAATTTTCCTGTCCAAAAAGGTAACTGGCATTATGGAGATGTCCAAGGAGTATACTTAGTCTGCAAATGTTCAGGTAGGTGGCCTGTGTCAAGTAGCACCCATGTGAATGCCGTGATCGATATTTTCCTAGCAGAACACTGCCCAAAGTTTCACACTAGGTTTGTCATTTGATCTTTTTCCAATAATGCGTCCGCTGCCATCTTTTGCTTACCAAAGTGACAAAAACACAGCCATCCACAAACTGTAAAAGGAAATCTAATTCATCAGACTAGCTTCCATGCTCATGTTTCCATAGGATCGTCAGTGGTGAACAGAGGTCTACAATTAAGCCTGCATTATCATAACCATGTAATTATTGGTGATTATGGGGTTGCAGATCTTCTCCAGCTCCTTCTGCTGATGCTCAAATTCATCCCTCTCTGCAGTCTGGTTCTTGAAGAGACCTGAGTAGTCTCGAAAGCTTGCAATTTGTTACCATCTTTTCAGTTAGCCATTAAAAGGTATCAACCACTGAGGACTCTCAACTCTAAATATTTTTCTATCTACTGGCTAACACGGTACAAAGATATACATCTTTACTGTATCATAACCATGTAAGGAATTTTTAGTGGTTTTACAGTTAAACTAAATTATACTTAAAGGGGTTCTCCAAGAAATTTAATAAAATAAATAAATATATGTACAGTGCCTACAAGTAGTATTCAACCCCCTGCAGATTTAGCTGGTTGACACATGCGGAATTAACTTGGCATTGTGACATTTGTACTGTAGATCAGCCTGGAAGTGGGAAATGCACTGCAGCAAAAAATTTTGTTTTAATTTTTGTGTTTTTTTTTTAAAAACGTTAAAAGTTAATTCAGAGTGTCATTTATTATTCAACCCCTCAAACCACAAGAATTCTGTTTGGTCCCCCTAAAGTATTAAGAAGTAGTTCAGGCACCAAGAATAATGAGCTTCACATGTGTGGATTAATGATCTCTTTTGCCAGCCTTTTCTGACTATTTAAGACCCTCCCCAAACTTGTGAACAGCACTCATACATGGTCAACATGGGAAAGACAAAGGAGCATTCCAAGGCCATCAGAGACAAGATCGTGGAGGGTCATAAGGCTGGCAAGGGGTACAAAACCCTTTCCAAGGAGTTGGCCCTACCTGTCTCCACTGTTGGGAGCATCATCCGTAAGTGGAAGGCTTATGGAACTACTGTTAGCCTTCCACGGCCTGGACAGCCTTTGAAAGTTTCCTCCCGTGCCGAGGCCAGGCTTGTCCGAAGAGTCAAGGCTAACCCAAGGACAACAAGGAAGGAGCTCCGGGAAGATCTCATGGCAGTGGGGACATTGGTTTCAGTCAATACCATAAGTAACGTACTCCACCGCAATGGTCTCCGTTCCAGACGAGCCCGTAAGGTACCTTTACTTTCAAAGCGTCATGTCAAGGTTCGTCTACAGTTTGCTCATGATCACTTGGAGGACTCTGAGACAGACTGGTTCAAGGTTCTATGGTCTGATGAGACCAAGATCAAGATCTTTGGTGCCAACCACACACGTGACGTTTGGAGACTGGATGGCACTGCATACGACCCCAAGAATACCATCCCTACAGTCAAGCATGGTGGTGGCAGCATCATGCTGTGGGACTCTCAGCCAAGGGGCCTGGCCATCTGGTCCGCATCCATGGGAGGATGGATAGCACGGCCTACCTGGAGATTTTGGCCAAGAACCTCCGCTCCTCCATCAAGGATCTTAAGATGGGTCATAATTTCATCTTCCAACAAGACAACGACCCAAAGCACACAGCCAAGAAAACCAAGGCCTGGTTCAAGAGGGAAAAAGTCAAGGTGTTGGAGTGGCCTAGTCAGTCTCCTGACCTTAACCCAATTGAAAACTTGTGGAAGGAGCTCAAGATTAAAGTCCACATGAGACACCCAAAGAACCCAGATAACTTGGAGAAGATCTGCATGGAGGAGTGGGCCAAGATAACTCCACAGACCTGTGCCGGCCTGATCAGGTCTTATAAAAGACGATTATTAGCTGTAATTGCAAACAAGGGTTATTCCACGAAATATTAAACATAGGGGTTGTATAATAATTGACCCACACTTTTATGTTTAAAATTTATTAAAATTCAACTGAGCAACATAACTTTTTGTTTTGTAAGATTTATGCTTCTGTTAATAAATCCTACTCTCGTTTGCAGTTTGAATTCTCTAACTTATTTGCATCTTATCAAACCAGCTAAATCTGCAGGGGGTTGAATACTACTTGTAGGCACTGTACATATTGCAAACTGTACTAAATGCCTTTAATTCAGCAAAAAGGTATGCTCAAATTAGTGCACTGTCAGGATTTAAAAAAAGTCAGCTGTCATCTATAGCAGTTTCATACCCGCCCAAGCTGACACGTAGTAGGACGGGCTGCGTAAAGACATCTGCTCGAGGCAGATGTCAGGTGAGAGCAGCATCCTGTAAGGCATCGTGAACATGTATTCCTCTGTTCACTCAACCTAACAGGACACCACAGAGGAACGGAGTGAATAACGTAGAAGATAACCTTTCTTTAGCAGACTAAAATTGAATATTCATCTCAGTCCACCTGATAGTCAGCTCTGATTCTCTGTGGATACCCGTGTCAGGGTGTCAACATGTTATAATTGTGGTGGTTGTGTCATGTTGCCATCATGCTTTTATTCCATCTAAACTGGCACAGCCCTCAACAGCAGAATTAACTTGTATTCACGCACCATAAATAACCTAAATTATAAGGCATTACTTTCACACGTTGTTTTACCTGGAATGTTTCTCAGCACATTTCTCTTTTAGGTGTCTCAGCTCATATTTAAGCCTTTGATCAGACTACATACAAGATCATTTCTGCACTGGGCAGAACTAAAGACAACTCTGTAGGAAGATGAAGCCCACAGGCACATTTTTCTGTACATTTTTCCTCCCCCAAACCTATCTCAATGGAATCTACGGCCTGTGGTGCCTTTCTGGTCCATCTAATCCTACTAAGAATTCTGCAAGAATATACAACTTTTCTATAGTATTTGTCAGTGGCATTTTCCCTGCAGGAAAGATTAATATTTTGTAAGAGACACTGCACTCTGCAAATAGTTACATTTTCTAATCCGATTGTAATAAGATACATTCTTTTACACAGCTACTAATTTCATCTTAATAATTATATAGAATTTTTTAAAGAATTTATGGCCGAGATAGTGCCAAGGTCACATGAAATATGTGAATCTGGCGAAGATTGAACTCATAGCATTAGAGACTAAAATATAATAATCTGACGTGAAAACCAGGGCTCACTGTGTTCTGTCTATTGGTTTAATGTGTCCACCTTTGAACTGGTTGGAACAGATTTGCTTTGGCTACAGTGTGAGAAAACATTCAATTCAACATATCTTTCATTTCTCATCTGCAGCAAGAAGATGAAATATAAAAGTTTATCTTATACATTTGAAGTAAATCTGCACTCTAGCAAAACAATATACCGTACTTTGAAAATAAGAACCACTCTGTTCGGAAAATTAAACTCCTCATTTAGTTATTTTTGGCTTTAAAGTGGAAAATTTTGCAATTTTGCAAAATATCTCCATCACAATATTAGCTATTGCCCTCATTTTACAGTTAGTCTGTACATAGTTTGGTTTGCTAACTGGAAACCATCAGCAATATGTTGTTGATGAACAGTATACCTAGTCTCTATCGGTTAGTAATTTGAGTTTACAATGTTGTACTCTCTGAATGTTACATTAACAAGTCTTTATGGGGGTGGTCTGATACCTAAAATGTATTTTCTAAATATCTATTTTTACACCCTATGCACTTTTGTTGTTAGCCTAATTAAAAAATACCCAACACTTTTTCCTATACAATTAATCCCTAAATGTCTTTTTTCACTGCACTTCCAGTGACATTTCATTTGAGAGGAGCCTCAAACAAAGCGTCAACAGGAACTACGACTGTATTCTCCTCCCTGCAGGGTCTATCAACCCTCCTGGTATAGGACGTCAATACAAAGCTGCGCTGAGGTCACTTATCACAGTTTATTTCATCGCCGCCCTCTGATGAGGTCTTGGATCCATGGTGCAGATAGCAGATGTTGGCACTCTGCATCTGTTCCAGCCGGCCACAGCTTTTTACTCTAAAAGAAGACTCCATCAAGGGGTGGAGATAGAAGCAGGGTGAGTGACACCAGGGGCGTACCTGAGCTTCTATTACCACTTTCAAATGAATCATCATCATGTGGCTGGACCCCCGCTTCTGTTACTACCCTCTGATAATGTCTCAGTTCACAGTAAGAAGCAACAGGGACACTTCTACAGCTTCTATCAGCACCATGGATTCAAGACATCTTCACAGGGGGCTGATAAAAGAAATTGTAGTAAGTGATTGCAGCGCCACTTCCTGATGATGTCCTATTCCAGGAGGGGTGGCAGACGCTGCAGGGAAGTGAGCGCAGCCCTATCTTCCTGATGATGCTTTGTTTGAGATTCCTCACAAAGTGAAGTGAAGTTAAAAAAATATATATTAAGGAATTAATAGGTTACTTAGGATCGTAGGGTATTTTATAATAAACCACATTACAAAGGTGCTTAGGATGTAAAAATTTTAGGCTTTGGTCCACTGCTTTAAAATCAACTTTTTTTTGTGCCACATACCAGTATTTTAAGCTGATGTAAGAGTTGTCCGGATGGTTTCTTGACTGCATTAGTTAGTTATAGCAGGGATATAAGTACTGGAAGCGTAAGGGTAGGTGCACACGATCAGTAAATGATGCGGATTGGACGCTGTGTACTTGTGCAGAGTCCAACCTGCAGTGTCCAGCTGCTACAGCATAGTGGATGGGATTTCTAGAAACACCCAAGGAGATGGACATGTGGCGTGTCTTTCCAGACTGCAGCATGTCAATTTCCACAAGAGAAATTTCACCCATACAATGTATCAGACACGGTGAATCTGGACGGTTCAGTGAACACATGCGGATTCACCTGCGTTCAATAGCCGGAAGCACTTTGGACGGAGCGGACATGTGCTGTGTCCAAAGCGCTGCCAATTCCTGATCGTTTGCACATATCCTTAAGGTTTTAGCTTCACTACTGCTCCTTAACATGTATGAACAGATCAGTATTTATTGCCTCTGCCTCCTTGACTGTTAGTCAATGTTTAAAGTAGTACTTTTGTGTTATAAAATTCAGAGAGTAAAATGTAAATAAAAAATTTGTGAAAAAAGCAAGGGAGTCAAACAAAATATGTTACAAAGAAGCTAGATTTTAGATTACAGTCAGAACTAATGAAAGGTCGAGCTTCATTTCAACAATTATATATTCAACAGTATATTATGCTTTGCTCCTCAGCTGCTCCTTTGTTAAATTCCGGACTATCTTAAAATTATTGTGTTTTTGGTAAACAGCTAGGCCAAGCATAAGGCCAGGGTCAGACATGAAACGGCCGCCGGCTGGACAGGAGCGTGCGGCTGAATGTATTTCTATGCAGCCGCACGCTCCTGTCCGAGTGCCGGCGGCATTGCCGGGTATTGAGATGCGAGACTCGTGCGAGTTTATCGCATGTCTGACCCTGGCCTTAGTGTGTTTTCAGTATGGACAACAGATAAAGCTGCTGCAAGACAGATCTGACGGCGCCTTTTCTCCCGGAGAACAAAAGGGTCAAGTGTTTAAAAGTGCCCAACTCTTATTTCTCCGGACTTAAAGTATCGAGGGAGAATTGTGATACCTATCCCTCCCCCAAACACATTACATGGTGGTCAGATCAAAATCAGAGAGTGCAGTTGACTTTTATCTGATGTGTATGGGGGCCTTTAAACATTAACATTTCTATTAATGCTCCTTCTATATAGAGATAAATAGTCCCTTACATTGTGTATTACATAATAAAGTAATGCAAATAATAATGACCGCTCTATTAGTGAAACAAGAGTCCAGGGCTCACTAGGGAAAAGTGCAATTGTGCCTTGGACATTTTTCCAGTAAATGTACTGCCTACCCTAATAGTATATTAACCTACAACTTCAAGACCACTGTAAAAAAAGGAAAAAAAATCCAAACGTGAAGAATGTATTGACTTTTGATTTTACTAAATATAAGAGTAGTTATTTTATTAATTTGTCAATCAAATTTCATGCAGAAAAAACCCATGGAATTTTTCATATGAGTCATTATCTGTATGTAATCCATATAGCAGTCAATATATAAGCAGCAAATAAAATTGACAAGACCCAAAATAGTTGGATAACACTTATCTGAGCGAACGTACTCAGAAAAGTATTGTCCGAGCATGCTCGTGTGCTAAACGAGTGTTGAATATATGCTTAAATCGCCTTGCCTGCATGTCACGCGGCTGTTCGACATGTAGGTATTGCTTAACAAACAGGCATGTGTTGTGGCTGTCGAACAAATTATTCAAGCACGCCAAAGACACTCCGTTAGCACACGAGCATGCTCAGCTAACACTTACCTGAGCACGTTGGCTCAGCACTATTGCACACCCATAGACTTGATTAGTCGAGACTTAGACAAAATACAGAAGACACTCATGCATGCTGTAATTTTTTTCAAGCGGACATTCAGTTCGTGTAACGAAACGGTCATGTAAACAGTCTGAATGAATGACATTGGAAATAGTGATGTCAATGTGATATTATTTTTTTCCATAAACAGCACTTGGAATGAAAATACAGTTGTGTGAATGTAGCATGATGAATATTGGTTGCAATTTTAAATGATGGAGAACACTATAAATGTAATACAATATATTATGAAATATATAACGGGTGCAGGAAACATCCATAAATTAAAGTATTTGTTATTTTACATTTTATTTTTTAAATGTAACTATGTGATTAGAAATACACAGATAAGAAATAATGCTCTGAAAAGCAAACGAACGAGGACAGACGGAGAAAAAGAAATTGTACCAATGTCCATCTCAGTACCATGGACAGGGAGGAAAGGCTGCATCAATAATGGATATCATTGACATCTGTCTACTTTAACAGAAGGAGCTCGTCCCAAGTGATTTTAAAATAAAACAATGAGATACGGAACTTGTTCTTTCCAATGCTGTAGTGACACCAGGAATAGCAGAGGAAAAGCTAAATGTGACTTTTCCACTACAGCACCTCAAAAATTCTTCCTTCAAGATCTACTGTTAGGATGTTGAACATTTTCCACTATACAGCTCTGGCAAAAATTAAGAGACCACTGCACAGTTTTATAAAAATCAGCTTCTCTACATGTCTGACAGCCATTCCATTCCAGTGTCAGTTGAATTCCAACCAGAGTACACCTCATTCTACTTATTGTGCTTCTGATTAGGTGATCACCTGAACCAAATCTTATTTAATGAAGGAAAGTAAAAAAACACTGCTGTGGTGTTCACAATCCTCTTGCAACTGGACAAGCTGGAAGGCAAAACAAGTGCTAGTAATATCCCAAAAGTAAATAGGAATGAAAAAATGACTTTTAACCATGCCAAAGGAGTTGAAAAGGAAAGTCTTGAGTGAGCAAAAGAAGGGCTCAATTCTGGCTTTACTAGCAGAGGAATACAGTGAGCGTCATGTTGCCTCCATCCTTAACATTTCTAAGATGGCAGTCCATTACAACAAGGTCAAGCAGCAGACATTGGGCACAACAAAGCTAGAGACCAGCAGAGGGCGAAAACGACTCTCCACTGACCGGGATGACGGTTATCTTATTCGAATGTCACTCAGCAACCGCAGGATGACATCAAGTGGACCTACAAAAGGAATGGCAAATGGCAGCGGGGTGAAGTGCACGGCAAGAACAGTTCGTAACAGGCTCCAAGAAGCAGGGCTCAAATCATGTAAAGCTAGAAAAAAGCCTTTTATCAATGTGAAGCAAAGGAGAGCCAGGCTGAAGTTTTCCATAGACCATAAGGATTGGACCATAGAGGACTGGAGTAAGGTAATCTTCTCTGATGAGTTTGATTTTCAGCTTTGCCCAACACCTGGTCGTCTAATGGTTAGATGGGAACCTGGAGAGGCGTACAAGCCACAGTGTCTTGCACCCACTGTGAAATTTGGTGGAGGATTGGTGATGATCTGGGGATGCTTCAGCAAGGCTGGAATTAGGCAGGTTAATCTTTGCTAAGGACATATGAATCCAGCCGCATACAAGGTTATCCTGGAAAAACAGTTGATTCCTTCTGCTCAGGCAATGTTCCCCAACTCTGAGGACTGGTTTTTCCAGCAGGACAATGCGTGATGCCACACAGCTAGGTCAATCAATGTGTGGATGAAGGACCACCACATCAAATCCCTGTCATGGCCAGCCCAATCTCCAAACCTGAACCCCATTGAAAACCTCTGGAATGTAATCAAGAGGAAGATGGATAGTCACAAGCCATCAAAGAAATGCTTAAATTTTTGTACCAGGAGTGGCATAAGGTCATCCAAAAGCAGTGTCAAAGACTGGTGGAAAGCATGCCAAGACGCATGAAAGCTGTGATTAAAAATAATGGTTATTCCACAAAATATTGATTTCTGAACTCTACCCAAGTTAAAACATTAGGATTGTTGTTTCTAAACGATTATGAACTTGTTTTCTTAGCATTATTTGAGGTTTGCAAGCACTGCATTTTTTTTTTGTTATTTTGACCATTTCTCATTTTCTGAAAATAAATACAAAATTTATTGCTTGGAAATTCGGAGACATGTTGTCAGTAGTTTATAGAACAAAAGAGCAAATTACATTTTACTCAAAAATATACCTATAAACAGAAAATCAAACTGAAAATTTTGCAGTGGTCTCTTAATTTTTGTCAGAGCTGTATATATATTTTATAGCACTTGTTTAAGTCATTTAAAACACACTATGCAAATAGAACGTCTAAGCTGAGATCACATCTTCACAAAACTCCCATGAATCCTCTTATTTATGATGCCGTCTGTCGGTTTTCTTCATAGTGTCCTTCATTCTTTAAGGAGAAATATTGCTGCATGCTCGGTTAATTATTCCAGGAAACATGGCAGAATCTGATGTATATGTGAACAGAACCGTTAAAATTCAACTTAAAAAATATATCTCTGTAAAAATCAAAGTTCTCCTGTTTATTGGCAAAGTACCGTATATACTTGTGTATAAGCCGAGATTTTCAGCACCTTTTTTTGTGCTGAAAATGCCCCCTCGGCTTATACACGAGTCATAGGGCAGAAACCAGCGGAGGAGGGGATGCGGCGGCAGGAGCCGGTGGCTGGGACATCATACTCACCCTCCCCGTGCCATCGCTGAATGGCCCTGCAATCCTGCGTTCTCCCCGGCTTCCTGCAGCTCTCCAGCGCTGAGCGGTGATGTAATACCCGCTCATTAAGGTCATGTAATATGGACGCGACGCCACTCCCATGGGCGTGGCCTCCGTATTCATGGCCTTAATGAGCGGTATTACATCAACGCTAAGCGCTGGAGAGCTGCAGGAAGCCGGGGAGAGCTGCAGGAAGCCGGGGAGAACGCAGGATTGCCGGCCGGGACGTTCAGCGATGGCACGGGGAGGGTGAGTATGATGGAGGAGGATGGGGGGAGCATGGAGGAGGACAAGGAGCATGGAGCAGGACGGGGGGGAGGACGGAGAGCAGGGAGCAGAACGGGGGGGGGAGGACGGAGAGCACGGAGCAGGACGGGGGAGACGGAGCAGGGGGGGGAGGACGGAGAGCACAGAGCAGAACGGGGGAGGACGGAGAGCACGGAGCAGAACGGGGGGAGGACGGAGAGCACAGAGCAGAACGGGGGGAGGACGGAGAGCACAGAGCAGAACGGGGGGAGGACGGAGAGACGGAGCAGAACGGGAGGACGGAGAGCAAGGAGCAGGACTGGGGGAGGATGGAGACCACGGAGCAGGACGGGGGTGGGCACAGAGAAGAATGGGGGAGTGCAGAGCTGGATGGGGGAGCACGGAGCAGACGGGGGAGGATGAAAGCACGAGCAGGACAGGATAATGGAGCAGGAGGAGGGGAGCACAGAGGAGAATGGGGGCGCACAGAGCTGGATGGGGGAGCACAGAGCAGGACGGCAACTTATACACCGGCTTATACGCGAGTCATAAGTTCCAAGTTTTGTCAAAATTATCTTATCAGGAGTTATTACAGTTTACAAGAAAATTTTATCAAGAAAGAAAACCATGAAAGTTTATCCATGTTAAAAGAACAATAAAATTAAAGTGATTGTCTGGGGATAGGTATTTGATGACTTATTATTCAGTTTTATCAGACGCAGATTGAACAAAACCCAGCAATTAAATAGCTCCTCTTTTTTTTTTTTACACTGTTTACTGTGTAGGAAAAGTGGCTTTGTCTCTGGGTCAGTACGATTACAGTGATACCAGATATATTTTTTGCATGTTTTGCACACTAAAAAACAATATTTTACAAAAAAAATGTGTTTCTCAATTTTTGCCATATTCTGAGAGTTGTAGTTTTTTTTTTCTGATGACAATAAGAGGGCTTATTTTTATGTGGGACAAATTTATGTTTTCAATTATACTATTTTTTACAGATGACTTTTAATTGCATTTTATTCCATTTTCTGTGTGTCAGTATGATGAAAAAGTTACATATTTTGCCATTTCTTATTTTTTGCCAATGTTCACCATACAAGATAAATAATGTGATTTTTTTTATAGTTTGGGTCATTACGGACGTAAAGATACCTGGGTACAGTTTTTTATTTACTTTTGCCTTCATAAAAAAGCTGCATTTTTTGTGTCAAACATTTTATTTTTTCTTGTTTAACATTCTGATCAGACTGTATGAAGCCCACTGCCACCTCACAGCGAACCTGTGGCATCGGGTGCTAACCACCGCATTGACAATGCACCAGCAGGTTGGGTGGCCTGGTGCCTCACAGCGCCCATGCTGCAAGACTGAGTCCCCATGACTCCAGATCGCACCACCCTACAAGCACAAATCCACAGCAACAATAGCCGCCACACAGCACCAACACCAAATGAAAGGAGAATTGAAAACTCACCTTCTGAAGCTCTCAATGAGAGCAAAAAAGAGCTGGAGCCCTTCTGCCGTCTCCTGCTAATTTAAAATCACCTGTGCCAAATGGGAGGAGTGCTGGTCCAAGAAAGGGGACAGAGCATGCAATACGTTTAAAAAAAAAAAAAGAGCATGACCCGCACCTCCAAAAAATCATACATAAATCTATCATACATAGATTAAGGCGATAAAACTTAGGACCCACTGAGAGGTTTGCCGTTACGTAGCCGTGTGCTTCATACAGTCTGATCAGAATATTAAACTAAGAACCTCATGTTCAGTAATATATATTTTTGCCTAGTGGATTAGATCAATGTATGATTTTTTGGAGGTGCGGTCCATGCTCTTTTTTTAGCACCTATACATCATTTCAAAATTATCCATAAACAACTGCAACTTTAACAATGACAATTTTGTATCACAATCAAAAGGTAAGAACAAAAACAATAATGATCAAAAATCATTATCTGTCGAGTGAACACATTAAAATCATCCTTCATCTGTAGTGAAGGTAATAGTCAAATCTCCATATTATATCAATAACAATTGGATTTTCCATATCCCGACCATGTCAAAAATGCAACAGAAAACCTTTCAATGTGCCCACAAACGAAATTCCCAGGTATCTTATTAGTAAGCGAATGTGGAAGTCCAGAAGGCGCAAAAAGAAATAGAAAGCATTTCTCATTTAAATGTATGACATACCCATATGGGAATGTAAAAATATTGTCACTCTAATTTTTGATACTTGTCAGTTACTGACGTTATTCACAGACTGATGTGTGTCCTGGATAGTAATTAACCTATATCATAACTCACCCCACATGGATTTCAATGGATGAATTCACATCTACTATATAATTGTCTTATCCCGTCTGTCTGTCTGTCTGTCCAGGAAATCCCGCTCGCTGATTGGTCTGGCCGCGGCCAATCAGCATGCAGGGCAAACTCTGCCCATGTGGTCATGTGTCTCACCAACTGCCCATGATGTACTGAACATGTTTTGTCAGTTACAGTGTCTGATGTACTTCTGTCATGTTTACTGAACACGGGTAATACACAGTGACATGAGGTAATACACAGGTGACATGAGGTAATACACAGTAATATGAGGTAATGCACAGTAACATGATTTAATACACAGTTATATGAGGTAATACACAGTAATATGAGGTAAACACAGTGACATGAGGTAATACACAGTAACATCAGCGACGCAGGGCAAACTCCGCCCATGTGGTCATGTGACTCACCAACTGCCCATGATGTACTGAACATGTTTTGTCAGTCAGTGTCTGATGTACTTCTGTCACATTTACTGAACACGGGTAATACACAGTGACATGAGGTAATACACAGGTGACATGAGGTAATACACAGTAATATAGGTAATGCCAGTAACAGATTAATACACAGTTATATGAGGTAATACACAGTAATATGAGGTAATACACAGTGACATGAGGTAATACACAGTAACATCAGCGACGCAGCAAACTCCGCCCTTTGGTCAGTGACTCACCAACTGCCCATGATGTACTGAACATGTTTGTCAGTCGTGTCTAGTACTTCTGTCCATTCTGAACACGGGTAATACACAGTGACAGAGGTAATACACAGGTGACATGAGTAATACACAGTAAATTAGGTATATACGTAACATAGATAATACACAGTAATAGAGATCGTTAGATAAAACAGGTAACATCATACACAGGTAACATCTACTATATAATTGTCTTATCGCAGCGGCAATCAGCGCCGGGGATTTCACAAAAAAATGGGGGCCGTTAGCGGCTCATCTGCGGCGGAGGTCAGCGGCGAGGCAGCGGGGAGATGACCGCGCGAGGCGCTCATCCGGCCGCTAGCAGCAAGAAGGACCATCGACCGACGCGCGCTGACCTCATGCGGAGGGAGGACCGGGATACTTCTGCTGCGAGCGCCCGCTCATGTCCCTGGGTTCTCGCAGCGGAAGTACCTGCACAGGCAGCGGCGCTGACATCCATGCGCTAGGATGTCAAGAGAGGACCCGGGGCGGCGCTGCGGGTCGGATACTTCTGCTGCAGCGCCGCTCATGTCCCGTTCTCGCACGGAAGTAGCCGCATAGGCACGGCGCTCTCGTCCCACATACAATTCGATGATTGGTCGCGGTCTTTCACCGCGACCAATCAACGATCTGCACTAATTAAACATCGCTGTGTGATTGTCGCGGACGCGCCCGGACAATCCCGATTTGGGGCCACATTTAAATTGCGGCCGCGACCAATCACTGATCTTGCCGCAAACGTTAAACAGTGCTGTGTTGATTGGTCGCGGACGCTGCCCGTGACCAATCACCGATTTGGGCGCCACATTTAAATAGCTTCCGCGACAAATCAGCACATTCTTTGTCCCGGCGTGAAAAAGACAAATCTACAGACAAACCCACCCCCAAGCCGTCATTCACTGTGATACACAAAACAAAATACCCCTGGCTGCAGCAGCAAATAGTCATCATGTCAGCGGAAACAACAGCCGGCTGCAGCCGGGAAAATTACGTGCTAGCTGTGCGTCATCTGCGATCTTGTCACAAGCACTATTCACAACGTGACGTCATAACAAAATTCATTCGGTGCCCTGGAGAGATACATAGTAACGTTAATTTAAAGTAGTGCACAACCCATTTAAACACTGCTTCACTGCTTAGGCGCGCACGGTCGGCCGCATACATATTCTAGAATACCCGATGCATTAGAATCGGGCCACCATCTAGTTATATCATAATGAAATGTGGGGAGCCGCGTATCTAACCGTGGATGGCTCAAGCACTTCCGTAATGCAAAGTGATGCTATAGAGAAAGTTCATCGCCGTCATCAAGGTAACCCCACATCGACCAAACCATGGCAGAGACACAGCTCCCCCACCACCGAACACACCACAGCCATCCAAACTAGCATAGAAACGATAGAGGGCCCCTTACAGCAAGGAGCACGTCTGCGCTTTTTATCACTCTCTCACTGTCTTTCATCCGAAGGGCCACTCTCTCCAGTGTACGGCCCGCATGTGAATTTATTCCTAAGCCACTCTTTGTCCAAAATTCAAACTGCACAAAATGAACAGAGCTCTCCTTCCAGTTGCTGGACCTCATTCAGGTAGACCATTGTTAAATTGTATACATGTTAAAAACATTCTTGGTGTTGTGTTTGTGTCCGATCATGGTTAACCGTAATATTTATATGGTGCGGCCTACATATTGTAGGCCACAAACACAGGTAACTACTGTGGTAGATCGGCTCACTCAGCGGTACACGGAGGTAGACACGTGAACACTGTCTCTTTAAGAACTTCCTTGTTTATCATAGGCATCATAAGCCAAAGTGAAGTAAAACAAACACGGCCCTCTGGGCAAAAGAGGAAAACAAAACAAAATGGTAGCACAAAGCACAGTCCTTCTGAAAGCGGGGTTTCTCCTGCTCACCGCTACCAGAATACACATGGTTCAGGTTGGTTCCAGCACAAACACTTCTCTGGAGTGTTTCCTCTCCAGACACTGGACTTCTACTGCCTTTGGAGGCCAGCTACTTAAGCCCCAGACCACATCCTGGGGTGGAGATATGGTGGACATCCTCCCACCTGCTCTTTGGATGTCCACATAAATCCCAGCCTATTTAACAAATTAGGTGTTAACCCCTCACAGTACTTAATATGCTGGAGGAAAATCTCTGGGTCTTACATCACTGATCCCATTAAGCGCAGTTAAACATATCTTGCCTACAGCACTTTACTAGTGACTTTGTCACACTACATACATACATATAATAAAATCCAAATTGCATGAAAAATTTTGGGTGACATTAAAGGGAACCTATCACATCAATTTTAGCAACTAAACTGTCCCAAGTGTGTTGTTAATGATGCAATGTGCATCACTAACATGTTTTCAATCAAAACAGTACCGTAATCATCTCCAAAAATCACTTTGTATTGTTATATAGTACCTTCTCTTGCAGTCATAGGGTTGGCGCTTCATTTTCTTTCAGTCACAGGCTCGTCATAGTTTCGAAGCCCACACACTCTTATTGATGTTCTGTGGTGCGCTAATCTCACGGGAATCTGCTCTAAAATCCAGCGCTTGCATGTGCAGTGACAAGCGTGGTCACAGAGATTGTGACTCACAGCGACTTCGGCCTATGGGCACACAATCAATGAAGCTAGGTACGTACACCCAGATTCAGTATGCATGTGCAGGGAGCCATATGTCACTGCGCAAACGCGGGGAGCCGTTTGACAATGTGCAAGTGCGGGATTTTAGAGCAGATTTCTGTGACGTCGGCACACTCCAGAACATAATCAGAGTGCTTGGGTGTCGACAATGTGACAAGCCCGTGACTGAAAAAAAATTAAGCACCACCCCTATGACTGTTTAGTTTATAGTACCTTCTCTTTCAAAGTTTTTTTTGTAGATTATTGAGGAGCCGTTTTGATTGAAAACAACGTGCTAGTGATGCACATTGCATCACTAACAACACAATGGGGACAATTTAGTTGCTAAAATGACGTGACAGGTTCCCTTTAATTAATTCGCCTGTACTACTCGATCTTATCTTTTTAGCCTCATGATCTATAATCTTACAACAGCAGCATTTCTTTAAACCGTATTTAATAACTCTTTCTTTCCCAATAGATGACATATAGATTTTTGACAGTTGATGCTTGGTTTCACCTTTTTTTCAATAGATTAGGTGGCACCATGTTTTAAATGGTTATT
>JARQOD010000004.1:380630757-380711366 GCA_033576555.1 Oophaga sylvatica | reverse complement strand
GCTTCGGGGGTAAAATAGAGGCTTCTGGGGTGTATACAGAGGCTGCTGAGGGAGCTGTATAAAGGGGGCTTTTGGGGTGAAATTTTAGGGGGCTGCGGGGGTTGAATATTGAGGCTGCTGCTGCGGGGGTTATAAGAGGCTTCTGGGGTGTGTATAGAGGCTGCTATTGCTGCTTGGGGTTTTATAAAAAGAGGCTTCGGGGGTGTAAAAAAGAGGCTGCGGGGGTGTATATCTGACGGGATATCAGGACTTTTTTAGCCCAAAAAATTTGCTCCCTTTTTCCCTGCAATATTTGGGGACAAAGGGACACCCAAGAAGTGACCTGGAAACCATCGGCAGTGACTTTGAAAATTAAAACCCAAAAAATTAAAGAACTGGGGACCCAGGTGGTCTTCTTTTCCCACCCCTTCCAGTGGAGGGGCCATGGAACAAGGAGGTGGAATAAAATTCTGCAAGTGAATAACTGGCTACGGTCGATTTGCCCCCCAGAAAGGATTTGGTTTTTCTGGATAGGGAGTAAATTACCTATACGATGGACAGTTGCTAGGGGAGGGGGTGCACCTTAAAAGGGAGGGAAAAAACATTTTTTTGGGGAAATTTGGGCCCCCCCTACACTCATCAGGAGAGTTTTTAAACTAGAAAAAATGGGGGAAAGGGGGAAAGAAAAACCCCCAAAAAAAATCCAAAAAACCTGAAAAAAGCTATTGAGAACTCGGGCTTTTTAAGAAGTGGAAAGGAAGAACAAAAGAAAAAAAAAAACCCAAAATTTTAAAAAAAAATTTTGGGAGGAAGAAAAAACCAATCAAAAAACTAAAATTTTTCAAATTCAAACGCACAAAGCATGGGAAACCAAAAAAAAGGGGAAATTGGAACAAAAAAATTTTCAGGAAAAAAATATAAAGTCTTTTGGAATCACTGAAACTTGGGGGGAAACAAATACACTTTATTGGAAAAACAAGGCAAAAAGGGATACAACTTTTTTTGTAAAAAAACAACTTGATAAACGAGGAGGATGTCGAAATTGTTAGTTAAAAAAGCGATATCGGGGCACGGGGGAATTGAAGCTTCAAGACGGGGATTTTCTTTTGGAAACTTTTTTGGGAAAGAAAAACAAGGAGCAACAATGGGAAAGGACCCCATTGAAAAGCTTTTAAATACAGGCTGCCTAGGGCAAGCTGAAGTTTTATGGATTGGAACCTTTTGATCAAATGGGCCAAGTTTTTCCCCAAAAAAAAAAATGAAAATAGTGGTCATGGGAGATTTAAAACTATCCAGACATTTTTTTGGGGAAATCTCTCTAAAGGCAAAACCCTAAAAAGGCCCGGGAAATTCTTTATCTTCTTTTTTGCTGAAAAATTTTAATCTTCCAAAAGGTAGGGGAGAAAACAAGGGGAACTGCTACCTTGGATCTAATCCTTATAAACAGGGAGGAAATGGTTGAGGAGGTAAGAGTGGCTGGGACCTTAGGAGGTAGCGACTATGCTATTTTAGAATTTTGGATAACTAGAGGAGGAAGACCTGTGAAGACTCAGACATCAAGGTTAGATTTCAGAAAGGCAGATTTTAAGGGACTCAGAAAGAGAATCGGAGGGATCCAATGGCTGGATATCCTTAAGGACAAAAATGTCCAGGAAGGATGGAAAATCTTGAAAAATGAGATTCTCAAAGCACAATCATTAACAATTCCAAAAAGAGGGAAGAATAGAAGCATTAAAGGAAACCAGGATGGATGAACACAGAACTTAAACACATGCTAAAAAGGAAGAAAGAAATGTTTATCAAATGGAAAGAGGGAGGCATATCTAAAGAAGATATAATGATGACTGCAGAACCTGCAGGGCAAGAATCAGATTAGCTGACAATGAATTAAGGCTTGCAAGAGACGTCAAAAACAATAAAAAAGGATTTTGGGGATATGTCAAAAGTAAAAGAAAAGTCAAAGATGCTATAGGATTTTTACAGGATGAAAATTGTGAAATGGTAAGAAATGATAGTGAGAAGGCCGAACTTTTAAATTCCTATTTTGCATCTGTTTTCTCTCAGAAAGGAAATGTAACATCAACTGATCTTCACTGTCCTTTAAGGGAATAGAAGAATCCAGGATATCTATAAACAGAAAAATAGTGAGGAAACACTTAGCTAACATAAATGAATTCAAGTCTCCAGGTCCAGATGAATTACACCCCAGAGTACTGAAGGAGATAGCAGAAGAAATTTTTGAACCACTCTCCATAATCTTTGAAAATTCTTGGAGAACAGGAGAAGTCCCAGAAGACTGGAGAAGAGCAAATGTTGTTCCTATCTTCAAAAAGGGGAAGAAGGTGGACCCAGGGAATTATAGGCCGGTGAGTCTGACATCTATACCAGGAAAGATCTTTGAACAAATTATTAAACAACATGTAAGTAAGTACCTGGACAAGAATGAAGTGCTTAACCAGAGTCAGCATGGGTTTGTAACTAATAAGTCATGTCAGACTAATTTAATTTCCTTCTATGACAGAATCACTGACTGGATCGATCAGGGAAATGCTATAGATATATTATATCTTGACTTCAGCAAAGCATTTGACAAAGTAACTCACACAATCCTTATTGAAAAAATGACTAAGTATGGAATGGACAAGGCAACTGTTAGGTGGATTCATAACTGGTTTAGTGATAGGACCCAAAGAGTGGTAGTAAATGGCTGCACATCCAGTTGGAAGAATGCATCAAGTGGGGTACCACTGGGCTCGGTCTTGGGCCCTGTATTGTTCAACATTTTTATCAATGATTTAGATGAAGGAATTGAGGGTAAACTGATTAAATTTGCTGATGACACAAAGCTAGGAGGGATAGCTAATACTAGAGCTGAGAGAGAGAGGATTCAAAAAGATATAAATAAACTGGAGCAGTGGGCAGCAACTAACAGAATGGTTTTTAACAGGGAAAAATGCAAAGTACTACATCTGGGAAATAAAAATGAAAAAAGCGTATACAGAATGGGAGGAATAGGGCTAAGCAACAGCACATGTGAAAAAGACTTGGGTATACTAATAGATCACAGGCTGAACATGAGTCAACTGTGTGATGCAGCAGCAAAAAAGGCAAATGCAATTCTGGGATGTATTAACAGAAGCATATAGTATAGATCACATGAAATCATTATCCCCATCTACTCCTCTTGGGCAGACCTCATCTGGAATACTGAGTCCAGTTTTGGGCATCACATTTTAAAAAAGACATCAACAAACTGAAGCAAGTTCAGAGAAGAGCGACCAGAATGGTGTCCGGTCTGCAAACCATGTCCTATGAGGAACGGTTACAGGATTTGGGAATGTTTAGCTTGCAAAAAAGAAGACTGAGAGGAGACTTAATAGCTGTCTATAAATATCTCAAGGGCTGTCAGACTAGAAGCAATGGGATGAAACTGAATGGGAGGAGACACAGATTAGATATTAGAAAAAACTTTTTGACAGTTAGAGTGATCAATGAGTGGAGCAGGCTGCCACGAGAGGTGGTGAGTTCTCATTCAATGGAAGTCTTCAAACAGCGGCTGGACAGACATCTGTCTGGGATGATTTAGTGAATCCTGCTTTGAGCAGGGGGTTGGACCAGATGACCCAGGAGGTCCCTTCCAACTCTACCATTCTATGATTCTATATAGAGGTTTCTGGGGTGTATATAAAGGCTTCTGGGGTGTATATAGAGGCTGCTGCAGTGTATATAGAGGCTGCTGCTGCTGGGGAGTATATATAGGCTGCTGCTGGGTTGTATATAGAGGTGCTGCTGGGTGTTACAGAGGCTTGGGTGTTATAGAGGTGTGCGTGGGGTATGTGGAAGCTTCTTCAGGAGTATATGTGGAGGCTGCTGCTGGGGTATATGTGGAGGCTGCTGCTGCTGGAGTATATGTGGAGGCTGCTGCTGCTGGAGTATATGTGGAGGCTGCTGCTGGAGTATATGTGGCAGCTGCTGCTGGGGTGTACATAGAGGCTGCTGCTGGGGTATATGTGGAGGTTGCTGCTGCTGGGGAATATGTGGAGGCTGCTGGGGTATATGTGGAGGCTGCTGGAGTATATGTGGAGGTTGCTGCTGCTGGGGTATATGTGGAGGCTGCTGCTGGGGTATATGTGGAGGCTGCAGCTGCTGGGGTATATGCGGAGGCTGCAGCTGCTGGGGTATATGTGGAGGCTGCAGCTGCTGAAGTATATGTGGAGGCTGCAGCTGCTGGGGTATATAGAGGCTGCTGCTGGTGGGGTATACGTGGAGGCTGCTGGGGTTTATGTGGAGGCCGCCGGTCGGGGTACTTCCACTGCGCCGGTCATCTCCTGGATGCGTCGCCGCTGACCTCCATGCAGCAGGAGATGACCAGCGGCAAAACTTAGGACCTCATTAAGTCCATTAGGCTGCATGGAGCAAATTTTGTAGATCCACCGAGCCTCCAATTGAGCTAAGCTTTTCTTCCAGTCACCACCTCGGTTGTCAATGTGGACCCTATCTATACCAATGATTTTGAGAAGGTCAGGGTTCAGTCATGACTGACCTTGAAGTGTCTCGGTACTGGTTTGAGATTAGATAGATCGTCTGACTCTTTTGCATTTTTAATATATCTATAGTGTTCCCTAACCCTGACATTCAATGGTCTGGAAGTAAGGCCCACATATATTCTCTTGCACGGGCAAGTGGCGTAATATACCACCCCAGCAGTATTACAAGTAATATGCTGAGTGATATCGAATGTCCTATTGCCACTGCTGGAGACAAAAGTGTATGCCTTATACATATTCGGACACGAGATGCAGTTCTTACAGGGAATAAATCCCCATTTTTGACCTTGCGATCCAAATGCTTTGTTTGGATTAGGTCCAGCATAATAGCTATATACTAGCTGGTCTTTCAGATTGCTTGACTTTCTGAATGTTATCGAAGGCCTGTGAAAAATGTGTTTACCGAGCGTTTTGTCTGTTAGTAGGAGAGGCCAATTCTTCTCCAAAGCACATTTGACTTCTGACCATTTTTCATTATAGGTGGATATAAATCTCACCTTCGGTTCATCAGTTGGTTTATTTCTAGGCTTCAATAGGTCCGTCCGTTGGGCTCTAGTCGCCTTCTGTAGACCTCTCTTTATGCTCCTCTTGGAGTATCCCCTATCCACAAATCTGGTGGTGAGATCATTTACTTGTTCCCGAAAGGTCTTTTCACTAGAGCAGATTCTTCTTGCCCTAAGAAACTGTCCAGTAGGGATACCTTCAATCAATGGCTTGGGGTGTGACGATGTTGCGTGTAAGAGAGAGTTGACTGCAGTCTCTTTCCTATGGAAATTGGTTTCTAAGAATCCATTGGCTCCCCTCGATATTTTGATGTCTAAAAAATCAATACACGTTTGACTGTATTTGCACATTAATTTCACATTAATGGAGTTATCATTCAAAGTATCCAGGAAAAGGAGAAGGCCCTGTTCTGTACCCTGCCAAATCATTAAAATATCATCAATGTAGCGGACCCAGAACAGGACCTTCTCATTAAAGGCTATGGGATGCACAAAAAAGATATTCCTCTCCCACATGCCTAGAAATAAATTGGCATATGAGGGGGCAAATGCCGTCCCATTGCCGTTCGCTGTCTCTGTAAATAAAAAGTCTCCTTAAAAATGAAATAATTGTGTGTTAGTGCATACTCGAGGAGAACCAAAAGGAAACTAGTAAAATCATCATCATAGTCTGTCATTGACAGATGCAACTTAGTGGCTTGGATGCCAACTTTGTGTTGTATAAACGTATATAGTGATTCTATGTCAAAACTGACGAGCCACACATCATCATCTAGTGGGATACCTTCAATTTTGTTTAGAACATCACTTGTATCCCTCACATATGAAGTGCTGGAGACAAAAGTGGATGCCTTATACATATTCGGACACGAGATGCAGTTCTTACAGGGAATAAACCCCAATTTTTGACCTTGCGATCCAAATGCTTTGTTTGGATTAGATCCAGCATAATAGCTATATACTAGCTGGTCTTTCAGATTGCTTGAATTTCTGAATGTTATCGAAGGCCTGTGAAAAATGTGTTTACCGAGCGCTTGGATACAATCGAAATGCTTCTGTGTGATGATGCAATATGTTAGCATTTGGGGCCCCATTTTAAACTTTGCCTAGGGCCCCAGTTTGCCTAAAACTGGCCCTGGCTGCATTTTATGTACATGCTCAGTAGTGACCAGTGCTGTGGGGTCGTAGCGGAGATGAATCTGTGCGGCACTTTATGTACATGCTCAGTAGTGATCAGTGCTGTGGGGTCGTAGCTGAGATGAATCTGTACTGTACTTTATGTACATGCTCAGTAGTGATCAATGCTGTGGGGTCATAGATGAGATGAATCTGTGCTGCACTTTATGTACATGCTCAGTAGTGACCAGTGCTGTGGGGTCATAGATGAGATGAATCGGTGCTGCACTTTATGTACATGCTCAGTAGTGACCAGTGCTGTGGGGTCGTAGTTGAGATGAATCTGTGCTGCACTTTATGTACATGCTCAGTAGTGACCAGTGCTGTGGGTCGTAGTGAGATGAATCTGTGCTGCACTTTATGCACATGCTCAGTAGTGACAGTGCTGTGGGGTCATAGATGAGATGAATCTGTGCTGCACTTTATGTACATGCTGATAGTGACCAGTGCTGTGGGTCGTAGATGAGATGAATCTGTGCTGCACTTTATGTACATGCTCAGTAGTGATCAGTGCTGTGGGGTCGTAGATGAGATGAATCTGTGCTGCACTTTATGTACATGCTCAGTAGTGATCAGTGCTGTGGGGTCATAGATGAGATGAATCGTGTGCTGCACTTTATGTACATGATCAGTAGTGACCAGTGCTGTGGGGTCTAGATGAGATGAATCTGTGCTGCACTTTATGTACATGATCAGTAGTGACCAGTGCTGTGGGGTCGTAGATGAGATGAATCTGTGCTGCACTTTATGTACATGCTCAGTAGTGATCAGTGCTGTGGGGTCATAGTGAGATGAATCTGTGCTGCACTTTATGTACATGCTCAGTAGTGACCAGTGCTGTGGGGTCATAGATGAGATGAATCTGTGCTGCACTTTATGTACATGATCAGTAGTGGACAGTGCTGTGGGGTCATAGATGAGATGAATCTGTGCTTGCACTTTATGTCACATGCTCAGTAGTGATCCAGTGCTGTGGGTCGTACATGAGATGAATCTGTGCTGCACTTTATGTACATGCTCAGTAGTGACCAGTGCTGTGGGGTCGTAGTGAGATGAATCTGTGCTGCACTTTATGTACATGCTCAGTAGTGACAGTGCTGTGGGGTCGTAGATGAGATGAATCTGTGCTGTACTTTATGCACATGCTCAGTAGTGACAATGCTGTGGGGTCATAGATGAGATGAATCTGTGCTGCACTTTATGTACATGCTCAGTAGTGACCAGTGCTGTGGGTCTAGATGAGATGAATCTGTGCTGCACTTTATGTACATGCTCAGTAGTGATCAGTGCTGTGGGGTCATAGATGAGATGAATCTGTGCTGCACTTTATGTACATGATCAGTAGTGACCAGTGCTGTGGGGTCATAGATGAGATGAATCTGTGTGCACTTTATGTACATGCTCAGTAGTGATCAGTGCTGTGGGGTCGTAGATGAGATGAATCTGTGCTGCACTTTATGTACATGCTCAGTAGTGATCAGTGCTGTGGGTCGTAGCATGAGATGAATCTGTGCTGCACTTTATGTACATGCTCAGTAGTGACCAGTGCTGTGGGGTCGTAGTGAGATGAATCTGTGCTGCACTTTATGTACATGCTCAGTAGTGACCAGTGCTGTGGGGTCATAGATGAGATGAATCTGTGCTGCACTTTATGCACATGCTCAGTAGTGACCATTGCTGTGGGGTCATAGATGAGATGAATCTGTGCTGCACTTTATGTACATGCTCAGTAGTGACCAGTGCTGTGGGTCGTAGATGAGATGAATCTGTGCTGCACTTTATGTACATGCTCAGTAGTGATCAGTGCTGTGGGGTCATAGATGAGATGAATCTGTGCTGTACTTTATGTACATGCTCAGTAGTGATCCAATGCTGTGGGGTCATAGATGAGATGAATCTGTGCTGCACTTTATGTACATGCTCAGTAGTGACCAGTGCTGTGGGGTCATAGATGAGATGAATCTGTGCTGCACTTTATGTACATGCTCAGTAGTGATCAGTGCTGTGGGTCGTAGATGAGATGAATCTGTGCTGCACTTTATGTACATGCTCAGTAGTGATCAGTGCTGTGGGGTCATAGATGAGATGAATCTGTGCTGCACTTTATGTACATGCTCAGTAGTGACCAGTGCTGTGGGGTCATAGATGAGATGAATCTGTGCTGCACTTTATGCACATGCTCAGTAGTGACCATGCTGTGGGGTCGTAGATGAGATGAATCTGTGCTGCACTTTATGTACATGCTCAGTAGTGATCAGTGCTGTGGGGTCGTAATGAGATGAATCTGTGCTGCACTTTATGTACATGCTCAGTAGTGACCAGTGCTGTGGGGTCATAGATGAGATGAATCTGTGCTGCACTTTATGTACATGTCAGTAGTGACCAGTGCTGTGGGGTCATAGATGAGATGAATCTGTGCTGCACTTTATGCACATGCTCAGTAGTGACCATGCTGTGGGGTCGTAGATGAGATGAATCTGTGCTGCACTTTATGTACATGCTCAGTAGTGACCAGTGCTGTGGGTCGTAGCTGAGATGAATCTGTGCTGCACTTTATGTACATGCTCAGTAGTGATCAGTGCTGTGGGGTCATAGATGAGATGAATCTGTGCTGCACTTTATGTACATGCTCATAGTGATCAGTGCTGTGGGGTCATAGATGAGATGAATCTGTGCTGCACTTTATGTACATGCTCAGTAGTGATCAGTGCTGTGGGGTCATAGATGAGATGAATCTGTGCTGCACTTTATGTACATGCTCAGTAGTGATCAGTGCTGTGGGGTCATAGATGAGATGAATCTGTGCTGCACTTTATGTACATGCTCAGTAGTGACCAGTGCTGTGGGGTCGTAGATGAGATGAATCTGTGCTGCACTTTATGTACATGCTCAGTAGTGATCAGTGCTGTGGGTCGTAGCTGAGATGAATCTGATGCTGCACTTTATGTACATGCTCAGTAGTGACCAGTGCTGTGGGGTCATAGATGAGATGAATCTGTGCTGCACTTTATGTACATGCTGATAGTGACCAGTGCTGTGGGGTCGTAGCGATGATGAATCTGTGCTGCACTTTATGTACATGCTCAGTAGTGACCCAGTGCTGTGGGGTCGTAGATGAGATGAATCTGTGCTGCACTTTATGTACATGCTCAGTAGTGATCAGTGCTGTGGGGTCATAGATGAGTGAATCTGTGCTGCACTTTATGTACATGCTCAGTAGTGACCAGTGCTGTGGGGTCTAGATGAGATGAATCTGTGCTGCACTTTATGTACATGCTCAGTAGTGATCAGTGCTGTGGGGTCATAGATGAGATAAATCGTGCTGCACTTTATGTACATGCTCAGTAGTGACCAGTGCTGTGGGGTCGTAGCGATGATGATAAATCGTGTGCTGCACTTTATGTACATGCTCAGTAGTGATCCAGTGCTGTGGGGTCGTAGCATGAGATGAATCTGTGCTGCACTTTATGTACATGCTCAGTAGTGATCAGTGCTGTGGGGTCATAGATGAGATGAAATCGGTGCTGCACTTTATGTACATGCTCAGTAGTGACCAGTGCTGTGGGGTCGTAGATGAGATGAATCTGTGCTGCACTTTATGTACATGTCAGTAGTGACCAGTGCTGTGGGGTCGTAGATGAGATGAATCTGCTGCACTTTATGTACATGCTCAGTAGTGACCAGTGCTGTGGGGTCGTAGCTGAGATGAATCTGTGCTGCACTTTATGTACATGCTCAGTAGTGACAGTGCTGTGGGGTCATAGATGAATGAAATCTGTGCTGCACTTTATGTACATGCTCAGTAGTGATCAGTGCTGTGGGGTCATAGATGAGATGAATCTGTGCTGCACTTTATGTACATGCTCAGTAGTGATCAGTGCTGTGGGGTCGTAGATGAGATGAATCTGTGCTGCACTTTATGTACATGCTCAGTAGTGATCAGTGCTGTGGGGTCGTAGATGAGATAATCGGTGCTGCACTTTATGTACATGCTCAGTAGTGACCAGTGCTGTGGGGTCGTAGTGAGATGAATCTGTGCTGCACTTTATGTACATGCTCAGTAGTGACCAGTGCTGTGGGGTCATAGATGAGATGAATCTGTGCTGCACTTTATGTACATGCTCAGTAGTGACCAGTGCTGTGGAGTCTGTAGATGAGATGAATCTGTGTTTGCACTTTATGTACATGCTCAGTAGTGACAGTGCTGTGGGGTCATAGATGAGATGAATCTGTGCTGCACTTTATGTACATGCTCAGTAGTGACCAGTGCTGTGGGGTCATAGATGAGAGAATCTGTGCTGCACTTTATGTACATGCTCAGTAGTGATCAGTGCTGTGGGGTCGTAGATGAGATGAATCTGTGCTGCACTTTATGTACATGCTCAGTAGTGATCAGTGCTGTGGGTCGTAGTGAGATAATCTGTGCTGCACTTTATGTACATGCTCAGTAGTGACCAGTGCTGTGGGGTCGTAGTGAGATGAATCTGTGCTGCCTTTATGTACATGCTCAGTAGTGACCAGTGCTGTGGGGTCATAGATGAGATGAATCTGTGCTGCACTTTATGCACATGCTCAGTAGTGACCAGTGCTGTGGGGTCATAGATGAGATGAATCTGTGCTGCACTTTATGTAGCATGCTCAGTAGTGACCAGTGCTGTGGGGTCGTAGATGAGATGAATCTGTGCTGCCTTTATGTACATGCTCAGTAGTGATCAGTGCTGTGGGGTCTAGATGAGATGAATCTGTGCTGCTCTTTATGTACATGCTCAGTAGTGATCAGTGCTGTGGGGTCATAGATGAGATGAATCGGGTGCTGCACTTTATGTACATGATCAGTAGTGACCAGTGCTGTGGGGTCGTAGATGAGATGAATCTGTGCTGCACTTTATGTACATGCTCAGTAGTGACCATGCTGTGGGAGTCGTAGCTGAGATGAATCTGGCTGCACTTTATGTACATGCTCAGTAGTGATCAGTGCTGTGGGGTCATAGATGAGATGAATCTGTGCTGCACTTTATGTACATGCTGAATAGTGACCAGTGCTGTGGGGTCGTAGCTGAGATGAATCTGTGCTGCTCTTTATGTACATGCTCAGTAGTGATCAGTGCTGTGGGGTCGTAGATGAGATGAATCTGTGCTGCACTTTATGTACATGCTCAGTAGTGATCAGTGCTGTGGGGTCATAGATGAGATGAATCTGTGCTGCACTTTATGTACATGATCATAGTGACCAGTGCTGTGGGGTCATAGATGAGTTGAATCTGTGTGCACTTTATGCACATGCTCAGTAGTGACCATGCTGTGGGGTCGTAGATGAGATGAATCTGTGCTGCACTTTATGTACATGCTCAGTAGTGATCAGTGCTGTGGGGTCGTAGATGAGATGAATCTGTGCTGCACTTTATGTACATGCTCAGTAGTGACCAGTGCTGTGGGGTCATAGATGAGATGAATCTGTGCTGCACTTTATGTACATGATCAGTAGTGACCAGTGCTGTGGGGTCATAGATGAGTTGAATCTGTGTTGCACTTTATGCACATGCTCAGTAGTGACCATTGCTGTGGGGTCGTAGATGAGATGAATCTGTGCTGCACTTTATGTACATGCTCAGTAGTGATCAGTGCTGTGGGGTCATAGATGAGTAAATCGGTGCTGCACTTTATGTACATGCTCAGTAGTGACCAGTGCTGTGGGGTCGTAGCTGAGATGAATCTGTGCTGCACTTTATGTACATGCTCAGTAGTGATCAGTGCTGTGGGGTCATAGATGAGATAAATCGGTGCTGCACTTTACGTACATGCTCAGTAGTGACCAGTGCTGTGGGGTCGTAGCCGAGATGAATCTGTGCTGCACTTTATGTACATGCTCAGTAGTGATCAGTGCTGTGGGGTCATAGATGAGATAAATCGGTGCTGCACTTTATGTACATGCTCAGTAGTGACCAGTGCTGTGGGGTCGTAGCTGAGATGAATCTGTGCTGCACTTTATGTACATGCTCAGTAGTGATCAGTGCTGTGGGGTCATAGATGAGATAAACCGGTGCTGCACTTTATGTACATGCTCAGTAGTGATCAGTGCTGTGGGGTCATAGATGAGATAAATCGGTGCTGCACTTTATGTACATACTTAGTAGTGATCAGTGCTGTGGGGTCATAGATGAGATAAACCGGTGCTGCACTTTATGTACATGCTCAGTAGTGATCAGTGCTGTGGGGTCATAGATGAGATAAATCGGTCCTGCACTTTATATACATACTTAGTAGTGATCAGTGCTGTGGGGTCGTAGCTGAGATGAATCTGTGCTGCACTTTATGTACATGCTCAGTAGTGACCAGTGCTGTGGGGTCATAGATGAGATAAATCGGTGCTGCACTTTATGTACATGCTCAGTAGTGACCAGTGCTGTGGGGTCGTAGATGAGATGAATCTGTGCTTCACTTTATGTACATGCTCAGTAGTGACCAGTGCTGTAAGGTCGTAGCTGAGATGAATCTGTGCTGCAATTTATGTACATGCTCAGTAGTGACCAGTGCTGTGGGGTCGTAGCTGAGAGGAATCTGTGCTGCACTTTATGCACATGCTCAGTAGTGACAGTGCTGTGGGGTCATAGCTGAGATGAATCTGTGCTGCTCTTTATGTACATGCTCAGTAGTGACCAGTGCTGTGGGGTCGTAGATGAGATGAATCTGTGCTGCACTTTATGTACATGCTCAGTAGTGACCAGTGCTGTGGGGTCGTAGCTGAGATGAATCTGTGCTGCACTTTATGCCATGCTCAGTAGTGATCAGTGCTGTGGGGTCATAGCTGAGATGAATCTGTGCTGCACTTTATGCGCATGTCAGTAGTGATCAGTGCTGTGGGGTCATAGCTGAGATGAATCTGTGCTGCTCTTTATGTACATGTCAGTAGTGACCAGTGCTGTGGGGTCTAGATGAGATGAATCTGTGCTGCACTTTATGTACATGCTCAGTAGTGACCAGTGCTGTGGGGTCGTAGCTGAGATGAATCTGTGCTGCACTTTATGTACATGCTCAGTAGTGACCAGTGCTGTGGGGTCGTAGCTGAGATGAATCTGTGCTGCACTTTATGTACATGCTCAGTAGTGATCAGTGCTGTGGGGTCATAGATGAGATAAATCGGTGCTGCACTTTATGTACATGCTCAGTAGTGAGGCAGGACTGTGGAGTCGGAGTCAGGGAAATTGATGAGTCGGAGGTTTGGCTTAACGACTCCAAAGCCCTGCCGTAGAGAGCTCGTACATCTGCATTGTAGCACTATTATGGCTATCGAATACAACAAAGAAGTAATATGTCCAATGTGCATGAGCCATTAAACACCTGCTCTATACTAAGCAGTGACAAATTCCTTTATGAAAAAAAAAATCCTTCTTCCAGTTCTTGGAACAGTAAATGTTCTGTCCATCATTCCACATTAGTTTCCATGCCTGATTTACAACAATACTTGTTGGCAGATTTTGAAAACACATTCTTCAAGGTAAATTAAAATAAGACATATACAGACTACCAGCAGTAAGCAGACAGCTTTTTAATCTTAGGATTTATCACTCACTGCTCATGAGCCCTTGAGCAACAAAACTCGCCTTTACCTGTATGTGTCAGGAGCTGGAAAGCGCCAGCTAACAATGTCTCAGGCAAATCAAAGGAAGGCAAAGAATCTCAGACAGTGGGCGCTTCTTCACACCCAAAAGGACATAACACCTTGTATCACAGAGTGATCACTTGACGACAAGTGGCCTATTCTTTGCGAGTTTTGACACTGTATTAATTTAGGCCAAAGAAAATATGAATTCCCATTAAAAGGAACCTGTCAGAAAGTTTAACACACCCAAACCATTATTATGACAGTGTGGCCCTTTAAAGAGTAAGCCAGTTGAACCCTTTATGACCAAAAAGTATGGCTCCAGCAGCAAGAAATTGCATTATGAAGTTCAGTGTGGAAGTGCACAGGGGCGTGATGATGCACTTACAGCTCCTCAGACTCCACGCTATTTCTGAACTAGCAGCGCCCTCTTCTGGCTTATTGACAGTTCATTTGCTCTGGTCACTGACCTGTCAATCAGCCATGGGAGGGTGCTGCTAGTTAGGGAATACAGTAGCGGTTGAGGAGCTGTAAGTGCACCACCAATGCACTTTCAGACTGAAATTCAAAATGTGTTTTCTCACTGCTGAAGCGGCACATTGAGGTTCTAAAGGGATCGACTGGCTTATCTTTTAAAGGGAACGTGTAACGTCCCTCGTACCCCTAGAGTCCTTTTATTACATTATACACATAAACAGATTTTTAGAAAAAGTGTTTACAGAATCCGTTTATTATATGTAAATGAGGGCGGCTTTGATTAGTCGATGGGACGTTAGTGTCCCACTTGGAGAAGCAAATGAACCACAGAATAACTCACTGTGCCTAGTTCGCCTGTTTCAGTTTTATAGGGCAACAAAAGGGCAAGATTTCAAGTGTAACCACCCTTTTAACCTAATTTACTTTATAAAGCAATAATACTTGTAAAAATAAGAAATTTTGGAATATTTCTTATTAGGAAGAACTGTTTTTTCTCTCTTCCTGGATTGATCATTTAACCTCAAAATTCTCAATTCACAGGTAAAATCTATCTTCAGTGAATACAGATTTCCCATTTGTGAGATAGGAGATGACAGTTGGTGCTCATAAAGTTCTACGGAGAACTGTAACTGACGTTTAGGGAGAACTTTCAGCAGAATGTTTGTGTCTGCCTATAGCTCTTCCCTGCATCAACAGTCTTCTCCAATAATGGGAAAATCTGTCTTCACTGTGTACAGATTTTAGTCCTGAAATGAGAGTGAATGATCAGTTCGGGAAGAGAAAGAAGCAGATTTCTCAGGTAAGATATATTACATAGTGTCTTATTCCCATGTGTACTATTGATTTATAAAATAAGTTACTCTCTAAAATATAACAATGTGCACCAAAATGTTTCCTCAGATTTCTGTCCAAAGGAAGCCAACCAAAAAGTGTTGTAAAGTTAGACAAGAGTGCAGGCCGCTCTGGGCCCCGCAGCAGCTGCCATATTTTCTACATCTGTAATTTCACCCATCATTGTTCTGCTGGCCGATTCCTCGGCAGGTGCTGCATTGTGTGCAGTGCGGAGTTTGGTCGTATGAAAACACAAAGTGGCAGAAATGTTTTCATTACGTTTTTCTATGTCGGCTTCTCTGCTGGTTTTTGCTTCTAAATACAAGTGCAAAATACTGACACGAGAAAGAGACTTTAGGGCTCGTTCACACCACACTATTTCTCGACTCGTAGAATATAATGGAACTATTCCCCTATATCCTCATAGATTGTGAGCGGGGCCTCACTCCTCTTGTGTGAATTATTGAATTATGCATTACTTGGTAATTTCTGATATTTTCTGTACATTTCCACTCTGAATCGTAAAGTGCTGCGGAATATGTTGGCGCTACAGAAATTAAATTTATTATTAATAATAACTATTCACTCATCTGTTATTGTTTTAGTTTTATTTTTAAATGGATCCATCATGTCTACCCAGTGCGTCTCCTATTCTGACCCACATATAAAATAGGCCATGCAATGGATTAGGCTACTTTAAAAACAGATGGTACAAGGAAGCCATCCACTTTTAACAGATTTGGTTCTTGTGTCCATAATGGTCGTCTGACCCCTACAGCCACCAGGTGATGGTTGTAATGTGGATTCTTTTCAGCCTGTAAGGCTGTGGTTCCACGGTCCGGAACCACAGCGCTTTGGACGGAGCAGAAATTCCGCACCGCCCAAAGCCCCGCCCCCTTTCTGACGCGCGCTCTTTCCGGATGTGTTCCGGACACCTCCGGAACACATCCGGAATGATCGCAGGGCTGCATAGGCCTGTGTTATTTCCCTTGCGGCGACGCAGCGTCGCCGCAAGACGCTAGGACATGCTGCGGTCTGAAAAGACGCGCAGCATGTCCGGAAACGCAGGTCTTCCGCCTGCGTATTTTTACGCATAGTGGAGACGGGATTTCTTGAAATCCCCTCCACTATGCTGTAACATCTGGACGCTGTGTGTTTGGCGCTGCGCCAACGCACAGCGTCAAACACGCAGCAAATCCGGAGTGTTTCCTGATTGTGGAAACATACCCTTAGGCTGTGGTTCCACGGTCCAGAACCACAGCGCTTTGGACGGAGCGGAAATTCCGCTCCGTCTAAGCCCCCCCCCTTTATGACGCGCGATCTTTCCGGAGGTGTTTAGGACACCTCCGGAACACCTCCGGAAAGAGCACAGGGCTACATAGCCCTGTGTTAATTCTGTTGCGGCGACGCACCGTTGCCGCAATACGCGAGGACATGCTGCGGTCTAAAAAGACGCGCCGCATGTCCGTTTACGCAGGTTTGCCACCTGCGTATTGTTACACATAGTGGAGACGGGATTTCTTGAAATCCCCTCCACTATGCTGTAACATCTGGACGCTGCGTGTTTGGCGCTGCGCCAGCGCACAGCGCCAAACACGCAGCGTATCCTGACCGTGGAAACTCACCCTTAGACTGAGGACACACTGTGTACACGTCCAGTGGGTGCATTGGCCACAGTCTGGTGTAGATTTATCTATGGTGACTCTTTGTATAGGAAAGCAGAGTTTGAAGACTATCACCGCTCATATAGAGACCAAAAAAACACATTGGCTTTCATCTGAAGATTGGGAGCCTGTGAGAATGTTAAAAGGGTATTCCCATCATCAAGATCCTATCCCAATATGAGCAGGTGTACTAATAATATTAGCAAATACCTCCAATTAGAAATGTAGTATAGTTCTTCTGATTCACTATGTCACTTACCCCATGTGCAGGCATTGCAGTAGCTTAGGTATCCATGGTTATGACCACTCATATATTGACAGTTATTTGTTTGTGCTCGTAACCGTGGATATTTAAGCTATTGCAATGTCCTGCACATGGGGTAAGCAACATAGTGAATCAGAAGAACTATACTACATTTCTAATTGGAGGCATTTGCTAATATTATTATTTCACCTACTATATATTGGGATAGGATATTGGTGATTTGAATATCCCTTGGGAAAAGATTCCAATGTATAAGTTGTGGTAAACACACAGATGCCTAACGGATCATTCAAACATCTGATTTTCACATACTAGTGCTATCCATGTTTTTCACGGCGATCACTCGTACCTGTGAGAATATATGGGGCCATTCAGATATTCATGATTTTTCGCAGACTAAGAGGTCCAGAGAAAATCATGGAGACATGTTCGATTTTGATCTGAGGGTCGGATCAAAGTCAGCAATAAAAAGTCAATGGGTCCGTGAGAAAATTGAACCGCAATTGGATAACATCAGAATGGAGAAGATGGAGAAACTTTATTATTTTTTTATTTCTCCAGAATCGGATGACACTCGAACCACAAAGTCTGATCAGAATAATAGGTCGTTTTTCTCAGACATGGAACATTCAGCCATGTGAATGCGACTTACACCCACAACTGCCAGACTTCCAGTGTTTCCTCAGAACTGGATCTAGAGCCACATTGAAGCGCTCTGGCATAGAGCTGAAGCTGAAAGATATGCAGGACCTTGGTCCAGCTGTCACGTCGGGGGTCCGTGGCCACTGGACCTGAGCACTGCAAACCTCCTACCTGCAGCATCTTTGGCGTCTCTTCTGATTAGTAAGCTCTATAATATCAGTACGTTGTGGCATGGTGCACACACAGTGTCGCAGGGCCTACTAATCAGAATAGGTGCCAGGCACGCCAAAGGTCATGGGAGCTTCGCAGTGCTCTTGTCCCGTGGTCACAGACTACTGACGTGGCCCCACAAATCTACTATGGCGTGCTAACTCTCGTTCTGTTGACCCAAGGTGGGTCTGGGTGTTGGATCTGCAATCTAAAGTGGTGTAAGACTCCAGTCACACTGTGCAGATCTGTTTCCCAATTTTCTGCGACTTAAAATCAGCGCCACACGTGAAGAGGTTTCTGCAGCGCGTCCATGGATTTCTACAAACCCATTCAGGTGAATAGGACGGCTGCAGAAATCTCCGCACCTTGTGTCCGCGCGGACGCTGTCACGGTACGTCGGACCCCGCTGGTACGAGGTCGGATGCGGAGAATTAGAACCTCATAGACTCCGCAGTAGGGGATCACTGTGTGAGGACTAATGCCTTCATTTTTTGGGGTGTAGAAATAAAACAAGATGACACCTGCAATGACACACAGACAGCCCCTGCGATCAGCAGCGGACACGTGGAACCTTTTACGCTGCACCTCAGAGACCTTCTTCTATTGTTCAATATTTCAGACACTATAACAATTCCATGGATGTCACACACAAACAAGGCTGTAAAAACACAACTTTTCTCCAGAAGTCACCTTTGTAGCCATGCACTCACCTGTACTGGCAGGTGCTGCCCATAACTAACCCAGGTGCCAATTCACACCTGGCTCCATCACCGCACATGATATAGAGGGGCTGCGGTATCACACCACAGGACACGGGGGCAGCAGCAGGTAAGCAGCCTCACGGCGCAGCTGCAGGATCTCACCTGTGGAGGGGTCTCCTGTGGATTTCCAGGTCTACACTTCAGATTCCAGATCTGCACACAGGATAATCAGTGCACGAGTGACCTCGGCGCCTCCACTGATCGGAAATCAGCACAAAAATTAAAAACCAGCAGAAAAGTTCCTCCAGATCTGTGGGGGAGAGGGTGCACGCAGGTTCACTCCAGTTCCCTGGCAACTCCACGCTGTGGGAAAGAAGGAAGCGTCTCTCCATGCAGCTCCGTCCCACTGGTGCTAAACACTGGGACACGCACTGTCAACTGTGGGGAGATAGCGTGCTCTCTACCGCCACCTGCTGGCCGGCCTGCGGAAACAACACCATTCACAAAAACAGCAGCGCAAGAATCCTCAGTATTCAGCTAATCACGAACTACAAGTCCCAGAAAATCGGAAATCCATCAGCTGGACCAGCAACTAGGAGAAAAAAATGCAATTTTTGTATGAGGATCTACAAATATTATGCCAATGTCAGACGATTAACATTATTTTTATTTGTTATAAATTAAATTATTAGTTATATAGTAAATCCATGATATTTTGATCACTATTTTCTCTTGCGAGTGATATACTTATGGGACTGCTCAAATTTACATTCCAATGATTAAAAGGTAGATTCATCATCCATGGACGAAAGCTTTGTGGCATTTTTTATTGTTGGTCACTGATCTTTATTTATTGATAACATTGATTGTGCCTCCATAGATCATTGCTGGATTAGCTGTAAGGGACTGTTCACATATGTGCAGCATATTACACTACCAACAATGCAGATGAGATATTATGTCATGCCCCCACTACAGAGAATGCCCGCAGTGAAAATTGACATGGATTTGAAATCCATAGATCGTGAAATTCAATCTTTTCAAAGCAAATGTGCAGAATATTGGCTTAATTTCTTAAAAAATTACCAGTTTTTACCACTGAGGATTCTGCAGTGGCTTCTCTGCCCATGTCCATGGGACACATTCAGAAATCAGTTTCCATTTTTTCATCCACTGAAAAAGAAGAATGTTCATCTGCGAGGTGACATCCATTTTTTTTTTTCCTCTTCTGAAGGCAGTAAACATTTTGAACTTTTTTCCCATTGTTGTATAACAATGGGTCAGTTAATAATGAATAAAAAAGTCTTCCATTTTCCTTTTTTTTTTTAACAGATGCCTATAGATTTTAATATAGGAAAGATGTGTATCTTCGTACCGTGTTAGCCAGTAGATAGAAAAATATTTAGACTTGAGAGTCCTGAGTGGTCGATACCTTTTAATGGCTAACTGAAAAGATGGTAACAAATTGCAAGCTTTCGAGACTACTCAGGTCTCTTCATCAGGCAAAGACTAATACAAAATCTGAAGAATCACATATTTATACACAAGAGGACACAGGAATAATGCAATAGGTAAGACAAGTGCCGTGAAGCAGAACTGTCATTATGGCAGAAGGATGAACATAAATATGACTAGTTCATAGATAAGGAGTGAAAGTTTTATTACCCTCTGATTGGGGTCTGGTATTGTGTTGTGATGACCCTAAAAGGTCAGGGAAGCAGATTCCTTAATTGTTGTAGAAAGACATAAAACTCTGGGATATATTCATCCCAGCACTAAGAGTGTCAAAGGTCATCATAAGTTTATATTCCCAGACTTTTCTATCCTTCTCAGATTTGAAGTTAGATTTTTCATCCTCACCCACAATTACTTCGAATTTGACAACAAGATCTATCTTCAGGAGACTGGCACAGCTATGGGAAGTAAAATGGCTCCACAGTATGCAAATCTTTTCATGGCCAAGCTTGAAAGCGAATTTTTGTCCTCATGCCCCATCAGGCCTCGGGCCTACTACCGCTACATTGATGACATTTTAATCATCTGGACGGAGTCTGAACAACAGCTAAAGAGTTCCATGAACAGTTCAATCAATTTCATCCCACCATCAACTTAACACTTAACTACTCCAGCACTGAAATTAACTTTTTAGACACCACCATTAAGCTAAAGAACAATGAAATAGAGACATCCCTGTATCAGAAGCCAATCGACCGTCCAACATATCTTAAATGGGACAGTTTCCATCCAAAACACATAAAAAACTCTATTGTCTACAGCCAAGCCATCAGATACAACCGTATATGTTCCAACCCCATGGATAGAGATGAACACCTTGGTCGCCTCAGAAAGACTTTTTTGAACCAGGGCTACCATCCAAGAACAATTGAAAACCAAATTACAAGAGCCACCAGAATATCAAGGAATCACCTGCTACATTACAAAGCTAAAGAAGAAAATAACCGGGTGCCTCTAGTGGTCACCTACAATCCAAGTCTGGAGATGCTAAGGGGAGCTGCACGGAAACTACAACCTTTACTACAAAAAGATGCCGATTACAATCCATATTTCCAGACCCCCCACTACTATGTTTTAGGCAGCCCCCAAATCTAAGAAGCATCATTGTCAGAAGCTCCCTGTCCTCCCCAACAGCTGCAGGTACCTTTCCTTGCAAACAAAAGAAATGCAAAACCTGTACATCTATAATGACCACGGACAGGATAAAGATCCCCAACTCCCATCAGGACTACAAGATACCAGGTACTTTCAGCTGCATCACATCTAATGTGGTGTACCTAATTATATGTACTAAATGTCCAACTGGGGGTCTGTATGTGGGGGAGACCGGGCAAAAACTGAGAACAAGGATGAATTCTCATCGCCACACAATAAGAGAAAGGAGAATGGATTTACCTGTGGCAAAACACTTTTGTATGCCCGGTCATAGCATGACGGATATGGAATTACTTATATTAAAATCTAACTTCAAATCTGAGAAGGATAGAAAAGTCTGGGAATACAAACTTATGATGACCTTTGACACTCTTAGTGCTGGGATGAATATATCCCAGAGTTTTATGTCTTTCTACAACAATTAAGGAATCTGCTTCCCTGACCTTTTAGGGTCATCACAACACAATACCAGACCCCAATCAGAGGGTAATAAAACTTTCACTCCTTATCTATGAACTAGTCATATTTATGTTCATCCTTCTGCCATAATGACAGTTCTGCTTCACGTCACCTGTCTTACCTATTGCATTATTCCTGTGTCCTCTTGTGTATAAATATGTGATTCTTCAGCTTTTGTTTTAGTCTTTGCCTGATGAAGAGACCTGCGTAGTCTCGAAAGCTTGCAATTTGTTACCATCTTTTCAGTTAGCCATTAAAAGGTATCAACCACTGAGGACTCTCAAGTCTAAATATTTTTCTATAGATTTTAAAGCACTTTCTCAATTTGAGTCTGTGAAAATTATTGGAGATACAATTTCAGGTCAATCATTTGTATCCTAGTTGGCATGGAATTCTAAAAACCCTTTCCCAACTGCTTTGTTGAGTCCGCTATGATTTCATACAGAGAATATGGACTTATGGTACATCCTGGTCACACAGCGGTTACACTTTTGAAATCTTGCAGGTTGTCGATTTGTTCTAGCACCACAGGGTGGGAGAATACGTACAATGGCTAGTAGGAGCCAGGTAGCAAAGCTGTGTTTGGTCTCAATGTGTATCAGGGGCCCGAACGGATCCGATAGCTCCAAGGACCTCCCTAGGACCGTCCATTAAGAGTTATGACCCATCTTCAGTTTTGGAGTTTTTAGCTGCTAAAGGCAAGGGAAGGGAATTTAGGTTCAGTCCAGAGGGCAGGAGGGGAGTGATCCAAAGGGGATGAAGGCTAATGTAAGGCCATGTGGCCTCTCTCTCTGTTATGCATACGGTTCATTTAGAAAGTGGGGGCCATGTAGAGTAACGTGCTGTGAATGAACGAGGAAATTGACTGGCAGCCCATGCCCTCTGTGGCCCAGCGCACACTTGGTCTAACATGAAATTGGTAATTGACATGTTTCATCTGCTTATATCTTTTGTACTACCACTGTTTGTATTTGCATATTTGACCATTGTAAATGTATAACTATAGTGTATATAGTGTATTGTCTAGTGTGCCCTCAAGGCGATTAAATATATAATTTAACCTTGGGCTGCAATTTTATCTCAATCCACATGTCCATTTCTCAGTTTAATTTTCCATGCTACAGGGGCTGGTCTCTGGCCAGATATAATTCCAGCTAACAGACCGGGCTTATATCTAATGAGGAACTGGTGGCACTTTGTTTCACTGGTGCTAGTAAAAGGGGCCTTTCATCCTGTCAGGGTTGTGAGTGAGTGTGGTGCCACATCAGTGACTGCGTGGGCCCCATCCTCTCATTCCCTAGCCTCCCTCGGCCCATGTGGACAGGGGTGTCTGTATAATGCCGGGGTCACACATGCGAGGAATACGGCCGAGTCTTGCATGTTAATACCCGCACTGCTGCCTGCCTCGGGAGCGGAGTGTGTGGCTCCATGTATTGCTACGCAGCCACACACTCCACTCCCGAAGCCTGCGGCAGTGCCGGGTATTAACATGCGAGACTCGGCCGTATTCCTCGCATGTGTGACCCCGGCCTAAAACTGCGGAACATCAAGTTTGTGAAAGTGGGGAGAGCTTACCACGTGATCCCTCGGAAGTAACAGTGATGTCAGGTGGGGTGGCAAGGTGCTGTTTCACCAAAGAGTCTTATCATAATTAGGCTCTTTTCACACTGTTTTTTGCAGTGTCAGTCGAATATATACTGTACTTTGTGGATGGATCACCCAGTATACACCTCGGGAATACAGTGCTATCCGTTGCCCATATGATCCTTTTGTAGAAACATATGATGTGCTGGTAGAGTTTTGCTGGACACGTCTTTATAGAATAGTACACTATTTCCATACAGCAAGGTGTTCCTGACACATACTGGCCAAATCGAGTCTTTGAGCTCCATTGGGTGAATAGGAGCCCTGGGTATACATAGATAATCACCGAATCTTCTGGAGATCCCTCATGTTGCCAACATGAAACATAAAGCAGCTGCATTATTGGCACATGAAATATTCCGATCATTTTTATTACAATCCCAATCTTCCCTATATGATTGTTTTATATGGCTATGTATATGTCACACCACTACGGATGAGATGCATGTGGACAGTCAATATAATTCACGCTTTGACACTTGTCAGACTACATAGAAATGCTGATTCAATCCATCTGCCAATAAAGAAATTAAATATTCTAACCATTTTGCCATTATCCTTGCACAACATCATTATCCAGACTTCTCCATGTTCACTGTCAACACTGACATGGAAAACAGTGTTATCAAAGGAAATAAATCCCCTTAAAATCATTGTTACGTTTATGGCACCTGCTACGGTTTGTGGGAACAAGCATTAAGCCCCCGTCACACTAAGCGAGATTGCTAGCAAGATCGTTGAAGTGTCACCGATTTTGTGACACAACAGCGACCTAGCCAGCGATCTCGCTTAGTGTGACACGCAGCGACGACCAGCCCCCCTGCTGGGTATCGCTGATCGTCGTTGAATGTCCTGGACCATTTTTTCATGGTTGGTCTCCCGCTGGCCAGCGCGCATTGCTGCGTGTGACAGCGGGAGACCAACGATCAGCGAGCAGGGAGCTGGTATTCAATGTACATATCGGGTAATTAAGCACTGCGCGGCACCTAGTTACCCGATACGTACCCTGGTTACTGGCTCCCAGCTTCTGCTGTAGAGCACTGAGAGCCAGTATCTAGGGTAATATCAGGTAACTAGGTGCCGCGCGGTGCTTAGTTACCCGATATTTACATTGGATACGGCTCTCAGCGTTCTACAGCAGAAGCTGAGAGCTGGTATCTAGGGTACATATCAGGTAACTAGGTGCCGCGCGGTGCTTAGTTACCCGATATTTACATTGGATACCGGCTCTCAGCGTTCTACAGCAGAAGCTGTGAGCTGGTATCTAGGGTACATATCGGGTAACTACTGTAGGTGCCGCGCGGTACTTAGTTATCCGATATGTACACTGGATACTAGCATGCTCGCTGGTCCTGATCGCTGGAGAGTCTGCCCATGTGACAACTCACCAGCGATCAGCTAACATGTCCCAGCAATCCCATTCACGTCGTATCGTTGGTGGGATTGCTGGGACATTGAAGAGTGTGACGGGACCCTTAAGGTACTGTCACACTAGGCGAGATCACTAGAGATATCTCTTAAGCGACAGCGATTATATGACGCAGCAGCGACATCGTCAGCGATGTCGCTGTGTGTGACATGTAGCAGCGATGTGGCCCCTGCTGCGATGTCGCTGATCATGCACGAACGTTCTGGACCGTTTTTTGATCGTGACGTCCCGCTGGTGAGCCTGAATCGCTGAGTGTGACTCCCTTTATGAACGACGAGCGACCTCGTTGGCGACTCATGTCAGCGGCGCAGGCGGGACTAAGTTTTAACGCCCCTCAGCTCCGATTGGTGGCCACAACATCTAGTCCTTTGTGCTTTGTTGCGAGGATACTATCGTGTGTGGGGTTTTGCGATCCTGTCAGAGTCGCTGCAGCGCTTCATCTTTGCCATTTATACAAGACATTTTTGGGATCCTGAAAAAATGAATCCAGGGCAAACGCAATAGCGGCACAGACTGGATCGCAGTAGCTGCAAAGCTGAAGGCTAGCAGGACGCAGTATGGAACGATGCTGGAAATTCATATGAACCACTTGCGTCGTCTTTTATAACGCAGACGTCCAATCACTAAGCGAGAGCTGTGACATATGACATAAAGTGACCACCAATCTGTGCTGAGGGGCGTGGAAAAGGTTGCGCTCAATCACTCCTATCGAGGTCGGGATCTTTAACAATACATGCTGTGTGACAGGTCCCAACGACCGCCGAGGTCGTTATACAGATCGCTGATGTGTCGTTTATGAGATCTTTGTGTTTGGAAGCTACTAGCGACCATATAGAGATCACACCAACGATCTCTGCCAGGTCGTGTCGTTGTCGTGATCGCTGGTGCGATCGCTTAGTGTGACAGTACCCTTAGCCTTGACACATATCATAGCGGCTTATCCACACATTGTTTATTCATCCAAAGGGAGACAAGATAACAATTCACAGGAAAATGCATTTATAACATTCACTAGAAAACACAAAGCCTTTCTTATATTAATGTTCAGGAGATTAAGAACATTCGCAATTCTTGTCAAAATTTCCAGTCTAAATGATATCACACATCACTCAGGTATACCTGAGAGCAAAGCTCATTTATTGGTTACATAGCCAAGAAGTCAAGTATAATGTCATGTGTATACCAGTGGCTTTAAAAGAAATATTCCACCGGGATAGCAGCATGATATAGAGACAGAGACCCTGATTCCAGGGATGTATAACTTACTGAACTGCTTACTATAGTTTTTATAATTTAGTGCTGAGAAATCAGTTATTTTATCACTAGAGGACTAATAAACCTGATGTAGTCCTCCATATACATGAGCTTTGTATACCCCACCCCCATCACTCATTGGAAGCTTTCTGCCTATGCACAGTGCACAGAAAAAGCTGACAATCAGTGGTGTGGGCAGGTTATACTGTTGCAAGAAGTTCAAGACGCTCAGTGCATTAAGAATCTTTTTCTTAAATTTCATTAAAAAAAAGCTAGAAGAAAGGGAAATGTTGGACGCCATGAAGAAAACTGGATGAACTCCATTACAGTTAATGGAGTCTGTCAGCTGCCGTTGGTGTCATGTACAGCTGTGAATTTAGTTTTTCTGTTTATATGACAAAACAAAACAAAAATGGAAATAATCGTGCAGAAGTGAACATAGTCTGTCTCTCCATCCACAGCTACTAAGCAATCTCTAGGCTGACGCAGTGACAAAGCCATATGATTTTCATCTGTACCATGTAATGTCTCTTAGTCAAAACAACATGTCTGTTATAAAACCTGACTTGGGTTCAAGCTCTTCTAATTGAAATATGGGATCTGTTTGGAAGTCAGTTTCCCTCTGATGTTTTACAGGAAAAGAGGGAGGAAATTGATTACACATACATTAGACAGAAGTATGAACAGAGCCTTAAAGTGTTTGTCCAGGTTTCATTGCTCTCAACATTGGCCATAAGTGCCCATGTTATTAAAAATAAAGCAAGGTTTTAATGTATTTTTATGAAATATTGAGCTCCTTTTGACTATGGTTCATGGCCTTCCCTCTTTGACCTTGGTGGGTTTTGAACCCATGACTCCAGTGCTGCATGCAGCTCTGCTAACCACTGAGCCACTGTAACAAATAAGAAAAAAAAAATTAGTAGTAGTACAAAAGGCGAATTCTAAAAAGATACCTCTTAAAGTGTACTTTGTCTTGGGGCTCTTTCACGCATCCTGATATTATCAGTACTGGAAAAAACAGTACCAGCGCTATCAGTGTCCATGTGTCTGTGTGTTACATATGTGTGGCATCCATGTGCCGCATCATTGTGACACGGTACTGGCGCCTGGGAAAAGCAGTACAGTTACCACTATTCCCATGCGCCAGGTGCTCTCATCATTGTCACCTGGTCTCCCTGTGATCAGCGCAACCAGGCGACAATGCTGAGAGTTGGAATCAGAAATTACTGTGTGTGTATATCGTGCCTTAATAAATAAATAATTAAAAAAACCGTGGGGTCCCCCGTAATTTTCATAACCAGGTGAGGGAAAGCCATTGGCTGGGTGGTGATGTTAATATTCTGAAAGGGGTCAATATCCATAAAGATTCCCAGGCTATTAATATCAGCTTAAAGTTGTTTGCTTAGCCTTTACTGGTTATTATAGGGCAGATCCTCCCCCCAAAAAATGATGTGGGGTCCACTCTATATTTAATAAAAAGAAAAGGTTGAGCAAACAGCTGCAGGCTGATATTAAGAGCCTAGGAAGGGGCCATGGATATTGGCTCCCTCCCAGACTAAGAACATAAACTGTTATGTTTCGGTAGCTGAGGAGTGCAGGTAAAAAAGGCAATACACCAGAGCAGTTGGAATCTATGAGATTGCAGTACCCTGACTAACCACCACAACTAGAGGCAGCCATGGAGCGTTCCTACGTTGGTCCTAGACGCCTCGTCACAGCCTGAGAAACTAACTACACCTAAAGATAGAAAGAGGAAAGCTATCTGCCCCGGAGCAGATCCCCAAAGAACATAGAAAGCCCCCAAACATGTAATGGCGGTTAGACAAGAAGAAATACTGACACAGACAGAAAATAGTATGAGCAAACGTTGGGGCCCAAACTACCTAAATAGAAAAGGATAGGAAGGGCACTTACTGCAATCCCAAAAAACCCTGAAAAGCACCAACTCTACTAATTTCAAAAACATCTGAGATCACACGACCTCTACCACCTAAATTAGTTCTCTGGTGTAACAAAATCAAAACAGCAGCCACTGAAAAAACTGGAAAAAGCAAATGTACAAGCATCAGTGGCTGAACTAAACTGAGAGGGCAAAAGCCCCCGGAGGGGACCCTGAAGGCCCCACAGAAGTGCAGGACAAAATGCAAAAATCAAGCACAAAAACAAAAAGAAGAAAATGTCTTATCTGTTAGCAGGAGATGCAGACACGACACAGCAGGCTACAAAGGAAACAGGAATCAAGGATTGAGACCAGAACAATTGATCACCGGCAACCCTGATGGGAAGGTGACTCCCTTATATAAGACCAGTCAGTAACACCTGATTCCCAATCCTCACAATCTTCACTGGACAGTCCAGTACCACTTGTAACCACCAGAGGGAGCCTCTGCTCAGAACTCATTTCAAGCCTATTCACAACAGTACCCCCCCCTTGAGGAGGGGTCACCGAACCCTCATTTGAGCAACCAGGTCGGTCAGGATGAGTTCTATGATACGCACGGATGAGTCTCCTAGCATGGATGTCCGAAGCAAACACCCAAGAATTGTCTTCCTGACCATAACCTCTCCACTTAACCAAATACTGGAGTTTCCGTCTAGAAAAACGAGAATTCAATATTTTCTCAACCACAAACTCCAGATTGCCCTCAAACAGAACAGGGTCAGGAGGCACAGCAGTAGGAACCACTGGCTCAACAAACCTCTTCAACAAGGACTTGTGGAACACGTTATGGATCTTAAATGTCCCTGGAAGAAGCAAACGAAAAGAAACAGGATTAAGAATCTCCATGATCTTATAAGGTCCAATGAACCTAGGCTTAAATTTAGGAGATGCCACTCTCATAGGAATATTTTTTGAGGACAACCAGACCAAGTCCCCCACTTTAAACCGAGGACCATCAGTCCTATGCCGGTTAGCAAACCGCTGGGCCCTCTCCTGAGAGAGGGACAACCTCTCCACTACCTGGTCCCAAATCTGTTGCATACGCTCCACAACAGAGTCAACACCTGGACAGACAGAAGCCTCCGTCTGTCCTGAAGAAAATCGAGGGTGAAACCCAGAATTACAGAAAAATGGAGACATCAAAGTGGCAGAGCTAGCCCTATTATTAAGAGCAAACTCAGCCAAAGGCAAAAAGAGACCCAGTCATCCTGATCAGCAGACACAAAGCATCTTAGATAAGTCTCCAATGTCTGGTTTGTTCTCTCAGTTTGACCATTGGTCTGAGGATGAAACGCCGAGGAGAAAGACAATTGAACACCAAGTTTAGAACAAAAGGTCCTCCAAAATCTGGAAACAAACTGGACTCCTCTGTCAGACACAATGTTCTCAGGAATGCCGTGTAAACGAACCACGTGCTGAAGGAACAAAGGCACCAATTCAGAGGAGGAAGGCAACTTAGGTAATGGCACAAGATGTATCATCTTGGAAAACCTATCACAAATCACCCAGATGACGGTCATTCTCTGAGAAACAGGGAGGTCGGAAATGAAATCCATAGAGATATGGGTCCATGGTCTCCTGGGCACAGGCAATGGCATCAACAAACCACTAGAGCGAGAGCAAGGCTTGGAGCGAGAGCAAGTCCCACAGGACTGCACAAATTCCCTGACATCACGAGACAAGGTAGGCCACCAAAAGGACCGACTAACCAAGTCTCTGGTACCAAAAATTCCGGGATGACCGGCCAACGCGGAACAATGAATCTCAGACATCACACTCTTTTTCCACTGGTCCGGGACAAACAATTTCCCAACAGGGCAGCGCTCGGGCCTATCCTCCTGACACCCCTCCAGAGCCAGTCTCAAATTGGGCGAGATGGCGGAAAGAACTACACCTTCTTTCAAAATAACAGAAGGATCAGATAACTCAGGAGAGTCCGCAAGGAAACTCCTCGAGAGGGCATCCGCCTTAACATTTTTAGTGCCAGGAAGAAAGGAAACCACAAAATTAAAACGTGTGAAAAACAAGGCCCACCTGGCCTGTCTAGGATTAAGTCGCTTGGCAGATTCCAGATAAACCAGATTCTTATGGTCCGTAAGGACCACCACCTGATGTTTGGCTCCCTCCAGCCAATGTCTCCACTCTTCAAAAGCCCACTTCATGGCCAATAACTCCCGATTACCCACGTCATAATTACGTTCAGTAGGAGAACATTTTCGAGAGAAAAAGGCACAAGGGTTACTTTTAGAGGTCTCTGGATCTCTTTGGGACAAAACGGCACCTGCCCCAATTTCAGAGGCATCAACCTCCACCTGAAATGGCAGAGAAACATCAGGCTGCCGTAGAACAGGAGCAGAAGTGAATCTCTGCTTAAGTTCCTGAAATGCAGAGACTGCCTCAGGAGGCCAATTCACCACATCAGAACCCTTTTTGGTCAAATCAGTTAATGGTTTAACAATAACAGAGAAATTACCAATAAATTTACGATAAAAATTGGCAAAACCCAAAAATCTTTGAAGAGCCTTTAATGTTGGACCCAATCACAGATGGCCTGAACCTTGACCGGGTCCATTTCAATAACAGATGGGGACAAAATGAATCCCAGAAATGAGATCCTCTGTACGCCAAAAAGACACTTTGATCCCTTCACATACAGAGCATTCTCTCTCAAAATCTGGAATACAGTTCGAACATGTTTCACATGAGAGTCCCAGTCATTGGAAAAAATCAAGATATCATCCAAATAAACAATCAGAAATTATCCACAAAATCCCTGAAAATGTCATTCATGAAGGACTGGAAGACAGAAGGAGCATTAGTGAGCCCAAAGGGCATCACAAGGTACTCAAAATGCCCCTCAGGGGTATTAAATGTCGTCTTCCATTCATCCCCGTGCTTAATGCGAATAAGGTTATATGCCCCCCTGAGGTCAAGCTTGGTAAACCAAGTAGCGATTTTCACCCTGGAAAACAGGTCAGAAATCAAGGGTAACGGATATTGATATTTCACAGTAATATTGTTCAAAAGACGATAATCAATACACGGCCTTAATGAACCATCCTTTTTGGCCACAAAGAAAAAACCGGCACCTAAGGGTGAAGAGGATGGTCTGATATGACCCTTCTCCAATGACTCCTTGATATAAGACCGCATAGCGTCATGTTCAGGTACAGACAAGTTAAAAAGGCGACCTTTAGGGAATTTACTACCAGGCACTAATTCAATAGCGCAGTCATAGCTCCTATGGGGAGGCAAGGATGCAGATTTACTTTCGCTAAACACATCAGAAAAATCAATCAAAAAGTCAGGAACATCCTGAGCCTGGGGGGAGGCACGAAAAAACAGGAGTGTTGGTATTAACACATTGGCAGCCCCAACTGGTTACAGACACAGATTTCCAATCCAAAACAGGATTATGAGACTGTAACCAAGGGAAACCCAGTACGATAATGTCATGCAGATTATACAGAACCAAAAATTTGCAGCTCTCCTGATGATCAGGTTCAACCCTCATTATCACCTGAGTAGAGAACTGAGGTTTATTCTCAGCCAAAGGGGTAGAATCGATCCCCAGTAGGGGAATAGACTTCCGTAGGGGTATCAAGGGAAACCCACAACGTTTAGCAAAATCAAAATCCATCAGGTTAATAGCTGCTCCCGAATCAACGAAAGCCTGAGCAGAAAATGAGGACAGAGAGCATATCAGGGTAACAGTTAATAAAAAACTTAGTCTGAACACTACCAAGACAACTGAGCGTGCAAAACGTCTTCCCCGCTTAGGGCAGACTGAAATAGCATGAGAGGCATCACCACAGTAGAAACATAACCCATTGCGCTTTCGAAACTCATGACGCTGTGCCCCAGAAACCACTCTATCACACTGCATGGATTCAGAAGCAGGTTCACAAGGCAACACTATTCCACGCATACTTCTCCGCTCACGCAAACGTCTGTCAATTTGAATCGCTAATGACATAGAATCATTGAGACCAGAGGGGACAGGGAATCCCACCATAACATCCTTTACATTATCTGACAGACCCTTCCGAAAAAGGGCTGCCAAAGCGTCGTCATTCCATTTGGTCAGGACTGCCCACCTACGGAATCTCTGACAGTATAACTCAGCGTCATCAAGCCCCTGATTTAATGCCAACAAGGCTTTTTCAGCTTGATCAGTGACATTAGGCTCATCGTACAATAACCCCAAAGCCTGAAAAAATGCATCAACATCACTCAAAACAGGATCCCCAGGTGTCAGGGAAAAAGCCCAATCCTGAGGATCGCCGCGCAGGAGAGAGATGACAATTTGAATCTGCTGCGCTGCGTTCCCTGAGGACTTAGATTTTAAGGCAAAAAACAATTTACAGTTATTTTTGAAATTCAGAAACTTAGCTCGATCCCCTAAAAACAAATCTGGCATGGGAATCCTAGGTTCCACAACAGGCAACCCAGCAAGATAGGCACAATACTCCGAACCTCAGTGGCAAGCTGATCCACACGCCAGACAACTGTGCAAACTCCATTGAGAGAAAAAATCCTCCCCAGCACCCAGAGATACAGAGGGAAAAAAAAAATGCAACAAACAGAAAAATATCTCTGACAACTCTGACAACCTTTTTTCTTTCACAATATTTTTCCCTTCTGTGAGTACCATACAATTTTCAATTTTTAGGCCGGTGATACTGTTATGTTTTGGTAGCTGAGGAGTGCAGGTAAAAAAGGCAATACACCAGAGCAGTTGGAATCTATGAGATTGCAGTACCCTGACTAACCACCACAACTAGAGGCAGTCGTGGAGCGTTCCTACGTTGGTCCTAGACGCCTTGTCACAGCCTGAGAAACTAACTACACCTAAAGATAGAAAGAGGAAAGCTATCTGCCCCGGAGCAGATCCCCAAAGAACATAAAAGCCCCCAAACATGTAATGGCGGTTAGACAAAAAGAAATACTGACAGAAGAAAATGTATGAGCAAATCGTTGGTGGCCAACTCCTAATTTAGAAAAGGATAGAAGCCTTACTGCAATCCAAAAACCTGAAAGATCCAACTCAATTTCAAACACCTGAATCCACGACTCTACACCTTTAGTCTTGTGTAACAAAATCAAAACAGCCACTGAAAAAACTGGAAAAGCAAATTACAAGCATCTAGGCTGAACTAAACTGGGTGCAAAGCCCCCGAGGGACCTGAAGGCCCCAAAGGCAGACTAAATGCAAAATCAAGCACATAACCAAAAGAAGAAATGTCTTATCTCGTTAGCAGAATGCAACACGAAGCAGGCTAACAAAGGAAATCAGGAATCAAGGATTGATGACCAGAACAATTGATCACCGGCAACCCTGTGGAAGGCGACTCCTTATATAAACCAGTCGTTTAACCTGATTTCCAATCCTCACAATCTCACTGACAGTCCTACCGCTTGTAACCCAAGACCTTGCTCAAGATATTTCAAGCCTATTCCAACAATAAACTGTAAGTGTAAATAGCGACAGTGGGGCGATACACTGAAGCCATGTATTTACCCTGTAGTCTCCATTCGCCTAGGGTGTTCTCCTCCCGTGAGGGAGCGTATGGAGCAATTAGAGTCAGAGTCCCAAATCACGTCAAACAGTTCTGCTTTATTTTCCTCTGGACACACACATCCAAGACACCATTAGCACGTCTTAAACGATACCAGCAATACATTCTTCACAATTCTGCCTCTTCTCCTCTGCTACACCAGAATGGACCAATAAGTATTGACGGGACGAGGAGCCCAGTGAAAACGGCACTTCAATCTCTTCCCCTGGAGACACTTCAATCCAGCATAAGAAAGACACATCTACTAGGTCGTCCACCCCTCTCTGGTTATCCTGCCCGGATACTTCTGATGGCCCACTCGCTGCGACGCTTCAGCACGACCACTTCTGCTGAGCCACAGTGGTTCTTCCACTGGTCTACTGCTACGTTTAACCCACTCTCTTTGGGCTCACGTTTCCCATGGTGAATCCTTCACCGGCTTCTTCAGGGGTTGCTGATCCCCTCTTCTTCCTACCCTATGCTCAGGGCCCAGGAACATGGACGTCCTCACACTAGCAAGGTCCACCCCTGACTGACTTCCGCTAAGAGGAAATCTTTCTGACAGATTCCCGCTGGGAGGCAATCTTTCCCTAGAAACAAATCCCTAACTATTGTCCCTATTGGACTGGATGTGCTCAATGCCCTCTCTAGTGACCAAACCCAATTACTGCTTTGACATATTTTTATAACTTTCTAACTAGATCCCTAACGTGCCCCCATTAGTGATCCCTCGCAAGCTGTCATTAAACCATCTATCTATATACACTACCCCACTAATGTCCTAGTTACCCCTAGGACACACTGTCTACCATATTAACACTTTTCTTACTGTTACACATTAGAAATTACATCAGTACATGACATCATACAGTTCATACATTTACACCTTTTTTCACACTTAACCCCTTTCTGCCATGCGACGTAATATCCCGTCCATGAAACCCGGGACAATCTGACCATGGATGGGATAGTACATCGCAGCGATCGGACGCGCTCCCAATGGAGCGCGTCCGATCGCGGCCGGGTGTCAGCTGATTATCACAGCTGACACCCGGCACTATGTGCCAGGAGCGGTCACGGACTGCTCCCGGCACATTAACCCCTGGTACACCGCAATCAAACATGATCGCGGTGTACTGGGGCACAGGGGAGCATCGCACAGGGAGGGGGCTACCTGCGTGCTCCTCTGAGACCCTCAGAACAATGCGATGTGATCACGCTGTTCTGAGGCCTTCCTCCCTGCAAGACCCCGGATCCAACATGGCCGACGGGTCCTGCAGGGAGCGGTTGCCTCAGTGCCTGCTGAGAACATGAGCTGAGGAAGCCTGCAGCACTGCCTGTGAGATCGCTGGTCTCACAGAGTGCTGTGCACACTGTGAGACCAGCGATCTGACCCTATACTGTAATGTCCCACCCTGGGACAAAGTAAAAAAGTAAAAAAAATAAAAATAACAAGTGTAAAAAAAAAATTCCAAAATAAAGGAAAAAAAAAATTCCCCAATAAATTCATTTCTTCCTGTAAATATAAAAACAAAACAATAAAAGTACACATATTTGGTATTGCCGTGTCTGTAACGACTCGCCCTATAGAACTGTCCCACTAGTTAACCCCTTTAGTGAACCCCTTCAAAAAAAAACAAAGCAAAAAATCAATGCTTTATCATCATACCGCCAAACAAAAAGTGGAATAACACGCAATCAAAAAGACCGATATAAATAAACATGGTACCGCTGAAAACGTCATCTTATCCCGCAAAAAACGAGCCACCATACAGCATCATCAGCCAAAAAATAAAAAAGTTATAGCTCGCCGAATAAAGCGATGCAAAAATAATTATTTTTAATATAAAATTGTTTTTATTGTATAAAAGCGCCAAACATAAAAAAATTATACAAATGAGGTATCGCTGTTATCGTACTAACCCGAAGAATAAAACTGCTTTATCAATTTTACCACACGCAGAACGGTATAAATGCCCTCCCCAAAAGAAATTCATGAATTGCTGATTTTTGCTCATTCTAACCTCCCAAAAATCTAAATAAAAAGCGATCAAAAAATGTCACATGCTCAAAAATGGTACCAATAAAAACATCAATTCGTACCGCAAAAAATAAGACCTCACATGACTCTGTGGGCCAAAATATGCAAAAATTATAGCTCTCAAAATGTGATGATGCAAAAACTATTTTTTGCAGTGAAAAGTGTCTTTTAGCGTGACAGCTGCCAATGATAAAAACCCGCTGTAAATAGTAAATCAAACCCCCTTTATCACCCCCTCAGTTAAGGAAAAATAATAAAATTTAAAAAATGTATTTATTTCCATTTTCCCATTATGGTTAGGGTTGGGGCTAAAGTTAGGGTTAGGGTTGGGATTAGGGTTAGGGGTGTGTTAGGGTTAGGTTTGTGGTTAGGGTTATGGTTAGGGTAGGGACTAGGGTTAGGGGTGTGTTGGGGATAGGGTTGGAGTTAGAATTGGGGGTTTCCACTGTTTAGGCACATCAGGGGCTCTCCAAATGCGACATGGCGTCTGATCTCAATTCCAGCCAATTCTGCGTTGAAAAAGTCATACGGTGCTCCTTCACTTCTGAGCTCTGCCATGCGCCCAAACAGTAGTTTACCCCCACATATGGGGTATCAGCGTACTCAGAACAAATTGCACAATAACTCTTGGGGTCCAATTTCTTCTGTTACCCTTGGAAAAAAATTGGGGGCGAAAATTTCATTTTTGTAAAAAAAATTATTTTTTTTGTTTTTACGGCTGTACGTTATAAAATTCTGTGAAGCACTTGGGGCTTCATAGCGCTCACCACACATCTAGATAAGTTCCTTGTGGGGTCTATTTTCCAAAATGGGGTCACTTGTGGGGGTTTCCACTGTTTAGGCACATCAGGGGCTCTCCAAATGCGACATAACGCCCGCAGACCATTCCATTAAAGTCTGCAATCCAAAACGTCACTACTTCCCTTCCGAGCCCCGAGGTGTGCCCATACAGTAGTTTTTCTCCCACATATTGGGTATCAGCGTACTCAGGACAAATTGGACAACAACTTTTGGGGTCCAATTCCTCCTGTTACCCTTGTGAAAATAAAATATTGGGGGCGAAAAAATCATTTTTGTAAAAAACAAAAGATTTTTTATTTTTACGGCTGTACGTTATAAACTTCTGTGAAGCACTTCGGGGTTCAAAGTGCTCACCACACATCTAGATAAGTTCCTTGGGGGGTCTTTTTTCCAAAATGGGGTCACTTGTGGGGGGTTTCCACTGTTTAGGCACATCAGGGGCTCCCAAACGCGACATTACGCCCGCAGACCATTCAATCAAAGTCTGCAATCCAAAACGTCACTACTTCCCTTCCGAGCACTGACATGTGCCCATACAGTAGTTTTCTCCCACATATGGGGTATCAACGTACTCAGGACAAATTGGACAACAACTTTTGGGTTCAATTTCTCCTGTTACCCTTGGGAAAAAAAAGTTGGAGAATAAAAGATCATGTTTGTGGAAAAAATATGATTTTTTTATTTTCATGCTCGGGCGTTATAAACTTTAGTGAAACACCTGGGGATTTAAAGTTCTCACCACACATCTAGATAAGTTCGTTGAGGGGTCTAGTTTCCAAAATGGTGTCATTTGTGGTGGGTTTCCACTGTTTAGGCATATCAGGAGCTCTCCAAACACGACATGGAGTCCAGCCAATTCTGCATTGAAAAAGTCAAACGGCGCTCCTTCCCTTCCGAGCTCTGCCATGCACCCAAACAGTGTTTTACCCTCACATGGGGTATCAGCGTACTCAGGATAAATTGCACAATAACTTTTGGGGTCTTGGTACCCTTTGGAAAATAAAAATTGGGGTGAAAAGATCATTTTTGTGGAAAAAATATGATTTTTTAATTTTACAGCTCTACGTTATAAACTTGTGTGAAGCACTTGGGGGTTCAAATTGCTCACCACAGATCTAGAAAAGTTCCTAGGAGGTCTAGTTTCCAAAATAGGGTCACTTGTGGGGGGTTTCCACTGTTTAGGAGCATCAGGGGCTCTTCAAATGCAACATAGCATCAAATCTCAATTCCAGCCAATTTTGGTTGGAAAAAGTCAAATAGTGCTCCTTCCATTCCGAGCTCTGTCGTGCGCCCAAACAGTGGTTCCCCCCCACATATGGAGTATCAGCATAATCAGGACAAATTTGACAACAACTTTTGTGGTCCAATTTCTCCTGTTACCCTTGGGAAAATAAAAAATTGGTGACTAAAAATAATTTTTGTGGGAAAAAAATAGGATATTTTATTTTCATGCCCGGGCATTATAAACTTGTGTGAAGCACTTGGGGGTTCAAAGTGCTTACCACAGATCTAGATAAGTTCCTTAGGGGGTCTAGTTTCCAAAATGGGGTCACTTGTGGGGGGTTTCCACTGTTTAGGCACATCTGTGGCACTGCAAACGGAATATGACCCCCATCAATGTCTGCATTCCAAACCGTTATTACTTCCTTTCCAAGCCCTGCCATGCGCCCAGTTTCCCCCCCTCACATATGGGGTATCAGCGTACTCAGGACAAATTGGAAAACAACTTTAAGGTTAAGTTCACACGTTGCGGAATTGCCGCGGAAATTTCCGCGGCAATCCCGCACTTCTCCCGCGGGAAATACGCATTTTTTTTGGTATGTGTATTCCCGCCAGAAACTAGCGTTTTGCAAGCGTAATTAGCTTGCAGAATGCTAGCGTTTTCCTAGCGATCTGTAGCATCGCTTGGAAAACTGATTGACAGGTTGGTCACACGAGGCAAACATAGTGTTTGACACGTGTGACCAACTTTCTACTAATGATGCCGCCTATGCCGCATCAATAGTAAAAAGATCTAATGTAAAAATAATAAAAAAAATAATAAATAATGATATTCTCACCTTCCGGCGGCCCCCGCAGCTTTCCCGCCTTCAGCGATGCTCCCGGCAACTCCCGGTCCCAGGAGTCCTTTGCGACAAATCACCCCGATGACGTAGCATCACGCGAGACCGCTACGCCATCTGGGTGATTCTCGCAATGCATTACTGGGTTTGGGAGTTGCCGGGAGCGTCGCTGAAGGCGGGAAAGCTGCGGGGGCCGCCGGAAGGTGAGAATATCATTATTTTTTATTTTAATTATTGTTTTACCAGGGATATGGTACCCAGGGCCTGGAGGAGAGTCTCCTCTCCTCCAGACCCTGGGTACCATCGCACATGAACCGCTTACATTCCGCAAAATTAATGAACATGTTGCTATTTTTTCCACGAAGCGTTTTTTTTGCGGAAAAAAAACGCAACATGTGGCCAAAACATGCGGAATCAATTAACATGTATAGGATGCTTAATGCTTGCGTTTTTTTCGCGTTTTTACCGTGGAAAAAACGCAAATATTCCTGAACGCGTGCACTTAGCCTTAGGGTCCAATTTCCTTGGGAAAAATCAAAAATTTGGGACAAAAAAATCATTTTTGTGGAAAATTGTTTTTTTTTTCACACCCAGCCACTACAAACTTTTGTGAAACACTTGGGGGTTCAAAGTGCTCACAACAGATCTAGATAAGTTCCATAGGGGGTCTAGTTTCCAAAGTGGTGTTACTTGTGGGGGGTTTCCACTGTTTAGGCACATCAGAGGCTCTCCATGGCGTCCAATCTCAATTCCAGAAAATTTTGGTTTGAAAAAGTCAAAAGGCGCTCCTTCCCTTACGAGCTCTGCCGTGTGCCCAAACAGTGGTTTTCCCCCCACATATGGGATATTGGTGTACTCAGGAGAAATTGCACAACAACTTTATCTGTCCATTTTCTCCTTTTACCCTTGTGAAAATGAAAAAAAGTTTGTAAAATATAATTTTTGTGACTAAAAAGTTAAATATTAATTTTTTCCTTCCACGTTGCTTCAGCTCCTGTGAAGCACCTGAAGGGTTAATAAACTTCTTGAATGTAGTTTTGAGTACCTTGAGGGGTGCAATCTTTATAATGGTGTCACTTTTGGGTATTTTCTGCCATATAGACCCCTCAAAGTGACTTCAAATGTGAGGTGGTCCCTAAAAAAATGGCTTTGTAAATTTTGTTGTAAAAATGAGAAATCGCTGGTCAACTTTTAACCCTTACAATTTCCTAACAAAAAAAAATTTTGGTTCCAAAATTGTGCTAATGTAAAGTAGACATGTGGGAAATCTTATTTATTAACTATTTTGTGTGACATATTTCTCTGTTTTAAGGGAATAAAAATTCAAAGTTTGAAAATAGCAAAATTTTCAAAATTTTCGCCATATTTGCATTTTTTTTCAAAAATAAATGCAAGTTATGTCGAAGAAATTTCACCACTAACGTGAAGTACAATATGTCACGAGAAAACAGTCTTAGAATCGCGAAGATCCGTTGAAGCGTTCCAGAGTTATAACCTCATAAAGAGACAGTGGTCAGAATTGTAAAAATTGGCCCGGTCATTAACGTGCAAACCACCCTTGGGGGTGAAGGGGTTAAAGAGGATGAAATATTTAAAGGGTTAATACCCTTGACCTCCTTACATAAGCTGCCCCGGAAATGGCGCATCTATAAGATGCTGCTATTTGAGCAGTATATCTGCAGCTTAATCAACTACCTAATCTATCTGGTACTGTATTACACTTCAGATTTTTTAATGCAAATATGTGGCTATAATCTGCACCAGATCTGCGACATGTGAACTTACCCTAAGGCTGCATTCACACATCCATGTCTCATAGTCTGTGATGCACGGACAGGCCGTGAGTCTCTTGACCTGAACTCAACAGCCTCATAGATATATAAGAGATTGTCAAGGTCGGGTCAGGAGACCTGCAGCCAATCTGGTATCACACAGATGTGTGAATCCGGCTTTAGATCCACTTACCCTTGTATGGTATTCAGTTTGGGGAGATAAACATCATGACAGATTCCCTCTAATTTCTTTAATCGTTTATCAGACTACACAACAAAATAAAATGTAACAAAGTTTCTGAATTCTGCACAGATTTATTTTTAACAATTTATTGATGGATATGAATTCAGGTGTTCTCTAGAACACACTGGTCCATTTAAAGGACTATTATTTCAAGAGGGCATGCTGCCAAATCTGAAAAATATAAAAGAATCTAACTATCCAACTATAGAAGATGAACAGTTACATAAATTCCGCTGCTTTATTTTCTGCCTGTCATCTGACACTCAATGATAGGAATGTTCAATACTTATTCGCCACATTTTACACATACTTCTTTACCTTTGTGTGGGAAGACAGACACGGATGTTCTAGTTTTGCAGATCTTTATGTATATTTGTATTAAAGCTTTTGGAATTATGGTTAATTGTCCGAACATTAACTTGCAGGGATGTCACATAAGACTCTTCCCTCAGGCTGAGCACCAACATGTGAGAGCATGAACAGTGTAAAGCTCCAGAGATTTACTGACGGATGTCATTAAAGTACTATAATTTACTCAGATCCGAGGCATTTGATTTATCTACTATTTTCTTGGTTACACATGGAGCTTCTACTTGCTTCCTAGCTGTAAAATGGGTGCAGAGATCATGGTTTTATTAAAATATATAGATCTTTCTTTAAATCATTAACTAAAAGTCTGACGGTAAATAAATGCCATTATCGTCATTCATATTTAGAACTAGAAAATAAAAAAATCAATTTTTTTTAAACAACACCTTGTAGCTTGTGCTATATTACCAGAAAAGTTTGCTTTTAGTTTATTAATATAGTCAACTTAAATTCATTCTTCGCTGTATTAGTTTGATACAAAACTAACATCATGCAAAACAAATTTTCTACAATTTGTCAGCATGTAGCTATAATGTGTTATTTAATGGCCAGGTATAAAATTCATAAAAATATGTCGTAAAAACAGATGGAAAGATTTACACTTAGGAGGAAGTAAGAAAGTGACAAGTCAAGGCTTGTGAGCTTCAGTCTAAAGGAGAAATTAAGGATAACGATGACAAAGGGAACAAAAGAAGGTTGGAATTAGAAAAAAGCTAAGGGTGAAGGGACAGACAAGGGGAGTCATAGGAAACATCTTTCCTAGGATGCATATTTCAGGGATTTGGCTATAGCTAGCCAAACAAAGGTTGCTGGTAGACATGTGCTGGAAAGATGTGGACCTCATGAGCTGCAAAAGATTTTGCTGAAGGCTGAACTGAGGAGCCAAGTCTAACGGCAAAGACAGACGGCCATATAACTCGTGTAATGATGGCATTGCAGTGCATGGACTGGGCCGGCACCTCTCCTGGCCTGAGGGTGACACTGTGATGTATTTCTATGCCGCTGTCACTCTCAGGTCAGAAGAGCAGACAGTAAGTACGAGGATTGCGATGCGACCCTTGCACGAGTTATACGGTCATCTGTCTTCTCCCTAAGTATACATCTACACAACTCAATATCATTAACCCCTTTACCCCTGAGGGTGGTTTGCACGCTTATGACCGGGCCAATTTTTATAATTCTGACCAATGTCCCTTTTTGAGGTAATAACTCTGGAATGCTTCCATGGATCCAGGTGATTCTGAGAATGTTTTCTCGTGATATATTGTACTTCATGATAGTGGTAAAATTTCTTTGATATGACTTGCGTTTATTTGTGAAAAAATGGAAATTTGGTGAAAATTTTGAAAATTTTACAATTTTCCAACTTTGAATTTTCATGGCCTTAAATTACAGAAATATATCACACAAAATACTTAATAATTAACATTTTCCACATGTCTATTTTACATCAGCACAATTTCGGAACCAAATTTTTTTTGTTAGGAAGTTATAAGGGTTAAAAGTTAAACAGCGGTTTATCATTTTTACAACATCTTTTTTTTAGGGACCACATCACATTTGAAGTCACTTTGAGGGGTCTATATGATAGAAAACACCCAAAAGTGACACCATTCTAAAAATTGCACCCCTCAAGATGCTCAAAACCACATTCAAGACGTTTACTAACCCTTCAGGTGCTTCACAGGAATTTTTGGCATGTTTAAAAAAAATGAACATTTAACTTTTTTTCACAAAAGAATTACTATTTTTCTTATTTTCCCAAGGTTAACAGGAGAAACTGGACCTCAAACATTGTTGTGCAATTTTTCCTGAGTACGCTGATACTCCATATGTGGGGTAAACCACTGTTTAGGTGAATGGCAGAGCTCTGTAGGGAAGGAGCGCCGTTTGACTTTTCAATGCTACATTGGCTGGAATTGAGATTGGATGCCATGTCGTGCTTGGAGAGCCTCTGATGCACCTACTGTGGGTAAGCTAGGAAGATTTCCTGAAGTTAGTAGGGCCTGAGAGCCCGAACTGTTTTGAATGAGCAGAGGCCAGGTAAGAAGAACGTTTTTTTTTTAAATTTATTTATTGAAATCGGCAATGTGGGCAGGATGGAATCACTGGGGGGGCAGGATGGAATCGCTGGGGGGCAGGATGGAATCACTGGGGGGGCAGGATGGAATCACTGGGGGGTGCAGGATGGAATCGCTGGGGGGCAGGATGGAATCACTGGGGGGGTTCAGGATGGAATCGCTGGGGGGCAGGATGGAATCACTGACGGGGTGCAGGATGGAATCACTGGGGGGGTGCAGGATGGAATCGCTGGGGGCAGGATGGAATCTCTGGGGGGCAGGATGGAATCACTGGGGGCTCAGGATGGAATCACCTGGGGGGGCAGGATGGAATCGCTGGGGGGCAGGATGGAATCACTGGGGGGCAGGATGGAATCGCTGGGGGGGCAGGATGGAATCACTGGGCGGCAGGATGGAATCACTGGGGGGCAGGATGGAATCACTGGTGGGGCAAGATGGAGTTGCTGGGGGGCCAGGATGGAATCACTGGGGGGCAGGATGGAGTCGCTGGGGGGCCAGGATGGAATCACAGGGGGGGCAGGATGTAGTCATGGGGGGCAGGATGGAATCGCTGGGGGGGCAGGATGGAGTTACGGGGGGCAGGATGGGGTCACAGGGGGCAGGATGGAGTCACTGGGGGGGCAGGATGGAATCGCTGAGGGGGCAGGATGGAATTGCTGGGGGGCAGGATGGAATCGCTGGGGGGGCAGGATGGAATCACTGGGGGGCAGGATGGAATCCCTGGGGGGCAGGATTCTAGTCATTGGGGGGCAGGATGGAATCACTGGGAGGCAGGATGGAGTCACTGGGGGGCAGGATGGAATCACTGGGGGGCAGGATGGTGTCACTGGGGGCAGGATGGAATCACTGGGGGGCAGGATGGAGTCGCTGGGGGGCCAGGATGGAATCGCTGGGGGGGCAGGATGGAGTCACGGGGCAGGATGGAATCGCTGGGGGGCAGGATGGAATCACTGGGGGGCAGGATGGAGTCACTGGGGGGATGGAGTCACTGGGGGGGCAGGATGGAGTCACTGGGGGGCAGGATGGAGTCACTGGGGGGGCAGGATGGAATCAACTGGGGCAGGATGGAGTCACTGGGGGCAGGATGGAATCACTGGGGCATGGATGGAGTAAATGGGGCTGGATGGAATCACTGGGGGGCAGGATGGAATCACTGGGGCAGGATGGAGTCACTGGGGCAGGATGGAATCACTGGGGGGCAGGATGGAGTCACTGGGGGCAGGATGGAGTCACTGGGGGGGCAGAATGGAGTCACTGGGGGGCAGGATGGAGTCGCTGGGGGGCCAGGATGGAATCGCTGGGGGGGCAGGATGGAGTCACGGGGCAGGATGGAATCGCTGGGGGCAGGATGGAATCACTGGGGGCAGGATGGAGTCACTGGGGCAGGATGGAGTCACTGGGGGCAGGATGGAATCACTGGGGCAGGATGGAGTCACTGGGGCTGGATGGAATCACTGGGGCTGGATGGAGTCACTGGGGCTGGATGGAGTCACTGGGGCTGGATGGAATCACTGGGGCAGGATGGAGTCACTGGGGCTGGATGGAATCACTGGGGCAGGATGGAGATCGCTGGGGCTGGATGGAATCACTGGGGCAGGATGGAGTCGCTGGGGCTGGATGGAATCACTGGGGCTGGATGGAGTCACGGGGCTGGATGGAGTGACGGGGGGCAGGATGGAGGCACTGGGTCTGGATGGAGACACGGGGGCAGGATTGGAGACACGGGGCAGGATTGGAGACAACGGGGCCGGATTGAGACATGGTGCAGGATGGAGACAGATGGGGCAGGATCATAGGGCAAGATGGAGACAGATGGTGCAGGATCATGGGGTAGGATGGATATGATGGGGCAGGATCATGGGACAGCTGTGGCAGGATCATGGGACAAATGGCCTGGGGCAGGATGGAGATAGATGGGGCAGGATCATGGGCAAGATGGAGACAGATGGGGCAGGATCATGGGACAGATGGGGCAGGATCATCGACAAATAGCCTGGGGCAGGATGGAGATAGATGGGGCAGGATCATGGGCAAGATGGAGACAGATGGGACAAGATGAAGACAGATGGTGCAGGATCATGGGGCAGGATGGATACGATGGGGACAGATGGGGCAGGATCATGGGACAGATGGTCTGGGGCAGGATCATGGGACAGATGGAGCTGGATCATTGGGCAAGATGGAGACAGATGGTGCAGGATCATGGGGCGGGATGGATACGATGGGGACAGATAGGGCAGGATCATGGGACAGATGGTCTGGGGCAGGATGGAGACAGATGGTGCAGGATCATGGGACAGATGGTCTGGGGCAGGATCATGAGGCAGGATGGAGACAGATGGTGCAGGATCATGGGGCTGGATGGATACAATGGGGACAGATGGGACAGGATCATGGGGCAGGATGGATACGATGGGGATAGATAGGTAATAGCACGAAAAACACATGGACTAGTGGAACAAATCATCATGCAGCATAATATATAAATATCAGTACCATTATAACACTAATCCATATAGGATAATATATGACACACTGAGATTATCAAAGATACCAAAAACAGAACAAATCAGTGCGATGTCAACGAGAATAATGTAGAAAAAATCCTTTATTAAATATCAGCATAGCAAGGTAAAAGGGATAACATGAGGGCTACAAGTTACACGCATATCCAGCATAAGCCCGGGCAGAGAAAGGCTGCAACAACATACGGAAGCACCATATAATGTAATGTAAATGACAGGTATCTACAAGTAAAGACCATAATATATTAGGGGCATACAGAATCATAAGACCCCATCATACCTGCCCTACCATGATATATAATGCATTAATCATGTAAACAATGCATCATATGCCAAACGTTGGCAAAGTAATCATGGTACACGCGGGAGAGCTGTGACACCCGGTATGTACCATGATTACTTTGCCAACGTTTGGCATATGATGCATTATTTACATGATTAATGCATTATATATCATGGTAGGGCAGGTATGATGGGGTCTTATGATTCTGTATGCCCCTAATATATTATGGTCTTTACTTGTAGATACCTGTCATTTACATTACATTATATGGTGCTTCCGTATGTTGTTGCAGCCTTTCTCTGCCCGGGCTTATGCTGGATATGCGTGTAACTTGTAGCCCTCATGTTATCCCTTTTACCTTGCTATGCTGATATTTAATAAAGGATTTTTTCTACATTATTCTCGTTGACATCGCACTGATTTGTTCTGTTTTTAGTGGGGATAGATAGGGCAGGATCATGGGGCCGAATGGATACGATGGGGACAGATGGGGCAGGATCATGGGACAGATGGTCTGGGGCAGGATGGGGACAGATGGGTCAGGATCATGGGACAGATGGTCTGGGGCAGGATCATGAGGCAGGATGGAGAAAGATGGTGCAGTATCATGGGGCTGAATGGATACAATGGGGACAGATGGGACAGGATCATGGGGCAGGATGGGACATCACATGGTGGCAGGATAGGAGAACATATGACTGGAGCCAGAAATGAGACACACAGGGGCCAGGATGGGTGATATTATTACAATAGGGGCTAATTTAGGGATATTATTACTGCAGTGATGTATTTATTTTATTTTGTGAGGATACTGTTTTAAATGGGAGGGCGGTCCTGTTACTGTGCAGAGCGACACTGTTGACTTTTTTTTGTTCATCTGGTGTAGTTTACAATTTGGGAAAAAATAAGTAATGTGTTCTGCAAGCGGTTCTCTAGATAACTGTGTTATTTCCTGCAGAGATGAGCCCTGGCTGGAAGAAGAGATGGCGGTCTGTGCTGGATGAAGATTAAAAGCGAAGATGAAAGACTTCACCTAGAGACGTCACTGGTGAGTCAGTGTTACCTATACACTGACACTATACACTGTATACTATATACAGCAGTCCTGTATACAATGTCACCAGTATCACTGTATTACCTTTACATTATACACTATATACAGAGCTCCTGTGTATAATGTCACTGGTGATCACTATTACTTGTACACAGACACTGCTTCAGTATTGTAGTGTTCAGTCACTATGTGGTGGTAATATGTTGTCCGTCCATGGTGTGGCCATATTTGCTCCTTGTATGTGCTGTGTGGTCACTGTGTGGTGGTAATATGTGGTCTGGTCATGGTGTGGTGGTATTTGTTCCTTGTATGTGATATTATTGGTCACCATATGGTGGTAATATGTGGTCTGGACATGGTGTGGTGGTATTTGTTCCTTGTATGTGGTATTATTGGTCACCATATGGTGGTAATATGTGGTCTGGACATGGTGTGGTGGTATTTGTTTCTTGTATGTGCTATTATTTGGTCACTATGTGGTGGTAATATGGTGTCTAGTCATGGTGCGGTGGTATTTGTCCACTGTATGTGATATTATTGGTCATTTTAAAAATTGAAAAATAAATAAAAATATACCTAAATTGTATTGGATATTTGAACAAATGTTTAATGGGTTAGAGTAGAGTAGGGCCCGGCCAAAAGAGTCTACCTTGTCGTGGTGGCGGCTTAAAAAATCTTTTGACTATGGATAGTTGAAGGGGTGGAGGCGGGGCTGGGGTGGAGCCTGGGCAGAGTCTCAAGGGGGCCCCGAAAAGTTTGCCAGTATGGGGCCCCGAAATTCCTAGTGGCAGCCCTGCCTGTGCTCCTCACAGTTTGTCTGTAGCCACTGTTGTTTTTTCATTTGCTTTTTCCTGCTTTTTCAGCGGCTGCGGCTTGGTTTTGTTCACACTGAGATCTGATTTAGTTGATGGCGAGATTGTGTGATCTCAGTGTTTTTGTAATCAGAATTGTTGGATTTTTGTAGGGTTTTCTGGGTTGCAGAAAGTAATCTCTCCTGTCCTATCCTTTTTAGTCAGCTTGTGGCCCTAGCGTTTGCTCAGTCTATTTTCTGCCTATGTTTGTATTTTCATCTTGTCTAACCGCCATTATATGTTTGGGGCCCCAGCCTTTGATCATTCTATTTTCTGTCTGTGTCCGTGCTTTCTTCTTGTCTAACCGCCATTACATGTTTGGGGGCTTCCTATTTTCTTTGGGGATCTGCTCTGGGGCAGATAGTTTTCATCTTTCTGCCTTTAGGTGTAGTTATCTCTTAGGCTGTGACGAGGCGTCTAGGATCAACGTAGGAACACTCCACGGCTACCTCTAGTTGTGTGGTTAGTTTAGGAATCTGCAACCCATTAGTTACCAACATCTCAGGTGTTCGGCTGCCCAGCTGTTGTTCCTGTCCTCCTCAGCTACCTAACATAACAGTATCACCGGCCAAACTGAAAATTATATGGTACTCACAGAAGGGAAAAATAATGTGGAAAGAAAAAAGTTGTCAGAGTTGTCAGAGAATTTTTTTTTTCTGTTTGTTGCATTTTTTCCCTCTTTTTCTCTGGGTGCTGAGGAGGATTTTTTTTTCTCTCAATGGAGTTTGCACAGTTGTCTGGCCGTGTGGATCAGCTTGCCACTGAGGTTCGGAGTATTGCTACCTATCTTGCTAGGTTGCCGGTTGTGGAGCGCAGCACAGCAGATTCAAATTGTCATCTCTCTCCTGTGTGGCGACCTCAGGATTGGGCTTTTTCCCTCACACCTGGGGATCCTGTTTTGCATGATATTGATGTATTTTTTCAGGCTCTGGGGTTATTGTACGATGAACCTAATGTCACTGATCAAGCTGAAAAGACCTTGTTGGCATTTAATCAGGGTCTTGAAGACACTGAGTTGTACTGTCAGAAATTCCGAAAGTGGGCAGTCCTGACCAAATGGAATGATGATGCTTTGGCAGCCCTTTTTCAGAAGGGGCTGTCAGAGAATGTAAAGGATGTTATGGTGGGATTCCCTGTTCCTTCTGGTCTCAATGATTCTATGTCATTGGCTATTCAAATTGACAGACGTTTGCGTGAGCGCAGAGGTATGCGTGAGATGGTGTTGCCTTGTGAGCCAGCTCCTGCGCCCATGCAGTGTGATGGAGTGACTTCTGGGGCACAGCGTCTGAGTTTCGAAAGCGCAATGGGTTATGTTTCTACTGTGGTGACGCCTCTCATGCTATTTCCGTCTGTCCTAAGCGGGGAAGACGTTTTGCGTACTCAGTTATCTTGGGTAGTGTTCAGACTAAATTTCTGTTGACTGTTACCCTCATTTGCTCCATGTCCACATTTTCGGCTCAGGCTTTTGTTGATTCAGGAGCAGCTATTAACCTGATGGATTTTGACTTTGCCAAATGTTGTGGCTTTCCCATGATACCCCTGCGGAAGTCTATTCCTTTACTGGGCATTGATTCTACCCCTTTGGCGGAGAATAAACCCCAATTTTCTACTCAGGTGATAATGAGGGTTGAACCAGATCACCAGGAGAGTTGCAAATTTCTGGTGTTGCATAATCGGCATGACATTATTGTACTGGGTTTCCCTTGGTTACAGACTCATAATCCTCTTTTGGATTGGAAATCTGTGTCTGTGACCAGTTGGGGTTGCCAATGTGCTAATACTGACACTCCTGTTTTTTCTGCCTCTCCCCAGTCTCAGGATGTCCCTGACTTTTTGACAGATTTTTCTGATGTGTTTAGTGAAAGTAAGTCTGCATCCTTACCTCCTCACAGAAGCTACGATTGCGCTATTGAGTTAGTGCCTGGTGGTAAATTTCCTAAGGGTCGCCTTTTTAACTTATCTGTACTTGAACACGATGCTATGCGATCTTATATCAAGGAGTCATTGGAGAAGGGTCATATCAGACCATCCTCTTCACCCTTGGGTGCCGGTTTTTTCTTTGTGGCCAAAAAGGATGGTTCATTGAGGCCGTGTATTGATTATCGCCTCCTGAATAAGATCACTGTGAAATATCAATATCAGTTACCCTTGATTTCTGACCTGTTTTCCAGAGTGAAAAGTGCTAGTTGGTTTACAAAGCTTGACCTCAGGGGGGCGTATAACCTTATTCGCATTAAGCATGGGGATGAATGGAAGACAGCGTTTAATACCCCAGAGGGGTATTTTGAGTACCTAGTGATGCCTTTTGGGCTCACTAATGCTCCTTCCGTCTTCCAATCCTTCATGAATGATATTTTCAGGGATTTTGTGGACAAGTTTCTGATTGTTTATTTGGATGATATCTTGATTTTTTCTAATGACTGGGACTCTCATGTGAAACATGTTCGAACTGTATTCCAGATTTTGAGAGAGAATGCTCTGTATGTGAAGGGATCAAAGTGTCTTTTTGGCGTACAGAAGATCTCATTTCTGGGATTCATTTTGTCCCCATCTGTTATTGAAATGGACCCGGTCAAGGTTCAGGCCATCTGCCAATTTTTATAGTAAATTTATTGGTAATTTCTCTGGTATTGTTAAACCATTGACTGATTTGACCAAAAAGGGTTCTGATGTGGTGAATTGGCCTCCTGAGGCAGTTTCTGCGTTTCAGGAGCTTAAGCAGAGATTCACTTCTGCTCCTGTTCTACGGCAGCCTGATGTTTCTCTACCGTTTCAGGTGGAGGTTGATGCTTCTGAAATTGGGGCAGCTGCCGTTTTGTCCCAAAGAGATCCAGAGACCTCTAAGAGTAACCCTTGTGCCTTTTTCTCTCGAAAGTTTTCTCCAACTGAACGTAATTATGACGTGGGTAATCGGGAGTTATTGGCCATGAAGTGGGCCTTTGAAGAGTGGAGACATTGGCTGGAAGGAGCCAAACATCAGGTGGTGGTCCTCACGTACCATAAGAACCTGGTTTATCTGGAATCAGCCAAGCGACTTAATCCTAGACAGGCCAGGTGGGCCTTGTTTTTCACACGTTTTAATTTTGTGGTTTCTTTTCCTCCTGGCACTAAGAATGTTAAGGCGGATGCCCTCTCAAGGAGTTTCTTTGCGGATTCTCCTGAGTTATCTGATCCTGTTGTTATTTTGAAAGAGGGTGTAGTACTTTCCGCCATCTCGCCCAATTTGAGACTGGCTCTGGAGGGGTGTCAGGAGGATAAACCTGAGCGCTGCCCTGTTGAGAAATTGTTTGTCCCAGACCAGCGGAAGAAGAGTGTGATGTCTGAGATTCATTGTTGTGCATTGGCTGGTCATCCCGGGATTTTTGGTACCAGAGACTTGGTGAGTCAGTCTTTTTGGTGGCCTACTTTGTCTCGTGATGTCAGGGACTTTGTGCAGTCCTGTGGGACTTGCTCTCGTTCCAAGCCTTGCTCTCGCTCTAGTGGTTTGTTGATGCCATTACCTGTGCCCAAGAGGCCATGGACCCATATCTCTATGGATTTTATTTCCGACCTCCCTGTCTCTCAGAGAATGACCGTTATCTGGGTAATCTGTGATAGGTTTTCCAAGATGATGCATCTTGTGCCATTACCTAAGTTGCCTTCCTCCTCCGAGTTGGTGCCTTTGTTCCTTCAGCACGTGGTTCGGTTGCATGGCATTCCGGAGAAAATTGTGTCTGACAGAGGAGTCCAGTTTGTTTCCAGATTTTGGAGGACATTTTGTTCTAAACTTGGTGTTCAATTATCTTTCTCCTCTGCATGTCATCCTCAGACCAATGGACAAACCGATAGAACAAACCAGACATTGGAGACTTATTTTAGATGTTTTGTGTCTGCTGATCAAGATGACTGGGTCTCTTTTTTGCCTTTGGCTGAGTTTGCTCTTAATAATAGGGCTAGCTCTGCCACCTTGATGTCTCCATTTTTCTGCAATTCTGGGTTTCATCCTCGATTTTCTTCGGGATAGGTGGAGGCTTCTGTCTGTCCGGGTGTTGACTCTGTTGTGGAGCGAATGCAGCAGATTTGGGACCAGGTAGTGGAGAGGTTGTCTCTCTCTCAAGAGAAGGCCCAGCGGTTTTCCAACCGGCATAGGACTGATGGTCCTCGGTTTAAAGTGGAGGACTTTGTTTGGTTGTCCTCAAGAAATATCCCTATGAGGGTTGCATCTCCAAAGTTTAAGCCTAGGTTCATTGGACCTTATAAGATCATGGAGATTCTTAATCCGGTTTCCTTCCGTTTGCTTCTTCCAGGGACATTTAAGATCCATAACGTGTTCCACAAGTCCTTATTGAAGAGGTTTGTCGAGCCAGTGGTTCCTATGGCTGTGCCTCCTGACCCTGTTTTGGTTGAGGGCAATCTGGAGTATGTGGTTGAGAAAATATTGGATTCTTGTTTTTCTAGACGGAAACTCCAGTATTTGGTTAAGTGGAGAGGTTATGGTCAGAAGGACAATTCTTGGGTGTTTGCTTCGGACATCGATGCTAGGAGACTGATCCCTGCCTATCACCGAGCTCATCCTGATCGGCCTGGTTGCACAAGTGAGGGTTCGGTGACCCCTCCTCAAGGGGGGGGTACTGTTGTGAATGAGCAGAGGCTCCCTCTGGTGGTTACTGACAGTATTGAACCTTCCAGTGAGGAATGGCAATCTGGGATCACTGACTGGACTGATATAAGGGAGGTTCCCTCCCATTATGGTCGCCGGTGATCAATTGTTCTGGTCTCAATTGTGGTTCCTGGTTCATTTGGAAGTTTGCTGGTGTCTTGCCTGCGTCTGCTGCTTTCAGATAAGATATTTTCTGCTTTTCTTTTTGTGCTTGCTATTTGGATAGTTTTCTGCACATTTGTGGAGGACAGCCGGGTCCCCTCCTGGGGCCTGTGCTCCTCACAGTTTGTCTGTAGCCACTGTTGTTTTTTCATTTGCTATTTCCTGCTTTTTCAGCGGCTGCGGCTTGGTTTTGTTCACACTGAGATCTGATTTAGTGGGTGGCGAGATCGTGTGATCTCAGTATTTTTGTAATCAGAATTGTTGGATTTTTGTAGGGTTTTCTGGGTTGCAGAAAGTAATCTCTCCTGTCCTATCCTATTTAGTCAGCTTGTGGCCCCAGAGTTTGCTCATTCTGTTTTCTGTCTGTGTCCGTGCTTTCTTCTTGTCTAACTGCCATTATATGTTTGGGGGCTTCCTATTTTCTTTGGGGATCTGCTCCGGGGCAGATAGCTTTCATCTTTCTGCCTTTAGGTGTAGTTATCTCTCAGGCTGTGACGAGGCGTCTAGGATCAACGTAGGAATGCTCCATGGCTACCTCTAGTTGTGTGGTTAGTTTAGGAATCTGCAACCCATTAGTTACCAACATCTCAGGTGTTCGGCTGTCCGGCTGTTGTTCCTGTCCTCCTCAGCTACCTAACATAACACCGAACAGGGCTGGTGACCCCGTAACGTTTTAAGGATTGAGCCGAGTCGTCCAAGGCCAGAGGGCCAAAGGTCACCAAACGTGAGAATGCAGGGCAGCACCAGTATGTGGCAGCTAACGTCAAAAATGCCCTTTTGTCCGGGGCGAAACGGACAGGGGAACTCCTGAAGATTGTTAAGCTGGCCAAAATGAACGCTGCGGTACCAGATGATCCGGTATGACCCTGGGACATTCTAGAAGAAGTGAAGGAAAGCACAAGGCCAGAAAGGAATGTACTCTGTGATGATCAACTGTGACCAAATTGTACGTACTGAGAATGGAACCAAGTAAACTTGTGTTTGTTAAGTTGGAACTGGACTCTGTCTCTCTTTGTTTGAAACCGCCAGAAGGCCATCCACAACAGCTCAGACAGGAACCAGAGGGAACCAAGAGCAGGAGGAAATGTACAGATCAAAGGGGACATTGTATGTATGGGGCGGGAGACCAGGGCGTAAATGAGCAACCGTTGTCAGCCAAGAATACGGCCCTGGCTCCCCCTACACTTGCAGACCTCAAATAATGCTAAGAAAACAAGTTCATAATCATTTAGAAACAGCAATTCTAATGTTTTAACTCAGGAAGAGTTCAGAAATCAATATTTTGTTGAATAACCCTGATTTTTGATCTCAGCTTTCATGTGTCTTGGCATGCTTTCCACCAGTCTTTCACACTGCTTTTGGGTGACCTTATGCCACTCCTGGTACAAACATTTAAACAGTTCTTTTTTATTTGATGACTTGTGACTATTCATCTTCCTCTTGATTACATTCCAGAGGCTTTCAATGGGGTTCAGGTCTGGAGATTGGGCTGGCCATGACAGTGATTTGATGTGGTGGCCCTTCATCCACACATTGATTTGACCTAGCTGTGTGGCATGGCGCATTGTCCTGCTGGAAAAACCAGTCCTCAGAGTAGGGGAACATTGCCTAAGCAGGAGGAATCAACTGTTTTTTCAGGATAACCTTGTATGCGGCTTGATTCATACGTTCTTCACAAAGAATAACCTGCCCAATTCCAGCCTTGCTGAAGCATCCCCAGATAATCACTGATCCTCCACCAAATTTCACAGTGGGTACAAGACACTGTGGCTTGTGTGCCTCTCCAGGTATCTGCCGTCCAACCATTAGATGACCAGGTGTTGGGCAAAGCTGAAAATTAGACTCATCAGAGAAGATTACCTTACTGCAGTCCCCTATGGTCCAATCCTTATGGTCTTTGGCAAACTCCAGGCTGGCTCTCCTTTGCTTCTCATTGATGAAAGGCTTTTTTCTAGCTTTACATGCTTGAACCCTGCCTCTAGGAGCTTGTTACGAACTGTTCTTGCCGTGCACTTCACCCCTGCTGCCATTTGCTATTCATTTTGTAGGTCATTGATGTCATCCTGTGGTTACTGAGTGACATTCGAATAAGATGACAGTCATCCCAGTCAGTGGAGAGTCATTTTCGCACTCTGCCTGTCTGTAGCATTGTTGTTCCCAATGTCTGCTGCTTGACCTCGTTGTAATGGACTGCCATCTTAGACATTTTAAGGATGGAGGCAACATGACGCTCACTGTATTCCACTGCTAGTAAATCCAGAATTGAGCCCTTCTTTTCCTCACTCAAGACTCTTCTTTTCAACTCCTTTTGCATGGTTAAAAGTTATTTTTTCATTCCTATTACTTTTGGGTTATTACTTGCACTTGTTTTGCCATCCAGCTTGTCCTATTGCAAGAGGATTGTGAACACCACAGCAGTGTTTATTATACTTTCCTTCTTTAAATAAGATTTGATTCAGGTGATCACTTAATCAGAAGCACATTAAGTAGAATGAGGTGTACTCTGGTTGGAATTCAACTGACACTGTAATGGAATGGCTGTCAGACATGTAGAGAAGCTGATTTTTATAAAACTACGCAGTGGTCTCTTAATTTTTGCCAGAGCTGTATATGTACTTTTATTGTTTAGATTTTTTTTCATTCAAATATTTATTTAGTGATAGAATAAATATTGATTTTTTATTACTATTTTTTAAAATATTTTTACAATTATTTAAATTTTTTTTTTTACTTTATTCTATCTTTTACACTTTGTCCCACTATGGGACAATCAATTTTTGCAGGCTGATCGCTTCTATAGCATGCAGATGAAGCAGCATCTGCATGCTATAAAAGCTGTCAGCTGTCACGGTCCATTTTTGGATTTTTGGCAGCTCTGGTTCCTCTCACTTAAAACTTTTTTCCTTTTGGTCCATCGGGGGTGAATGTCAGTTTCTCACCGCTGGCAATCTGGTGTTACTGCAGTGTTGCTGGGTCAGCTGATGCAGATGTTGACCACTACCACCATTGTTATGAATGTGCTAGAGATAGTTTCTGAGCAGAGGCTCCCTCTGGTGGTTACAGACAGTACTGAACCTTTCAGCGAGGAATGGCAATCTGGGATCACGGACTGGTCTGATATAAGGGAGGTTCCCTCCCATTATGGTTGCCGGTGATCAATTGTTCTTGTCTCAATTGTGGTTCCTGGTTCATTTGGAAGTTTGCTGAGTCTTGCCTGCATCTTCTGCTATCAGATTAGATATTTTCTGCTTTTATTTTTGTGCTTGCTTTTTGCATTGTTCCCTGCACTTCTGTGGAGGTCAGCCAGGTCCCCTCCGGGGGCTTGTGCTCCTCTCAGTTTATTTGGAGCCACTGTTGTTTGTTCATTTGCTTTTTCCTGTTTTTTCAGTGGCTGCGGCTTAGTTTTGTTACACCAGAGAACTGATTTAGGTGGTAGAGATCGTGTGATCTCAGGTGTTTTTGCAATCAGAAGAATTGGTATTTTTTAGGGGTTTTTTTTGGATTGCAGTGAGTATCCTTTCCTGTACTTTTCTGTCTAGACAGATTGGGCCCCAGCGTTTGCTCATTCTATTTTCTGTCTGTGTCCGTGCTTCTTCTTGTCTAACCGCCATTACATGTTTGGGGGCTTCCTATTTTCTTTGGGGATCTGCTCCGGGGCAGATAGCTTTCATCTTTCTGCCTTTAGGTGCAGGTATCTCTCAGGCTGTGACGAGGCGTCTAGGATCAACGTAGGAACGCTCCACGGCTACCTCTAGTTGTGTGGTTAGTTCAGGTTACTGCAATCCAATAGGTTCCAGCCTCTCTGGTGTATTGCCGTTTTTGCTTATTCTCCTCAGCTACCAAAACATAACACACCATCCTTTAAAAGGTCACCTGATGCATCAGCTGACTGCTGGTGACACAGGTTCTTTCTGAAAACCAGCCTAGCAGGAGCAGCTCTCTGGTGTCAGTCATGTCTGGTGTTTGGAGTCCAGTTGCTGTGTTTTCTGCTGTGTGGAGCTTAGCAGCGGTGTTCACAAGCTAAGTGTGGTGTTTTTTGTTAACTTGTCCCTTTGGTGTTTGTCACTTCCCCCTGTGTTTATTATCTGCAGAGGTGAGGCTAGTGCTCCTTGCCGGCCAGTGCACTAGCCAGGGCAGTTATAGGTTACAACTAGGAGAGGTATCCTGATGGGGGGGAAGGTCCCACATAGGGCATTAGGGGAGTGCAGGGACAGGCTCAGGTTTGAGCTCAGGTGATGACCATCCCTCATTCCCTATTGTTAGACCCTCCTCTCGCCTTTCCCATCCCGTTGTGAGTGAGTTGTGCCGTCCGTTGACCGACCACCCATTGGGTCGAGTCACACATCGTGACAGTCAGCGCTGTACTTACTGCACTGAGCTGAGAGACTTCCTGATCATGCACCGGGAAGTTTCTCAGCTCTGGTAACCCGGATGTCGTCATGACTATATCAGGTTACCATGGCAGCGATCGGGACCCCGAGTCACACTGCGGGGTCTCGGATCCATAGGCAGAGGGGCTTCTAGCACTCTGCATGCTACCGGAATGCTGCGGTCCCAGCATTTCAGGGGTGAAAGTGCCAGGAGCGGTCTGTGACCGCTCCTGGCACTTAGTGCCGGATGTCAGCAGTGAGAATCAACTGACACCCGGGCGCGATTGGCCGCACACCACCAGTGTGCGCGGCCGATCGCTGAGACATACTATCCGTCCATGGTCAGACAGTCCCAGGGCACATGGACGGGATAGTATGTCTAATGTCAGAAAGGGGTTAAATGGAACCTGTCAGCTCCCCCATGGCCTCCAAGCCAGCATCATTCAGCTATGTATGATTAAACTCCCTGCCTAACCATCCCTTTATAACGTAATTCAGTTAAATAAATGCTTTAAAAAAGTATTCATAGCCTCTGCTTTTCCTATGCTAATGAAGGCTTTGACTAGTCGATGGAGCATTAGTTGCCCCTGACTAGTCAGCCCTCTTTCCATGTTATCAAGCCCCTCTAAGAGTGATTACAAAATTTGCATGGGCAGCATCATCGCCAGCTTATGCAAATCTCTGCACACACACCACTCATTCCGGCAGCGTCACTGCGTCTTTGAAGACAGGTGCACGCTTCACAGCTTCAGAGCCGCAGTGAGTATGACCGGAAGCTATCTTCTAAACTTTTGGACATGTGCAGTGCGCGCTTCTGAAACTGGAAAGCATATTCCTGACTTCAGAGACACACTGCACATGACCAGAAGCCATCTTGTGAACTTCCGGACATGCGTAGTGCTCGCCTCTGAAGCCAGGAAGTGTACACCTGGCTTCAGAGATGCAGTGATGCTGCCGGATTGAGCGGCGCACGTGCGCAGATTTGCATGAGCTGGTGATGATACTGGCTATTGCAAATTATGTTATCACGCCCACAGGGAAAGAGGGCTCATTAGCCCTCAAAGCCCTCATTAGCATATGAAAAGGGGATGTTATAAATGCTTTTTTAAAGCATTTAATTAAGTGAATTTTGTTATACAGGGCTGGTTAGGGAGGTAGTTTAATCACACATAGTTGAATGCTGCTGGATTAGAGGGCATAGGGGACATGACAGGTTCCCTTTAAATTACTGCTGGTTGGCTACATGTAAGCCAATCAGGGGTTGTATTTATAGCCTGCTTAGGCCATCCAACTATACTTTCATGCCAAAAATATTGTCAATATGATTGTTTAGTGGGCATAGAATATCATTTTACACAGGATATTGTGCTGCCAAGAATGATGATTTTTAAGCAAGATTAAAAATATTTTTGATTGGCAATGCTGAAATGAGAGTTATTAGGAATCCTTGTTTCCTGCATATCAGTTAGGCTAGGTTCACATTAGCGTTTCTGTGCGCAGCGCATCATCTGCATGCACAAACGCATGCAAAACCGCATACAAATGCATGTTTACACAGAGTTTTTATCCACATCATCTTACACATTATGCCAAAAAAGCTGCATGTGCATGCGCTTGAATGAATTTTTGCATGCGTTTGCATTGTTTATGCGCATGCATTTGATATTTCCAATGCTTTTCCAGTTCAATTTCCTTGACACCAGACACCCAATTTGCGTGTCTCATGGGATTTCTTTATATAGACATACTGCACTGATGAAATTCTCCTCTTTTGCTGCTGTATCCAGCTGCAAGGTGGATCTTAGCATGAACCTCTTCATCACCCACAAACTCTCCTTCCTTGCTATCACTGAAACCTGGCTCACCCCCTCTGACTCAGCCTTTTCCAGCTGCACTCTCTTATGGCGGATTCCATCTCTCTCACACCCCCCGCCGCAGCAACAAACGTGGTGGAGGAGTTGGCTTGCTCCTCTCCAATGCCTGCTCCTTTACCCCACTTCCTCTCCCACCCTCCGCCGCTCTTCCCTCGTTTGAAGTGCACTCCGTCCGCATCTACTCCACTTCCAACCTCCAGCTAGATGTCATCTACCGTCCCCCAGAACTAGCCATCTCCACCTTTCTCGATCACTTCACCACCTGGCTGCTTCATTTCCTCTCTGCTGACATCCCTACTATCATCATGGGTGACTTTAACATCCCCATTGACACTTCCACCTCCGCTGCCTCCAAACTTTTATCGCTCACTGCCTCCTTTGGCCTCACTCAATGGTCCTCTGCGGCCACTCACAAAGATGGTCACACACTGGACCTTATCTCCACCCGCATCTGCTCCCTTACTAATCTCACTAACTCACCCCGCCCCGTCTGACCACAACCTACTGACATTTTCCTCCCTCTCCTCTCCTAGTACGCAACCCCCGCTCAACAAACTCGCTCATCCTCGCAGAAATCTCAAACACCTCAACTTACAATCGCTCTCTGAGTCCCTCCCCCTCTTACAGACATAGCCTCACTTCATGACACAGATGCTGCTGCCACCTTTTATAACACCACAATAACAGCAGCACTTGATTCGGCCACCCCCCTCGCACATAGCAAAACTCGCACAATCAACAGGCGGCCCTGGCTGACCAGCCTCACCAAAGAACTGAGACGGGCTTCCAGGGTTGCTGAGTGGAGATGAAGAAATCCCGCTCTGCTGAGCACTTAACCGCATACAAGCAGTCCCTCACCAGCTTCAAGTCCACGCTCACTGCCGCAAAGCAAACTTACTATCACGGTGAGGATTGCAAGAGAACTCACCAGTGCAATCTCCCGGAAGACAAGTGCAGAAGAAAGCTTCAGGCTCCTAGGAACGCAGGGTGAGCAAGGCAGGAGAGAGATGGTTTCAGGGCCTGAATCACCTGACAGTTGAGGGGCGTGGCTTCAGCTCCAGGGAGCTAGAAGCTGAGGGAAAACTCCTAGAAAGGTAACTACGGGACAAAGTTACCCAGGGGCACAGACAGAGACGTAAATCAGAACAAGCCAAGGTCAAAGCACGAGAAGACAGTATAGTACCAAGGATGAGACAGAACGGATAGTCGGGGACAGGCAGAGGTCAAAACCAAACAGACAGCGAAGGTACAGAAACAGAATCCAACAAGCAGTATCCAGAGAACAGACCGAGTCAAAACCAAAGTATCAGGCAAACCAGAACACAGCACAAACACACTCAGGGGTCAACACACTCTGCCAAGGGCGAAAGTATAACTGACAGGGATTGGAGCTTCCTAGGGCTATAAGAAGCTCTCCCCGAACCAAGGAGAGGCCACAATAATAAGCCCCAGGTGTGCAGGTAAGAGCTTGCACTGGGATCAAAACCTTAACCCCTAGCGTGCAGGTCAACCCTGCACTGGGATCATGACAGTACCCCCCTCTCAACGGGGGGCCTCTGGACCCCCAGGCTTGCCCGGGAACCTGGCATGGAAAGCCCGAACCAGGCGATCCGCATGCATCAAACGGGCCGGCACCCAGGATCTGTCCTCCGGTCCATACCCCTTCCAATGAACCAGGTACTGTACCGACCGCTGCACCAACCTGGAGTCAACGATATGCTCAATCTCATATTCCATGTGTCCCTCAACCAAAACAGGAGGAGCAGCGGACTCGGACTCCCCCCGGACTGCCTCAAAAGGTTTCAGTAGGGATTTATGGAAGACGTTAGGGATCTTGAATGAGACTGGAAGACACAACCTGTAAGCCACTGGATTGATCTTTTCCACAATCTTGTATGGGCCAATGAACTTGGGGCCCAACTTGGCTGATGGAACCTTCAACTTAATGTTTCGCGTGGAGAGCCAAACTTTCTCTCCAACCCGAAACATAGGACCTGGTGTTCTTTTCCTGTCAGCGAAAAACTTGTACCTGCCTTGAGAGCTGGATATATTCCGCTGGACCTCCGCCCATGTATTCTTTAATCGCTGAACAGACCCCTCTGCCCCTGGACACCCAGAATCCAAACGAGAAAACTCACCAAAATGAGGACTAAAACCATAATTGATCAGGAAAGGAGACATACCAGTAGATTGGCTCACCCGACTATTGAAGGCGAATTCCGCCAAAGGCAGTACATCACACCAGTCATTCTGTCTTGCAGAAGTCAGACATCTGAGGATCTGTTCCAGAGACTGATTAGTGCGTTCCGTCTGACCATTGCTCTCAGGATGGTATGCAGATGAAAAAGACAGAGACATCCCCAATTTCTTGCAAAAAGCACGCCAAAACTTTGCCACAAACTGCACTCCACGATCAGACACCACATTCAGGGGTACCCCATGCAACCGGATAACATGCTGTACAAACAATCTGGACAAAGTCTCAGCTGAGGGTAGTGCGGATAAGGGTACAAAATGAGCCTGCTTCGAAAACCTGTCCACCACTACCCATACCACCGTATTGCCCTTGGATGGAGGAAGATTAGTAATAAAATCCATGGACAAGTGAGTCCATGGCCTTTCGGGAACTGCCAAGGGCATCAGTTCCCCAGCCGGCCGGCTATGTGAGTTTTTAGAACGAGCGCAGACCCCACAACCAGAAACAAATTTTTTTATGTCAGAGCTAAGAGTAGGCCACCAAAAGATCCTAGCCACCGCCCGACGTGTGGCAGATATACCAGGGTGAGCACTGAGCTTGGATTCATGGAACTCCTGGAGGAGTTTAAGCCGAAGCTGCTCTGGGACAAACAACTTACCCCCTGGCTTGGCAGCAGGGGCCAGAGACTGGGCCCTCTCAATCTCCTGTTCCAACTCAGACGAGACCACTGCCAACACAACCCCAGGGTGAAGAATGGAGGAAGGTGGCTCAGGGGGAGACACCGGATGAAAACTGCGAGATAAGGCATCAGCCTTGATATTCTTTGACCCCGGACGAAACGTAATAGTAAACTGAAAACGGGAAAAAAAAAAGTGACCAACGGGCCTGTCTGGGTGTTAGTCTCTTAGCAGACTCAATATATGATAAATTTTTGTGGTCGGTAATCACAGTAACCGAGTGACTGGCCCCCTCCAAAAAGTGCCTCCATTCTTCAAACGCTAACTTGACCGCAAGAAGCTCTCTATTGCCAACATCATAATTCCTCTCAGCAGCAGAGAATTTCCTGGAAAAAAAAGCACATGGCCTGAGGTTGGTCAGAGTGGCAGGACCTTGGGACAACACAGCACCCACCCCCACCTCAGAGGCGTCCACTTCCACAATAAATGGTTTGGACGGATCTGGCTGTACCAACACCGGAGCAGTCATAAAGCATTTTTTCAGACTAGCAAAGGCCTCTTTTGCGAGCGAGGACCAATTTTTCACATCCGAACCTTTGCATGTTAAATCAGTGAGTGGTTTGACCACCTGCGAAAACCCCCGAATAAATTTTCGGTAGTAATTGGCGAACCCCAAGAAGCGCTGGAGCCCTTTAAGATCTCGGGGTTGTACCCAATCCGCAATGGCCTGCACCTTCTTGGGGTCCATACGAAAACCCTCACAGGACACAATCAATCCCAAAAAAGATAATTCTTGAACAAAAAACACACACTTCTCCAATTTAGCAAACAGATGATTTTCCCTAAGTCTTTGGAGAACAGTTTGTACATGATTCATATGAGAATGACTGTCGGGGAATATATCAGAATATCATCTAAGTAGATAACAACAAAACGACCAATGAGATCAGAAAACACCACGTTGATGAAATTCTGAAATATGGCGGAGCATTGGTAAGACCAAACGGCATGACTAAATTTTCAAAAAGTCCCTCGGACGTGAGGAACGCAGTTTTCCATTCATCCCCCTTCCTGACCCTTATCAAATTATATGCTCCCCGAAGATCCAGTTTAGAGAACCATTTTGCCCCTGATAGTTGGTTACATAAATCAGGAATCAACGGAAGGGGATACGTATTTCGTACAGTAATCTTATTTAATTCACGAAAGTCGAGACAGGGACGTAGACCGCCATCTTTTTTCTTCACAAAAAAGAACCCCGCCGCCACAGGTGAACTGAGGGACGTATGTGTCCCTTGCGAAGACTTTCAGCAATATAAATCCTTCATAGCTAAGCGCTCAGGTCCAGACAAATTAAACAGGCGGGCTTTAGGTAGTTTAGCCCCCGGGACTAGCTCGATGGCGCAGTCAAAGGGTCTATGTGGCGGCAACGTCTCGGCCTCGCTTTCTGAGAACACATCTTCGAAGTCTTTCAGGTACTCCGGAATACCTTCCAGCTCGACAGATGACACAGACACAGATTTAACAGGTTTAACCAGCAGTGCAGATTCATAACATAACTTAGAATCATTAAACCCCCATTGAACAATCTCCCCCGTTTTCCAGTTAATAACTGGGTTATGGCGTTGTAACCAGGGCATGCCCAACACCAACCCTGCTGGTAGATTGTCCAGAACAAAACAACTTAATTTTTCCTCGTGAGCAGCGCCCACTCTGAGCGAAAACAAGTCAGACATAAAGAGAATTCCCTCTTTTGTGAGGGGGGAGGAGTCAATGGCCACCACCTTGATCGGAGTCTTAAGCCTAGCTGTCCCTATCTTGCAGCGTGTGACCAATTGAGAGTCAATCAGATTGATGGATGACCCGCAGTCCACAAAGGCTGTAGAGGAAAAAGAACAACCATCCACTAACAGTTCCACATGAAGCAACACCTTAGAGAACGAGGAAAAGTGTACCTGAGGGTCTGAGTAGTCTCCTCGCTGACTACCCAGACCTAGTCGTTTCCCGCCGACCGGGTTGAGGACGGGCAGACAGGACACTCCTTTTTCCAATGTCCAGCTTTACCGCAGTAGAAGCACAACTGTTCTTCCCGACGGCGTTTTCTCTCCTTTTCCTTCAGAGTGATAGCGCCCACATCCATGGGCTCAGAGACAGTCTCTTTTCCACTGGGGAACAATGTAGTCTCCACCTGCATCACCCCTCTGGCCCGCAACCTGCGGTCCATCCGGACGGCCTGGGTCATGGCGTCCTCGAGAGAGTTAGGTGGGGGGTGTAACGCCAAAGCATCCTGCAACCGCTCGGACAAGCCTCTGCGAAATAGTCCTCGGAGGGCGGCGTCCTCCCAAGAATTCTCTGCGGCCCAGCGGCGGAACTCAGTACAAAACCACTCGGCCGAGTGCTTCCCCTGACAGACACTCATCACCATGTCCTCTGCCAATCGCACTCGGTCAGGCTCATCATATATGTGCCCGAGGGCCTCAAAGAATGCATTCACTGACACTCTCTCAGGGGCAGTGGGAGGAAGGGAAAATGCCCATGCTTGTGGGGACCCTCTTAATAAAGACATGATGACCCCTACCCTCTGACTTTCATCCCCAGAGGACCGTGGTCTCAAACTAAAGAAAAGTTTGCAACCCTCCATGAAGATCCTAAACTCCTTTTTGTTCCTAGAAAAGAAGTCAGGCAGTTTAACAGGTGGTTCTGAGGACACGAGCGCAACATCACTCGCCATAGCCCTCAGAGAACCAGCAGATAAAGTCCCCTGAACAGTCTCAGAAACCTACCGCTGTGAACACGACAGCGCTTGCTGTTCCAGAGATAAATCCTGAAACATCTGACTCAGATTTTTCATCTGTTCAGACAGCGACTGTATGGGATCCATAACTCTCTGCACAACCTGCGCCCTAAACACAGCCGTGAAGCAAAAAAAAAAACTTAGTGGTCAGTTCTAATATCACGGTGAGGATTGCAAGAGAACTCACCAGTGCAATCTCCCGGAAGACAAGTGCAGAAGAAAGCTTCAGGCTCCTAGGAACGCAGGGTGAGCAAGGCAGGAGAGAGATAGTTTCAGGGCCTGAATCACCTGACAGTTGAGGGGCGTGGCTTCAGCTCCAGGGAGCTAGAAGCTGAGGGAAAACTCCTAGAAAGGTAACTACGGGACAAAGTTACCCAGGGGCACAGACAGAGACGTAAATCAGAACAAGCCAAGGTCAAAGCACGAGAAGACAGTATAGTACCAAGGATGAGACAGAACGGATAGTCGGGCACAGGCAGAGGTCAAAACCAAACAGACAGCGAAGGTACAGAAACAGAATCCAACAAGCAGTATCCAGAGAACAGACCGAGTCAAAACCAAAGTATCAGGCAAACCAGAACACAGCACAAACACACTCAGGGGTCAACACACTCTGCCAAGGGCGAAAGTATAACTGACAGGGATTGGAGCTTCCTAGGGCTATAAGAAGCTCTCCCCGAACCAAGGAGAGGCCACAATAATAAGCCCCAGGTGTGCAGGTAAGAGCTTGCACTGGGATCAAAACCTTAACCCCTAGCATGCAGGTCAACCCTGCACTGGGATCACGACACTTACTTCTCATCTCTCATATCCTCCCTGTCTCACAACCCTAAACAGCTCTTCAACACTTTCAATTCTTTACTCTGTCCCCCACCACCTCCCCCCTCTCATCTCATTACTGCTGAAGATTTTGCCTCCTTTTTCAAGCAGAAAAATTGATTGATACGATCAGGGAAAGCTTTGGCCCACAGCCCCCAATGCCCCTCTTAGCTGCTCAGCCCTGTTCTTCCAAAACCAACTTCTCCACCATGACAGAAGATCAGCTCTCCACCCTCCTTTCAAGATCACACCTCACCTCTTGCACACTTGACAGCTCCGTCCCACCTCATCCTAACCCTCGCTACAGTCTTCATCCTACCTAACGAAAAGATGTTGGTACGTTAGCCAGTGAAAAAACACTGTTCTAATATCTTAAATATATTTTGTTAGCCATAAAGGTATCATACTCACAAGATTCCTATTTGCTCTCCACTGAAAGCACCTATATGTTTTTCATCCCTACTCTACACACTCTCAACCTCACTTACAAATGGTGTGTTCCCCTCATCCTTCAAACATGCCTGATCACACCCATCCTCAAAAAGTCCTCCCTTGACCCATCCTCTGCGTCTAACTATCGCCCGATATCTCTTCTCCCTTATGCCTCAAAACTACTGGAACAGCATGTCCATCTTGAACTGTCCTCCCACCTCTCCTCTTGCTCCCTCTTTGACCGCTTGCAATCAGGCTTCTGACTGCATCACTCAACTGAAACTGCCCTAACTAAAGTCACCAACGACCTACTAACCGCCAAGAGCAAGAGACACTACTCTGTCCTCCTTCTCCTGGACCTGTCTTCTGCCTTCAACACTGTGGCTCCTGCTCCAGATTCTCTCATCTCTGGGCATCACAGGCTTGGCCCTATCCTGGGTCTCATCATATCTAACAGATCGAACATTCAGTGTCTCCCTCTCCCACACCACCTCCTCACCTCGCCCCCTCTCTGTCAGTGTTCCTCAAGGCTCAGTTCTTGGACCCCTACTCTTCTCCATCTACACCTTCGGCCTGGGACAGCTCATAGAATCCCACGGTTTGCAGTATCATCTCTATGCCGATGACACACAGATCTACCTATCTGGACCTGACCTCACCTCCTTACTGACCAAAATCCCACACTGTCTGTCCGCTATTTCAGCTTTCTTTTCTGCTCACTTTCTAACACTGAACATGGATAAAACAGAATTCAATCATCTTCCCCCCATCTCACTCTACCCCTCCACCAGACCTATCCCTCAATGTCAACTGCTGCTCACTTTCCCCGGTCCCGCATGCTCGGTGCCTCGGGGTGATCATCAACTCTGCCCTTTTTTTCAAGCCACATATCCAAACCCTAGCCTCCTCCTGCCATCTCAAACTCAAAAATATTTCCCAAATCCTTGACCACGACACCACAAAAACACTAGTGCATGCCCTTATCATCTCCCGCCTTGACTACTGCAACTTCCTACTCTCTGGCCTCCCCTCTACCACTCTGGCACCACTCCAATCCATCCTACATTCTGCTGCCAGACTAATCCACCTGTCTCTCCATTATTCCCCAGCCTCTCCCCTATGCCAAGCCCTTCATTGGCTTCCTATCGTCCAGAGGCACCAGTTCAAAACCCTAACTATGACATACAAAGCCATCCACAACCTGTCTCCTCCATACATCTGTGACATGGTCTCCTGTTACTTACCCTCGCGCAACCTTCGATCCTCTCAAGATCTCCTTCTTTACTCTCCCCTTATCTCTCCTTCCCACAACCGCATACAAGACTTCTCCCGTGCCTCCCCTATACTCCGGAATTCTCTACCCCAACACATCAGACTCTCGCCTACCATGGAAATCTTCAAAAGAACCTGAAGACCTACCTCTTCCAACAAGCCTACAACCTGCAGTGATCCTCAGTCTACTGAACCGCCGCACGACCAGTTCTACCCTCTCCTAGTGTATCCTCACCCATCCCCTGTAGATCGTCAGCCTTCGCGGGCAGGTCCTCTCTCCTTCTGTACTTATGTGTGTCCTGTATTGCTCATATTTATTGTACTTGTCTATATTCGCCCCCTCTCACATGTAAAGCGCCATGGAATAAATGAATAATAATAATAATAATGGAGAGCTTCATTCTTAATCTTGATTTGTCATTGAAATTGGCTGTTGCCTTTGCTGTGGCTTGTGAAGAAGAAAGAAGAGAAAGATGGAGAAGACGTCGTCATCGCTATTGGCAACACCCCATCGTTGAAGTATGAGACAGCAGTGGAGCCTACCACTCGTTGTACGCAGAGCTGCGTGAAAACCCTGAGAAGTTTTTCGAGTACACGAGAATGTCGGAACAGAGCTTCCATGACTTGCTGCTACGTGTTCGAGGATCTATCACCAGGCAGGACACACAGCTACGTCGAGCAATTCCTGCTGAGGAACGTCTGTTGGTGACCCTGAGGTACATAATTTTGAAAAAGAAAAACCTGTCATTAATTTGATTGTTCTAAAAGCCATGTACTGATTTTTTTTTCCCATTATCTGTTCGGCAGATTCCTGGCTACTGGAGAGACTTTATCATCTCTACATTTTCAATTTGATATTGGAGTGTCCAGTGTCCACTCTTTCTGGGATTGTTGGAGACACTTGCCATGCTTTATGCGACGTTCTGCATGAAAGAATTCCTCCCCCAACCCACAACTGAACTCTAGCTGGAAAATGTTGCAAAATTCCAGGACATTTGTAATTTTCCAAACTGTTTGGGGGCTGTGGACTTCAAACACATTCGGATTATGAAACCTGCCGGAAGTGTATCGAGTATTTCAATTACAAGAAATACTTTTCGATTGTTCTCATGGCAATTGCAGATGCTGACTGTCGATTTGTCGCCGTGGACGTTGGCTCATTTGGATGAGTAAATGACTCACAGACTTTCAAAATCTCTGACATGGGCCAACGTTTGTATGGGAATAATTTCAATTTTCCACAGCCACGACCTCTTCCGAACACTGAAGGACCACCAATGCCATTTGTTGTGGTTGGGGACGAGGTGTTTCAAATGTGTGCCAACCTCATAAAACGATACTCAAGTCCGGACTTGAATCACACCAAAAGGATTTACAACTACCGACTCACAAGAGCACGAAGAACTGTGGAGTGTTAATACTTCACTCAACAATACACACATGTTTAAATAAAGAGACACAGAAAACACAGGGAGACAGGGATTGTGAAAAAAAATAATTTTTTATTAACAAAAATAAAAACAATGTTTAATTTAACATAAATAAATAAATAAATAAATGAGGTTTACTTTCGAGGTCTGCCCGATGGTGTGATATTGTGGACCTGAGGGGTTTCGAGCTGTGATGATTGGCTAGGAGTGGTTGGGGAAATTACTTCCTGGACCTGCTCATTCTGAAGTACGCATGCGTATTGAACGCATGCGTACGCATGTCCTTGCTACCAATGCGTTCCCTTAGACAATAATGCTTTGTTTTGACGCATGCATGCGCATGACTGCGCATAATTGACGCCTCAAGAAATGCAACATGTTGCGCACGCCATACACCGCCGAACACCGCGAAACGACGCATTCGTACGCATCCGCATGTGAACTGATGCAAATGCATGTCACTGCGTACAAAATGTTAAATATATGTACGTGGACGCATGTGGATCTATGCGGATCATACGCTGCGCACAGATATGCTAATGTGAAACCAGCCTTAGGGTATATTCTGCTTAAAGAAGTATTTTATGCTCTAAACTTGTTGCAGTCATCATATTATATGGCACTGTGTAGTTATAGTTACTCATTTTGCCCTTCTTACTCAGCTAATTCTTCTCTTTTCCATTTAGTCTAAGGCATCACATGATTAAAAACAGACTAGCTGAATCCTTCTAACCTCTGTGTAGAAACAGGAAGTCTCTTTTTCCCTGCATGAGTCATCACTGCAAAAAGTCCCTGGTAGGGGAGGGTAGGGAGCAGCTGGGTTAGGAGGTGAAGAGTGGGATGACTCACATAGGGAAAAGAGACTTCCTTTGTCTGCATAGAGGAGAGAAAATAGTAGCACCCTTAAAATTGTTCCAGAAAATGAAGTATTTCTCTGAGAAAATTATTGCAATTACACATTTTGTTGCACACATGTTTATCTCTTATGTGTATTGGAACAACACAAAAAACAGAGAAATAGAGGCAAATTGGACATCATTTCACACAAAACACCCAAAATGGGCAAGACAAAATTGTTGGCACCTTCAACGTCATATTTGGTTGCACATCCTGTGGAATAAATAATTGCAATCAATCACTTCCTATAACCATCAACAAACTTCTTACACTTCTCAACTGGAATTTTTGACTACTCTTCTTTTGCAAACTGCTCCCAGTCTCTCATTTTTGAAGGGCGCCTTCTCCCAACAGCAATTTTAAGATCTCTCCACATGTGTTCAATGGGTTTTAGACTCATTGCTGGCCACATCAGAACTCTCCAGAGCTTTGTTCCTATCCATTTCTGAATGCTTCTTGAAGTATGTTTTGGGTCATTTTTCTGCTGGAAGACCCATGATTTGGGATGCAAATCCTGCTTTCTGACACTGGGTACTACATTGCGATCCAAAATCTGTTGGTAATTTTCAGATTTCATGATGTCTTGCACACAGTTAAGGCACCCAGTGCCAGAGGCAACAAAACAACCACAAACACCTTCGAACCACCACCATTTTTGAATGTAAGTACTGTGTTCTTTTTTTTGTAGGCCTCATTCCGTTTTCGGTAAACAGTAGAATGATGTGCCTTGCCAAAAAGCTCTATCTTGGTCTCATCTGTCTACAAAATGCTTTCCCAGAGGATTTTGTCTTACTCACCTACATTTTAGCTTTTTTATGTCTTTGTGTCAGCAATGAAGTCCTCCAGTGTCTCCTGCCATAGCGTAATAGTGTTTGTTTTCATTCAAATGTCGATGGATAGTTTGCTCTGTCACTGATGCACCTTGAGTCTACAGGACAGCTTGAATTTCTTTGGAAATTGATTGGGGCTGCTTATCCACCATTCGAACTATCCTGCATTGCAACCTTTCATCAATTTTTCATGTCGTCCACATCCAGGGAGATTAGCTACAGCGCCATAACTTCTTGATTATGTTGTACATCATGGGCAAAGGAACATCAAGATCTCTGGAGATGGACTTGTAACCTTGAGATTGTTGATATTTTTAAACAATTTTGGTTTTCAAGTCCTCAGACAGTTCTCTTTTACTGTTTCTGTTCTCCATTTCTCCATGCTTAGTGTGGCATACACAGACACACAATGCAAAAATTGAGTCAACTTCTCCCTTTTCTCTGTTTCAGGAGTGATTTTCATATTGCCCACACCTGGCACTTGCCACAGGTGAGTTTGAAGGATCATCACATGCTTGAAACAAAGTTGTTTACCCACAATTTTGAAAAGATGCCAAGAATTTTGTCAGGCCCATTTTTGGGATTTTGTGTGGAATGATGTCCACTTTGCCTTTATTTCTCATTTTTTTTGTGTTGTTCCAATACACACAAAGGAAATAAACATGTGTATAACAAAATGTGTAGTTACGGTCATTACTGCATATACAGTATCATATGATTGCAATATATTAAGAGGATAAAATCTTTGATGAGAGTGCTTCTTTAAGGGATTCTCAGGTATTCACTCTTTAACCCTATATACAAGAATCTTGTCTTCAATTTTGAGAGTCCCCCAGTCACTACCACAAGAGCAGTTGAAACGGGGGCCAGAGCGGTAGTCGTGGCTAACGGTGGTAGTTCTGGCACACCATGGCTCTCCGTCACATTAACACATTGCAGTCCACTCACTTGTAGGTCGGAGTCCATTCCACATGGCCAGGGGTACTTTTCTTTCAACATCACGCAATGATAATCAGAGTCCAAGTTCATTTTCAGCAAAACAACTTTATTCAGCTCGTCCAGTTTAGTCACAGAAACAGGACAAGATTCCTCGAAGAATAAATTCATTCAGTTCCCTCTACTGTCCCTCACTGCTCCAGGAATATCCCATTTTCGTACAGTGTCCGCCAGTACTATAGCTTCCTGACTGGTCAAAGTCGCTTCAGGAGCTCCCCGCCTGCTTCCCTCTCCGAAGGCAAAGTTGAAGGATGACGCTTCCCATCCTTTCCAGGCCGTAGACCTCAGACATTAAGGGTTGTTCCCACAAAGTTAGCTGCTACCATCCTTATGTTGCCCTGCTATTCCTCCACTACCGTGTGACTGTCAGCTCTTAGGCCCCGGACTGCTGGGCTCCTTGGCTTAAACGTTCCCCAGACACGATTGCACTGTCTTGGCTCCCGGTTCTCACTAACTAACTCCAGGAAGCTCCCCAACTACTCTTTCTTAGCCCTTCTTAACTAGCCTTATCCTATTGGTCCAACTAATTCCCTATTCTATTCTACTGTGCTCCCCTCTACTCGTCTAAGTCCTACACTGTCCCTATATCTGTACAACACATAAACATAAGTACAAAGCAATATACAATACATCAACATTACAAGGCATGTGGGATATACTCGTTTTACCAGGAACATATGCAAGGAGTGCAGGGCATTAAACTAGCCCTCCTAAAATATGGTCGTCCCCAACCATACAGTGCTGATACACAATAACTTTAATATAAGGCACACACATTTTTTTTTAAATGTATTTAACTGTAATAAAATCTTGTTGCTCTACAGGAGAGTCAGTTTGTTGTTTTCAATGTCCACCTCTGACCCTTTTGGCCAGCAATATGCCTTGGGCAGGCGCTTGGTTATAGTCCTCCATGACCCGACACGATCCTCGGGTCATCCAGTTAGCACTATAAGTTCAATTAGCTCCGGTCCCTTTTGTTTCCAGGACCCAAGCACGTACACAGTTCGCATCAGGACTTACCACAGGCCTATCAGCTACAGTCCATATCATATTGACCCGACTCACTCTTTAGGTCCTCCAGGTTGAGTTCTTCCCCCTCCCTCCTGTGCACGGAGTACGGCCCTTTAATGCATGTGGGCTGCTCTTTCCTAGGAATAAAATTCAGGTTACACATAACAAACTAAAACACAGTCCTTTGCAGCAGCCACATACAGTCCGTTTTCAGTCCAAGGGCACGTAACCCCTCAGGGTTAAAGTTCTTCAAACCAGCAGGGAAAGCGCAACGTGTGCAACAGAACTTGGGGGAAAACAATGTCCAACATGAATGTTTAACTGTGACCGCATCGGCCACACTGCACTCAACTCCACACCAGGCTCCAGTGCTACAGGGCTCCTCTGCCACGGGGATGCAGCACAGTCCCATTCTCCATCAATGAGTGCAACAAGCACAACTTTCCTTTAAAGGGGGTAAATTTCAATCATTGTCCCAGTGGTACATCCCGTGCCACTCTATCCTACACCGGGCTACGTGCCCGTGCTCCAGCAGGTAACAGTAGGTCCCTGGTTCAGGGTCCTCTGAAATTTAACTGAACTGGCATTCAGATACACTTTGTGATCGGTGTAGTCCTCGTGGATAAAGTCATATCCGTGAGACGGGCTGGTATGCACCAACAACCCGATGGTCCACTGTCCTGCCATAGCGTCCCCTCCTGGTCGGCGCAGTCCCGCCCAGATCTCTCTCTCTTCTTCTTCTTCTTCCCTTCGATCACCCTCACTATCCACGCTGCCTGCCTGGGGGATAGGAAGGGACCCTCTCCTTCCTGGTATCAAGTTGATGGACCAAGGGACGGAACGTCTGTGAACACAGGCCTGCTCTCCGGATTTTGAGACCGAGTTCCATTCACCTCCTGCTCATCGTCCCACTCCTGCTGCTCTGGCAATTTGGCCACGATTGCTCCGTGACTGTCAGACTTTTCTGGCACAGCTGCCACGCCCTCCAGCTCAAGCTCCTCCAGTTCCACCTCCTCCGACTCAGGTTCCTCTGGGGCAGCTTCTTCTGCCTCACATTCCTCTGGTACGCGATGATGTTCTGGGTCTGGCAGCTGCCAGTACTGCTCTCCAGTGACAACGGGAACCTGTTGAGCCGATACTCATCCCGACGTCAGATGCTCCCCACAACCTTCCGGGCTGGGTCCTTTCCTCCGCCTGCTTCCACTTCCACTCTATGCAGCTGATACAGCCCCAACATCGGATGCAGGAGTGTGCCATCAGAGCCACTGCTGTGCCTCGCAATGGCGCTGAGCAGCTGCACACGAGGTTTTCTCCTGGGCCCCACCCATTCCAGGGTGGAGCTGCTTCCGGCTGCTCCAGCTGTTCAGCATCAGACTTCGCCGCTCCTTGGGAATCTGCTGCAAGGGGCGAGGCTTCCTTTTCTTTCGTCGTGCCCACTGTGGGCAGGCATCCCTCACCTGGGTATGCATCTCAAATTCGGGCCACTGTCTCTGCCAGACGGAGTTTCGTGCCATTTTCAGGTTAGGATGCCCACACGAGGAGCGGAGCTGGAGTTGTCCTCAGCCTCCGCGCCATTTTCCGCCATCTTTGCCATACTAAGGGTATCTCCACCTTCTGGGTGCGAGTTATCCGGATCCTGTCGTACTACACCTAGTGGAACTGGGACCAGGGCAGTAATTGTGGCTAACAGTAGCAATTCTGCCACACCTTGGCTCCCCGTCACATTAACACATTGCAGTCCACTCACTTGTAGGTTGGGGGTTCATTCCACATGGCCGGGGGTACTTTTCTTTCAATATCACACAATGATAGAGTCTTAGTTCATTTTCAGAAAGACAACTTTACTTACCTTGTCCAGTTTAGTCACAGAAACAGCACAAGATTCCTCGCAGAATATAATCATTCCATTCCCTGTACTGTCCCTCACTCCTCCAGGAATATCCCATCGCTGCTTCCTGACTGATTGGACTAACCCACTTCAGGAGCTCCCGTCTGCTTCCCTCTCCAAAGGCGAAGTTGTAGAATGGCGCTTCCCATCCTTTCCAGGCCGTAGGCCTCGGACGTTAAGAGTTCTTTCCACGAAGTTAGCTGCTACCATCCTTATGCTGCCCTGATATTCCTCCACTACCATGTGACTGTCAGCTCTTAGGCCCCGGACTGCTGGGCTCCTTGGCGTAAATGTTCCCCAGACATAACTGCACTGTCTTGGCTCCCGGTTCTCACTAACTAACTCCAGGAAGCTCATTAACTACTCTTTCTTAGCACCTCCTAACTAGCCTAATCATATTGGTCCAACTAATTCCCTATTCTATTCTACAGTGTTCCCCCCTACTGGTCTAAGTCCTACACCCAGGAATGTTGTGAATGGACTTGAAATGAGTTCTGAGCAGAGGCTCCCTCTGGTGGTTACAAGCGGTACTGGACTGTCCAGTGAAGATTGTGAGGAGTGGGAATCAGGTGTTACTGACTGTTCTTGTATGGGGGAGTCGCCTTCCCATCGGGGTTGCCGGTGATCAATTGTTCTGGTCTCAATCCTTGAGTCCTGTTTCCTTTGTAGCCTGCTGTGTCGTGTCTGCATCTCCTGCTAACAGATAAGACATTTTCTTCTTTTTGTTTTTGTGCTTGATTTTTGCATTTTGTCCTGCACTTCTGTGGGGGCCTTCAGGGTCCCCTCCGGGGGCGTTTGCCCTCTCAGTTTGGTTCAGCCACTGATGTTTGTGCTTTTGCTTTTTCCAGTTTTTTCAGTGGCTGCTGTTTTGATTTTGTTGCACCAGAGAACTAATTTAGGTGGTAGAGGTCGTGTGATCTCAGGTGATTTTGAAATTAGTAGAGTTGGTGCTTTTCAGGGTTTTTTGGGATTGCAGAAAGTGCCCTTCCTATCCTTTTCTATTTAGGTAGTTTGGGCCCCAACGTTTGCTCATACTATTTTCTGTCTGTGTCAGTATTTCATCTTGTCTAACCGCCATTACATGTTTGGGGGCTTTCTATGTTCTTTGGGGATCTGCTCCGGGGCAGATAGCTTTCCTCTTTCTATCTTTAGGTGTAGTTAGTTTCTCAGGCTGTGACAAGGCGTCTAGGACCAAAGTAGGAACGCTCCACGGCTGCCTCTAGTTGTGGTGGTTAGTCAGGGTACTGCAATCTCATAGATTCCAACTTCTCTGGTGTATTGCCTTTTTTACCTGCACTCCTCAGCTACCGAAACATAACAGTATCACCGGCCTAAAAATTGAAAATTGTATGGTACTCACAGAAGGGAAAAAATATTGTGAAAGAAAAAAGGTTGTCAGAATTGTCAGAGATATTTTTCTGTTTGTTGCATTTTTTTTCCCTCTGTATCTCTGGGTGCTGGGGAGGATTTTTTTTCTCTCAATGGAGTTTGCACAGTTGTCTGGCCGTGTGGATCAGCTTGCCACTGAGGTTCGGAGTATTGCTGCCTATCTTGCTGGGTTGCCTGTTGTGGAACCTAGGATTCCCATGCCAGATTTGTTTTTAGGGGATCGAGCTAAGTTTCAGAATTTCAAAAATAATTGTAAATTGTTTTTTGCCTTAAAATCTAAGTCCTCAGGGAACGCAGCGCAGCAGGTTCAAATTGTCATCTCTCTCCTGCGTGGCGATCCTCAGGATTGGGCTTTTTCCCTGACACCTGGGGATCCTGTTTTGAGTGATGTTGATGCATTTTTTCAGGCTTTGGGGTTATTGTACGATGAGCCTAATGTCACTGATCAAGCTGAAAAAGCCTTGTTGGCATTAAATCAGGGGCTTGATGACGCTGAGTTATACTGTCAGAGATTCCGTAGGTGGGCAGTCCTGACCAAGTGGAATGACGACGCTTTGGCGGCCCTTTTTCAGGAAGGGTTGTCAGATAATGTGAAGGATGTTATGGTGGGATTCTCTGTCCCCTCTGGTCTCAATGATTCTATGTCATTAGCGATTCAAATTGACAGACGTTTGCGTGAGCGGAGAAGTATGCGCGGAATGGTGTTGCCTTGTGAACCTGCTTCTGAACCCATGCAGTGTGATAGAGTGGTGTCTGGGGCACAGCGTCATGAGTTTCGAAAGCGCAATGGGTTATGTTTCTACTGTGGTGATGCCTCTCATGCTATTTCAGTCTGCCCTAAGCGGGGAAGACGTTTTGCACGCTCAGTTGTCTTGGGTAGTGTTCAGACTAATTTTTATTAACTGTCACTCTGATATGCTCTCTGTCCTCATTTTCTGCTCAGGCTTTCGTTGATTCTGGAGCAGCTATTAACCTGATGGATTATGATTTTGCTAAACGTTGTGGGTTTCCCTTGATACCCTACAGAAGTCTATTCCCCTACTGGGGATCGATTCTACCCCTTTGGCTGAGAATAAACCTCAGTTCTCTACTCAGGTGATAATGAGGGTTGAACCTGATCATCAGGAGTGCTGTAAATTTTTGGTTCTGTATAATCTGCATGATATTATCGTACTGGGCTTCCCTTGGTTGCAGTCTCATAATCCTGTTTTGGATTGGAAATCTGTGTCTGTAACCAGTTGGGGCTGCCAATGTGTTAATACCAACACTCCTGTTTTTTCGGCCTCCCCCCAGGCTCAGGATGTTCCTGACTTTTTGATTGATTTTTCTGATGTGTTTAGCGAAAGTAAATCTGCATCCTTGCCTCCCCATAGGAGCTATGACTGCGCTATTGAATTAGTGCCTGGTAGTAAATTCCCTAAAGGTCGCCTTTTTAACTTGTCTGTACCTGAACATGACGCTATGGGTCTTATATCAAGGAATCATTGGAGAAGGGTCATATCAGACCATCCTCTTCACCCTTAGGTGCCGGTTTTTTCTTTGTGGCCAAAAAGGATGGTTCATTAAGGCCGTGTATTGATTATCGTCTTTTGAACAATATTACTGTAAAATATCAATACCCGTTACCTTTGATTTCTGACCTGTTTTCCAGGGTGAAAAACGCTACTTGGTTTACCAAGCTTGACCTCAGGAGGGCATATAACCTTATTCGCATTAAGCACGGGGATGAATGGAAGACGGCATTCAATACCCCTGAGGGGCATTTTGAGTACCTTGTGATGCCCTTTGGGCTCACTAATGCTCCTTCTGTCTTCCAGTCCTTCATGAATGACATTTTCAGGGATTTTGTGGATAAATTTCTGATTGTTTATTTGGATGATATCTTGATTTTTTCTAATGACTGGGACTCTCATGTGAAACATGTTCGAACTGTATTCCAGATTTTGAGAGAGAATGCTCTGTATGTGAAGGGATCAACGTGTCTTTTTGGCGTACAGAGGATCTCATTTCTGGGATTCATTTTGTCCCCATCTGTTATTGAAATGGACCCGGTCAAGGTTCAGGCCATCTGTGATTGGGTCCAACCTACTTCATTAAAGGCTCTTCAAAGATTTTTGGGTTTTGCCAATTTTTATCGTAAATTTATTGGTAATTTCTCGGTTATTGTTAAACCATTGACTGATTTGACCAGAAAGGGTTCTGATGTGGTGAATTGGCCTCCTGAGGCAGTCTCTGCATTTCAGGAACTTAAGCAGAGATTCACTTCTGCTCCTGTTCTACGGCAGCCTGATGTTTCTCTGCCATTTCAGGTGGAGGTTGATGCCTCTGAAATTGGGGCAGGTGCCGTTTTGTCCCAAAAAGATCCAGAGACCTCTAAAAGTAACCCTTGTGCCTTTTTCTCTCGAAAATTTTCTCCTACTGAACGTAATTATGACGTGGGTAATCGGGAGTTACTGGCCATGAAGTGGGCTTTTGAAGAGTGGAGACATTGGCTGGAGGGAGCCAAACATCAGGTGGTGGTCCTTACGGACCATAAGAATCTGGTTTATCTGGAATCTGCCAAGCGACTCAATCCTAGACAGGCCAGGTGGGCCTTGTTTTTCACACGTTTTAATTTTGTGGTTTCCTTTCTTCCTGGCACTAAGAATGTTAAGGCGGATGCCCTCTCGAAGAGATTCCTTGCGGACTCTCCTGAGTTATCTGATCCTTCTGTTATTTTGAAAGAGGGTGTAGTTCTTTCCGCCATCTCACCCAATTTGAGACTTGCTCTGGAGGGGTGTCAGGAGGATAGGCCCGAGCGCTGCCCTGTTGGAAAATTGTTTGTCCCGGACCAGTGGAAAAAGAGTGTGATGTCTGAGATTCATTGTTCCGCGTTGGCTGGGCATCCCGGAATTTTTGGTACCAGAGACTTGGTTAGTCGGTCCTTTTGGTGGCCTACCTTGTCTCGTGATGTCAGGGAATTTGTGCAGTCCTGCGGGACTTGCTCTCGCTCCAAGCCTTGCTCTCGCTCTAGTGGTTTGTTGATGCCATTGCCTGTGCCCAAGAGACCATGGACCCATATCTCTATGGATTTCATTTCCGACCTCCCTGTTTCTCAGAGAATGACAGTCATCTGGGTGATTTGTGATAGGTTTTCCAAGATGATACATCTTGTGCCATTACCTAAGTTGCCTTCCTCCTCTGAATTGGTGCCTTTGTTCCTTCAGCACGTGGTTCGTTTATACGGCATTCCTGAGAACATTGTGTCTGACAGAGGAGTCCAGTTTGTTTCCAGATTTTGGAGGACCTTTTGTTCTAAACTTGGTGTTCAATTGTCTTGCTCCTCGGCGTTTCATCCTCAGACCAATGGTCAAACTGAGAGAACAAACCAGACATTGGAGACTTATCTAAGATGCTTTGTGTCTGCTGATCAGGATGACTGGGTCTCTTTTTTGCCTTTGGCTGAGTTTGCTCTTAATAATAGGGCTAGCTCTGCCACTTTGATGTCTCCATTTTTCTGTAATTCTGGGTTTCACCCTCGATTTTGTTCAGGACAGACGGAGGCTTCTGTCTGTCCAGGTGTTGTGGAGCGTATGCAACAGATTTGGGACCAGGTAGTGGAGAGGTTGTCCCTCTCTCAGGAGAGGGCCCAGCGGTTTGCTAACCGGCATAGGACTGATGGTCCTCGGTTTAAAGTGGGGGACTTGGTCTGGTTGTCCTCAAGAAATATTCCTATGAGAGTGGCATCTCCTAAATTTAAGCCTAGGTTCATTGGACCTTATAAGATCATGGAGATTCTTAATCCTGTTTCTTTTCGTTTGCTTCTTCCAGGGACATTTAAGATCCATAACGTGTTCCACAAGTCCTTGTTGAAGAGGTTTGTTGAGCCAGTGGTTCCTACTGCTTTACCTCCTGACCCTGTTCTGGTTGAGGGCAATATGGAGTTTGTGGTTGAGAAAATATTGAATTCTCGTTTTTCTAGACGGAAACTCCAGTATTTGGTTAAGTGGAGAGGTTATGGTCAGGAAGACAATTCTTGGGTGTTTGCTTCGGACATCCATGCTAGGAGACTCATTGTAAGGTTCTTTGTCTCTGTTGACATGTTCCTTGAAACTCAGTTTTCCATCGGCCATTTTGCTTTCTGTCTTTCTGCAGCTCTTGCCCTCAGTTAATATGGAGTTTCCAGTTTTCATGTTCCCGCCCTGATTCTTCCCTCTTGCTTCTTAAGCAGCCTCAGCTGAACAATCAGTGCTCCTGAATCAAGCCTCAGTCAGTCTGTGACCTGACTCCTGGAAGCCTTGGACTTGTACTCCAGCTATTCCCTACTGAGGAACCTTGGAACACTTTTGGACTCTGGAAACCTGCTGTTTGGTGAATCCATGTTTGCAGAGGAATTACGGTACAGAGAAGAGATCCTGAACCTGCTTTGGAGATTTATTGTAGTGCTTGAAGTTACTCTGGCCTGCTGTGTCTCCTGTCGCTGTTCCTGCAAACTGTGTGAACTTTTCAGCATGCTTGTATGAAGTAATACAAGTCATTTAATTTCAACCTATGTGTAATGTATGTGGTACAGTTCATATAGCGTCTTGTGCTTGGGTGCGATGAAAATACTTGAGACACAGGTTGATAAAGAAAGTCTTGTATTGCTTCATACAAATTGGCAAAAATAAACACACAGGTTGCAAACACAGAAGCAGGAGACACAGCAGGCCAGAGTAATCTAAGCTCAGCAATAACTTCCACAACAGATTCAGATCTTCTTCTCTGTTACCGCAAGTCCATGCAAACGTGAGGCTCTCAAGAGCAGAGTTCATAGTCCACTCCATGCAAACGTGAGGCTCTCAAGAGCAGAGTTCAGAGTCCACAAGTGCTTCAGAGTTCCTCAGTAGGAATGGCTGGAGTACAAGGTCCAAGGCTTCAGGAGTCAGAACACAGGTTCACTGCAGGCTAGATTCTGAAGCACTGATTGCTCAGCTGTGGCTGTTTAAGAAGCAAACGGAGAGAATCAGGGCGGGAACATGCAAGCTGGAAAACTCCATTTTGACTGAGGGCAAGATAGCTGCAGCAAAACAGAAAGCAAAATGGCCGACGAACAACTGAGTTTCAGAAACAGATACACAGAACCTTACATTACTCCCCCCTTAGGGACAACCTCCGGATGACCTCAGACCAGGCTTGTCAGGGTACCTCTGATGAAACTGACGGAGCAAGCGAGGAGCATTAACGTTATTGACTGGCTCCATGAGTTGTCCTCCACTGGGTAGCCCTGCCATTTAATCAGATATTGTAACTGATTTCTATACAACCTGGAATCTAAA
>JARQOD010000004.1:380602590-380630657 GCA_033576555.1 Oophaga sylvatica | reverse complement strand
CCCATTTTCACATGAAACTTTATTTTTCCTATTATCCTTCTCTAAATTTGAGTTGTGTCTTATGGTGTGGTGCGTCTTAAAGACCGAAAAATATGGTTCTTACACCGTAAACTGCTGATAATAAGAAATGACAGATAAGTCCCTAATTTTAGGATATGGAAACCTATCATAGCTCAGTCGCTATGCCATTTTTTGTCAACATTGTATGCTGTGGTAATGAAGTTGTCTGGGCAGAAATTATTGATTATTTACGTCATTAATATATCAGTGGGGATCAAATAGTTATCATAGGTCAGTTGAAAAACCGCTTCAGCTACTGCTGGATGTAAATACGTGGAACAGAGCTGCACATGCGCTCTTTTCAGTGTGTAGCAGTCTTTGCCGAATACTGCTGTACAACCTATATTATTTTGAATATGACTGTTCTGCACATAGCACATTGAATGGCGCTGTGCTGAGCAATTTCCTACAATCAGCTTATGTCCAGTGGCTGCCAGAGCTGTTTCAGTTGATCATTGGGAGTGCACGTGCCAATAATTTCTTGCCGGACAACCCCTTTAAATAAAATGCTGCACTGTGCATTCAAATAACAAACTGAAGCCACCATGCACCAAGGGAGCCATAGATATTTATGTGGCAAAACATACCTGCCTGTGGCCCCTAACAGGCGAGGAGACAGAACAGAGGGACCACAATGTCTCTCCCGTTATATAAATGATAGCAAAATATTTGAGTACAGAAAGGGAGAATTAAATTTACAATGTAACATACAAATCTGGCATTACTTACAATGTCTTAGATGAAATAAAAGCAATGGCAAAATACACTTATATGCCTATTTCTTGTATGAGATTGGAAATTAGTCTAGGCAGGTATAAATGGCAAAGTATAAGCACCTTCAGAGCAGAACAGACTGAAAATGACTCTTACACCATGTGTTACATTTGCATTGAGAACTGTTTATACTTTGTCAAGAATGATGCTCCATATTAATAGGGTTAATTATAAATCAGCTTTGTGCACATCATGGCGCTGCATACTCAAGATACCCAATGCCGTTTCTTTCAGTGGCTAGGTAATTAATAATCATGGCATGTCTTAAGCATGACTCATGTTTTGGTCATATTATTTCTTAACCACAAAATGTTGCGTTATATTTTATACAATTCATATGCTCTGATCAAAACAATATGGTAAAATAATTTTTCTAATTATTAACCCATATTTAACTGCACTACTTAATGTGTAACATGTTGGTTTATAATACAAGTGAATAGTTATTAGCTGGTGTATTGCCAAGAGCTCAAAATAAATATGAGAAGTTTTATTTTTTGTGCTAGTAATTCTGCAATTTCTCTGTACCTTAGTGTGCACTGTAGGCTCATACAGGTTCTCTTATACTCAGATTGGTCTACAGGGGAATTGTCAATGACCCCACTGCAAGAATGAGCCCTGAAACCCATCCATGATCAGTGCTTGACACCGAACAATTTATGCATTACATACAAATGTGCATTAAAGACCAGGGGTTATTTCCATTTTTGCGTCTCCGTTTTTTTCGCTCCAACTTCTTCCCAGAGCCATAACTTTTTTATTTTCCTGTCAATATGGCCGTGTGGAGCCTTGTTTTTTGCGGGACGAGTGTAATTTTGAACAACATCATTGGTTTTACCATATTGTGTTTAGGAAAACAGGAAAAAAATCAAAATGTGGTGAAATTGCAAAAAAAGTGCAATCCCACAATTGTTTTTTGGTTTTTTGCCATGTTCACCAAATACTAAAACTTACCTGCCATCATGATTCTCCAGGTCAATATGAGTTTGTAGATACTAAACATGCATACTCTAGGTTCTTTTCTATTTAAGTGGTGAAAAAAAATCCAAAGCTTGTAAAAAAAAAAAAAAAAGTCAAAAGTTGCCATTTTCCGAGACCTGTAGCGTTTTTTGTGACCTGGGGTTGGGTGAGGGCTTAATTTTTGAATGCTGGGCTGATGTTTTTATTGATACCATTTTGGTGTAGATACGACCTTTTGATCGACCATTATTGCATTTTAATGCAATGTTGTGGCGACCAAAAAAACATAATTCTGACATTTTGATTTTTTTTCGCGCTACGCCGTTTATCGATCGGATTAATTCTTTTTATATATAAGATAAACTGAGTGATTCTGAATGCGGCGATACCAAATATGTGTATTTTTTATTTTTATTTTATTGTTTTATTCTGAATGGGGCGAATGCTGGGTGATTTGAACATTTTATTTTTTTTAATCTTTAGAAACATTTTTTTTTTCATTTTATGCTAGCTTCAATAGTCCCGATGGGACACTAGAAGCTGCGATCATCTGATTGCTTTTGCTACAAAAAGCAGGGCTGCAACCCTGCTCTGTGTAGCAGAAATGGTCACTTGCTATGAGCGCTGACAGCTGGGCAACGCTGATAGCAATCTGGCTATGACAACCACAGGGTTCTGCTGCAGACCATGGGTTGTCATGCCAGCCCATTGGCAATACGCGGTCATGTGATACCGGCGCCGATGGGCGTGGCTTACGATGTGCTTCCGGTGCTTGCAGACTGACAGCGACATTAAATATGTTAACAGTCTCAGGCGGATCGGGATTCTACTTGTGGCTGTTAGGGGCACATGACAGCTGACCAGATCAGCTGTCCTGTGCCTGTATAGGTGCGGCTCATTGCCGGAGCCCGCACCAAACAGGGAGGTACCCAATGACGGACACAGCATGTAATACGAATTTTTGTAATTCCTTTTATTAAAAATTCTTAACTTTTTCTCCCACAACTTGCATGTATTCCAGTACATCGCAAGCTGCTTTTTTGCTGTTTACTGTCAAATACATCAGATGCGCTTCCTAATGGTTTGGTCTCCCATCATTCTTGTCTTTAGACGAATCAATGGAGCAGAATAGCAGAATTCTGATTCTGAGAATAGTATACATTGTACATGTTGTAGGTAATTTCTTTTGTATGATAACATTTATTTCCATCACAGCTGACGTATTCTATAGTTAATGGCAAGTTCAACTATTTACCATCAGTCTTGTCACAAGACACATTAACTGGAATTTGATCCCTGAGAGAAAAATATTTAGAATATGGATTATGCTGAGTTACAATGTAAGACTGTACAAATATAACAAAGTAGCCCACCCGGAGGAAAATATTTTAACCACACAATAACATGTTAGTGCAGATGTTTGAAGTAAAAGAAAGTGGCTGATAATGTATGGTATAGGAAAAAAGCTATTTTACCTAAAATCTGTTTAAGATATTAACTTCTAAAAAAAATGGTTTATAAAGCATTTTTTTAAATTATTACATGACGAAAAATTAAGTACCGTAATCATGGCAAAAGTATTCATTTTCTGCACTGTCACACAAAGCTGTGCCTTTACCATCTGTTCTTTCAAATACAAAGTCCCAGAGATTTTTTCCCCATACTATCTTGTAGCCAACATTTCCTGCAAAGGTTCTAGGTCAAATCAAGAAATCAAAATGTTCATAAACCATAATATATCACAAAGTTAACGCAGGATACCTGCTGGGTGAATTCTCGCTCTTTCAAATAGTTTTTTCCCCACGTTCGTTGGTCGTGCTTATGTTTGAACCTTCCGCAAAATGGGTTTTGGGCATATGTGCCAATGGGGTCATTGACTATAATGCTGAAGACGGAGTAACCGTGTGCTCTGTCATGAATAATTTTTCGACATATACGCCTACTAGAGGCGGATACCAGGCCCTGTCGGCACATATACCTGAAACCCGTTTTGAGGGGAGTTTGAACTTAAGCCCCAACGGTACCACTGATAATGGCGAAGAACGCACTGTGAACGCACCCTTCGAGTCAATGTATCGCTATTAAAGAAAAGATGCACTTTTGATCAAATTTGGACAGGAGCTGTAAAGTGTGATTGGACCAATGGAAGTACAAAAAGATTGTTAAATACTGTAGAAAGGTGGATCACTCCTCATCTAGATAACCATAATAAAACATATTTGCATAAGCATATAGGCAGAGGAGCCCATACAATTCTAATATGTAAGTGATGATCCCTGAAACTAGATATACGATTTTAACATTGTTCTCTACCAAATTTTGAGAGCATCATACATCAAATCCCCACAATACCATGTTTGTGCATTTTTTAAGTATTTTTAATGAAAACTCCACTATTAAGGGGCATTTCTGAGCTCCGTTCTTAGTATCAGTGAGGTTCCCAGTGGTTGGACCAATAGCGACCAACTAGTTATCACTTATATGAAGTATAGAAGACAATCTGCCAAATTAGGACAACGCTTTTTTAATATAATAGAAGCTATTGGATGGCAATAATACATATTTACTCCTAGGCATATCAGATTTCTTACCTCACATGCTCCTTATTATTGTCTAAATAATCTCCTATTTAGTATGTTTTCAGAATAATTCTCCTTGAAATCACGGTTGAATATGATATGGAGATCTACCAGCGCTGTCAGCCATACTGTGTGCCAGTATATAAAATCCACATTTATAAACTATTTTAGAAAGTCAACAGGAGATTGCTTGGTTTCTGATAGAAGTATTCCAGATGTTTTTGTTTTTTGTTAGGTTCTTCAGGGGTATAAAATATGTCTTTCATTTCCTCTGTCTAAAAGTCTAGGTTTTGCTGTTTCTGGATGTATTGTATAGTTTTACTGGTTCCAGGAGAAATTTACTTTGCAGCATTACAATACATTTTAATAAGGCCAGCAGTTTATCATACTTTAAAAGAATATTACAGACTTATTTCTAAGATCTGAAGTAACCCAAGATTTCTAAACCTAATCCATATCTTTCTATGTTTGAGTAACTTGGCCCTGGAAGCTGAGATAGTTTCACAGATGTGACATGGTTAATTATCCAAAATAGCCCTCTTTTATCGAAAGAGCCCTATTATGCTGTTACGGGAAATAAAATCTGAGATCACCACAGGAACTGCTATACTAGTCAGACTTAACATATCAAGGGTTAGGTACAGTACTGTTGTGCTACAGAAATAGTTGAGTTTAGAATGTAAGTCCATACATCTAGCTGTTAGCTAGCGCGATGAATCTGGTATACTGACTTTCCATCGGCATAACCATACAAAGGGGTTGATTTTTCTCAGCCAATTTGTATTTTTAAATGCCATCATCTACGGATACATATCATTTATTGCATAATTGTATTTCTTTTATTATTTATGTTTTTTTATCTATTCTCTGTTGAAGCAATGGTCCTTTATGACCATTGGGGTTTTGATTTAGCTTCATTCATTGCAGAGTAAATGGCTTGTTAATTTGATTGTACAAATCAGTTTGATTATGATTGCACAATATTAATATAGTTCATTTAATATTTTTACTATTTCTGCACAGAAAATCATTTTCTAAGCCCCAAAACATTTTTTGATCTTTTTTTTAACATAAGACATTTTAGGCCAGGGTCACATTTGCGAGTGTGATGCAAGAAACTCACGCGAGTCTCTCGCATCAACACCCAGCACTGCTGCCGGCACTCGGACCGGAGCGTGCGGCTGAATGTATTTCTATGCATCCGCACACTCCGGTCCCGAAAGCCGGCGGCAGTGTCGGGTGTTGATGCGAGAGACTCCCGAGAGTTTCTCGCATCACACTCGCAAGTGTGACACCGGCCATAAAGGGAATCTGTCAGATTTTTGCTATTTATTTTAAGAACAGCATAGAGTAGAGGCAGAGACCCTGGTTCCAGTGATGTGTCATTTACAAGGCTGCTTGTTGTTGTTTCAATAAAATCAGTGTTTTATTAGCAGGAGATTATCATTATAGGACTAGGTGTCTCATGGCATGTAGTCCTCCTGATCAGGGTAACCCCGCCCCACCACTGATTGACTGCTTTATGCCAATGTTCAGTCTCCGCAGAAAGCTGCCAATCAATGGTGAGGGAGGGTTATACAGAGCTCAGCATTCAGAGAACTGCTATAAATGCAGCAGAAAAAACTGTGCTTTTATCAAAACTGCACCATATGGCCCAGTAAGTGACCACTAGAATTAGTTTTTCTTTCCATATATCATACTGCTCTCAGAAAAAAAAAAAAGAAAAACCTGGTAGCAGATTGCCTTCTAAGTGTTATTCCCATCATTGAAAAGTTATCACCTTTCCACAGGATAGATGATGATGACTTGTTAATGATTCCCACCAGTCCAGAGAATGGTGCTTTGAAATGCATGCAAACCACAACTCCATTCATGCTCTATGGGAATTCCTGGAGAGCACAGTATAGTACTAGGCTCCATACGAATGGGGAATTTAAGAGTCCTGTTCCCAGAATCGATGGGGGTCCCAGAGGTAAGACCCCAACCAATCATAAAGGTATACCCCAACTTATGGATAGGTTATAACTAGAAATGAGCGGACCTATGGATGTTTGGGTTCGTAAGGTTCGACTGAACTTTAAGTCCAAAGTTCGGTTACCAGAATTCTATCCAAACTTGAACTAGAAGCTGAACCCCATAGAAATAAATGGGGACCCGAATTTTGGTGCTGTAGTCTGTTTTAGTGTTCAGAGTTCAGCACCGTGTCTGGTACGAACCCTGAAATTTACAGTTTGGGTTCTAGGTTTTGGGGCACCACTAGGTTTTGGGGCACTGCTAATAGAGAGCATCCTCTTCCTTTGTGTAAGTGCTTATTTGGTGCAGCATCTGAGGGTTAACTTTGCCCTTTATTACGTGCACTACCTAAGCAGAGCATGTTATTACAATGAACTAAAACGCAACAAATATGTTCCTAATTCTGAGCTTTTCAGACAGACAAAAATCAAATGTCTTCTCTGCAACTTTGTAGCCTGACAAGAAAATATGTTTAAAAAAATAGCACCTGAGTTATATTTTGGCTGTTCTATCTGGTTTGAAGTTTTGTTCCTTCAGAGAGGAGCAACAAATCATTTCTTGGTCAAGAAAACCTGCACGTGTGATGTAGTGGATCTGAAATATTTTTAAAGGAAAATTAAAGTGAGAATGAAATATGTACTATATCAGCAGCATATGAAAGTAGTTACAGTAGATCCTGGATCATGGCGTACAATAATTCTATGGCAGTCGGATACCCCAGACATACAATATGAAGAATAAATCTAATGCATGTCTTAAATAACCTACTTCAAGAATGGAATGTGTTTAATGGCCTTTAAAATGTTGAAGAATTTCTTTTGCATCTGAAGAGGAAGGGAGGCTGCTTGGTTACTCCAACACAGAAATTAGAATGGGACTACATGCAGGTGGCAGAGTTCAACACCAAGAATGTATAAACACAGCTGGTAAGTTTAACATCTAACTCGGAGTAGCAGTAAAGTGCCAGACAATCTCAATGTGTTCTCAGTCAGGGCAAGAAACTAGTCAACCAGGGGATGTAGTATTTACTCTAAGCAGGTGTATATGACAGTGGGAACCGCTGACTTTGTGTCAGTCGCACTTAATTTTAACATTAAGCAATGACAGAGATCCGCTAGTCTTCAACTGAAGCTGTCCTATCATGTCATGTGGATTATCTCTGGAATAATCATGTTTTCCCACCTTTGAACTTGTAGGAGCTGAGGACTTTAACTTACCAAAATTGACATTGACCTGAAATTGTTCATAATGATAAACATTCCGTTATCTATCTGGTTCAATGTACTGTAAAAGGTTATATAGGCATGAGAAAGTAATATTTACCTGCACTATTGTATACTGAGGGATACATTATGATAAACGTGGTGGACATCTATATAGTTCTTAGTTGTAGTATTTCATGTCTCCAGATGGAATGTAGTAACTTCAACAACTCCGATAACCTACATACTTTACGTCCAAATGTCAAGTTCAGGACAAGTAGTGGACCTCTGGAATAATTTTACCTGCATTGCTAAAATTTCAATTTATTGACAACTTAAAGCACCACTCCAGCTTTTTTTTTATTTTACAGCTGGAGTGGTGCTTTGAATCTAAGTCCCCTGCACCAGTCGGATAGTCACCTGCTGCCGTCTTAACCTGCTATTGCAGCCACTTGTTTGTGACCTGCCAAATCACTCCAGTGTTTGCTGGAGCGAGCCGGAGGTCACTTTTCAATGCAAGTCTATGAGATCCTTGTTTTGGCTTTCATAGACTTGCATTGAGAGCTTGTGATAACTTCTGACTTCCGGCAATTGAGAAGCAGTGTACACAAGATGGCGCCGAGGGACCAGAGTGGTGATGAAAAAAGGTGAAGATGATGACGGGTAAGTTTAAGAGTAGGGGTAAAGAATTTAGTTTAGTAGCACCACTCCAGCACTACAAAAAAAACCTGGAATGGTGCTACAACCTGCAAATGAATCAGTAACACAATAAACCACCTATTTGTATACAAAGGCTTTACACATAAAACTGCTCAAATGCTCGTTACCAATGTCAATGAAAGTGAACAGGTTTAACAAGTTGAATTCGAGCCTGTTTATGTCTGTTACTTTTTGGATCCTTATAACTGCTCCTTATAAGCCTGACATAATCTCATTTGATACCCAAAGTTAAAAGAATACAGCTCATAATGCATATTCAGCATTAGGCAATCGCCTACATAGACCAGGATTTTAGCAATGCAGACATAAACATGGTCAATTAAAATTATTAGATGGTGACACATTCCTTGTACTTATCTAAATATTATCTATAAACCAGAATACATTTTACTCTATACAGGCTTTATGCACTCTATACTTTCAGTGACATGACTACCCTGCTTAGATGAACAAAGTTAAACAAAATTTGACAATTTCTCAAGTTATTCTGTATAAGATACATTAAGCTTTGTAACCATATTTTTTAATTAAAAACTTGATCAAGGTAACAAACTTTATCATCATGTATACATACGGAAACATACGGTCACTAATCACTGGAAATGGAAGGAGCTTTGAAGTAAATGGCACAATATGTTTTTGCAGTTTGGGTTAATAGGAATGTGTCGCCATAATATAGATCTCTCAAAAATGAAGACAGCTAAATTCATTATGGCTTTGTGCAAAATATATTACTTTCACATATTAAGTGTAGAAAAATGTGTCCTAGACATGGTAAAAAATGTAAAAAAACACTAAAAAAAAACTATAAGGAAAGAGCATTTAAAACTCAATCATAGGGGTCACGGGCATACTCTCAAAGTTATATAGTAACAAGAAACAGAATAAAAAGACAAAGCTGTCAAATGCAGAAATAAATGCAATATTTGAAAAAATCAGTAAGTGGACTGAATGTCATGACAAGCTAATTAAAATGATTTGCATCATGTCAGGGTTCTTTGAGATTTGTTCTTCTGCATTATGTCGGGGTTCCTTGATGTTCTGCTCTAGAACTATTATGGTATGTGCACACATTGAGTATCATGGTGCAGTTGCCTTTGTTCCCTTTGTAGAAAAGAACCCCCCAATATTTGATGTTTCCCCCACCATGCTTCACGGTTGGGATGTTTTTCTTAGAGTTGCACTCATCCTTCTACTTCCTCCAAACAAGGTGTGTGAAGTTGATACCAAAAAGCACTATTTTGGTCTCATCTGAACACATGACCTTCTCTCATGCCTCCTCTGGATCATCCAGATGGTCACTGGTGAATGTCAAATGGGCTTGGACATGTGCTTGCGTAAACAGGGGGACTGCAGGATTTTAATCCATGATGACGTAGTGTGTTACTAACGATAATGTTTGAGACTGCGGTTCCAGCTCTCTTCAGTTCAATGACTAGGTTTTCCCATGTAGTTCTGGGATGATTCCTGACCTTTTTTCAGAATCATCCTTGCTCGATGAAGCGAGATCTTGCATGGAGCCACAGACTGAGGAATATTGACAGTCATCTTGTGTTTCTTCCATCTTCTAATAATTATGCCAACAGTTGATGCCTTCTCACCAAGCTGCTTGCCTATTGCCCTGTAGCCCATCCCAGCCTTGTGCAGGTCTACAATTTTGTCCCTGGTGTCATTAGACCATTCTTTGGTCTTGACCATGTTGGAGTGTGATTGATTGAGTGTGTGGACAGGTAACGAGTTCAAACAGGTGCAATTAATACAGATAATGAGTGCAGAGTAGGAGAGTTTCTTAAAGAAAAACTAACAGGTCTGTGAGAGAAAGAATTCTTGCTGGTTGGTAGGTGATCAAATACTTATTTCATGCAATAAAATGCTATTTAATTATTTAAAAATCATACAATGTGATTTTCTGGTTTTTATTTTTAGATTCTATCTCTCATAGTTGAAGTGTGCCTAAGATAAAAATTATAGACCTCTCCATTCTTTATAGGTTGGAAAACTTGCAAAATTGGCAGTGTATCAAATACTTATTTTCCCAACGGAAGATAGATTTAGATAGACAGATATATAGACAGAGACAGAGAGACAGATATATACGGTATATAGACCGACAGCTATATCAACATGTAATTGTACACCGCCCATACACACATATTATAAAATTGCACCCTGTGGAGCTTATTGGACAGCATTTTATGATAGCATAAATTAAAAAAAGGATGTGGGGAGCCTCCCATTTTTTAACCAGCACGGGTAAAGCAGACATCTGAGAGCTCATTATCAAGCTGGGAAGGTCAATGGTTATTGGGCCCTTCCCAGCCTGCAGCCGCCCCAGAAGTGGCACATCACATTAGATGTGCCAATTCTGGCGCTTTGCCTTGGCTCTTCCCGATGGCCTGGTGTGTTGGCAATCGGGGTAATGGGGTTTGGACCTGATGTCAGCTGTATAGTGTCCAAAAACAAAGCTGGTGCTAGTCATAGAGAGGTGTCTATCTGACACCAACATTACTAACCCAGTAAAAAAAAAAAAAAAAAAACACAGACACAAAAATACTTTACTCAAATAAACACCCCACGACACTATCCCTCGTTCACCAATTTACTAACGTCACCACTCTTCAGAGGGAGGCGCGACCCAGCACTTCTGAAGAGCGGTGACATCAGTAATGTGATGGCTGTTCAGACATTCCTGGTCACTCTGCGCTCTGGACTACATCAGATTTGGTAGACTACGGCAGATCAGCGATGGAACTTTTCTTTCTAATAAACTGGTGAATAAGGGACAATGTCTTATGTTTATTTCTCTCTATTTAGGTTTTTCAGGCTTCCATTCATGGACTACATTGCATTTGGTGGACAATGATGAACCTGCTTTGAAAAACTTTTTTGTAAAATAAATTGGTGAAAGCGGATTAATGTTTGGGGGGTGTTTATTTGAATAAAGGTGTGTTTTTCTTTTTTCTTACAGGGTTAGTAATGAGGGTGTCTTTAGACATTACTAACCAGAGATAGTAATTACTAACACCAGGGCTTGATGTCAGCTGTGTTTTTGGACAAATCACAGCTGACATCAACTTCAACATCCATTACCCCGATTACCAAAGCACCAGGGCATCGAAAAGAACAAGGCAAAGTGCCAGAATTGGCACATCTAATGTGATGCTCTACTTCTAGGATGGCTATGTCACCCTATAGTGTGCCTTGTTTCCCATTCTTAGACTGCCACAATAATTTGGGGATGTCAGTTTTATGAAGACTTGAGAATATTTATTAGCTAATGCAGTCTACATCATTATTGTTTTTGTTTTAGAACTAAAAGAAAATTGATGTTTTATCTAACTCAATGGGAAATATGATTGATTTAGGAAAATGCCTAATTTATATAAGCTGGGCGTACTATTTTAAGGCTATTTCAGGAGAAGATTGAGGAAGAGCCACTGAAATCATTGTAAAATGAAAAAAAAGTGAAAATTGCTCTACTTTGATTCCAAGTAGTGGTCATATACATTTTCCTGATTTATGATTCTAAGTGTTAGTTAAACTATCTGAATTTATCTGAAAGCTTTATTTCTGATTAAACAAACCTTCTCTAATAAATCAGATGCTTTTAAATGCCAAGTCCAAGAAACTCAGACTGACTCTTCCGTTGACCTCTAGAGCCTTCAATCCAGCAGACAACTGTATTCCACCCAAACTGTGTGTAAGCCAGAAATATGATTCTTGCAGAAAGTTAGCTTGTACACTGCTCTGTAAGTCAGACATCACACTTTCATATATTTTATTTTCTATTCAAAAAATGTTTTTTTTTTCATTCTACTGTACACATTAATATATATTTATCAGAACTTGGTCAAAAACATTTAACACTCAAAAAAAATAAAATCAAGTATGTAAATTTTCCAGTCTTTACTTATGTGCCCCCTACTTCTATATTAACTCCCTACCTTATAAAGAATGGGTTACAGCTGTCTTCTCCCAACTAAACAGGCCCGCGCTATGTCACTAATATTATTTATTAACCAAAACCATATGTGTAAACATTAGCTACCTTACAAATTATGCATATAAGATAATAGTTATATATAAGACATTATGGAATAAAGTTTTATGTACAGATTAGTCCAAATTCCACATATGTCTGTACAAGGGCACAGCAAAAAAAACGAAGACCCATGCAATCTGCTGTGAATATGAAAACCTTACTTCTAAAACAAATATGATACTGGAAAATAATTAACATTTGGGATATTTACAGAAAGCTTAGGAAGACATCCTCCCAGATATCTTAAAAAGAATAGAAACTTTAACCCCTTCAATACCCAAGCTTGTTTTCACCTTCCTGACCAGGCCAAATTTTACAATTCTGAACAGTGTCACTTTATGAGGTCCTAACTCTGGAATACTGATTCTGAGAGAGTTTTTTCATGACACATTGTACTTTATGGTAGCGGTAAAATTTCTTCGATATGGATTGCGTTTATTTGTGAAAATAACAGAAATTTGGTGAACATTTGGAAAATTTTGCAATTTTCTATTTTTTTTATTTTTATTACCTTAAATCAGAGAGTTATGTCACACAAAATAGTTAATAAATAACATTTCACACATCAACTTTACATCAGCACAATTTTTTTAAACAATTTTTTTGTTGTTAAGAAGTTGTAAGGGTTAAAAGTTGACCAGCGATTTCTCACTTTTCTCAAAAATAAAAAAAAAAACCTTTTTTTAGGGACCACATCACATTTGAAATAACTTTGATGGGCCTATGACAGAAAATACTCAAAAATGACACCATTCTAAAAACTGCACCACTCAAGGCGCTTAAAATCACATTCAAGAAGTTTATTAAACCCTCAGCCCATCTTCTCTGGTGTATTAAAAGTCACGATCGACTACTCTGCACTTCATGGCTGTAAATTTTATTGTACTTCTGGCTTGAAAAAGGCTCTTTTGGGCTGCCAAAACATTGCTTCATTTGTGTGCCTCAACTGTATTTCACCATGTGATTTTTTAAGAATGAAATAATGGAATAAAGGTTTTGTTTTATCCCCATTTTCTCTGGTGACTTGGAATTTTGGATTTTCTATAACCCTTTGGAATGTGGAAGTAATTTTTTTTTTACTTTTGGAAGGGTAACAGGAAAAAATGGACAACAAATTTTATTGTGCAATTTATCCTGAGCAGGCCGATAACCCATATGTGGGGAAAACCACGTTTGGGCACACAAGCAGGGCTTAGAAGGGAAGCAGTGCCATTTCACTTTTTGAACGCAGAATTTGCTAGAAAAAATTAGCAGACACCATGTCACTTTTGGAGAGCCCTGATGTGCATAAACAGTGGAAAAACACCCAAAAGTGACACAATTTTGGAAACTTATTTAAATATGTGATGAGAACCTTGAACCTCCAGGTGCTTCACAGAAGTGTATAACATAGAGCCGTGAAAATAAAAAAAATCACTTTTCCCACAAAAAAGTTTTTTAGCCCAAAATTTTGCATTTTCATAAGAATAACAGGAGAAATTGCACCATACAATTTGTTGTCCTCCTGAATATGCAGATACCCCATTTTGGGGGTAAACTACTGTTTAGGCTCATGGCAGGGCTCACAAAAGAAGGGGTGACGTTTTGGAACAGAGATTTTGATGGAATGGTTTGCCAATGTCATATCTCGTTTTGAGAGCCCCTGATGTGCCTAAACAGTGGAAAACCCCCACAAAGTGACACCATTTTGGAAGCTAAACCCCCTCAAGGCATGTATCTAGATGTGTAGTAAGAACATTGAAAGTCACAGAAGTTTATAATGTAGAGCAGCAAAAATAAAAAAAAAACTAATTTTTCGCACAAAAATGTTATTTTAGCCCCAATATTATTTATTTTCACAAGGATAGCAAGACAAAATGGACCCAAACTCTGTTTTGCAATTTCTCCTGTGTCCACCGATACCCCATATGTGGTCGAAAACTACTTTTGAGGCACAGTGCAAAGCTCAGAAGGGAAGAAGCGCCACATTTGAGTTCACATTTTCCTGGACTAGTTTGAGAGTGCCATTTCATACTGGCAGAGCCCCTGAGGTGCGAGAACAGCAGTACTCCCCATAAGAGACCCTATTTTACAAGAAACACCTTTTAATTAATTCATCAAGGGTTGCAGTGATCATATTAACACAAAATTTTATACCATTGGGCACTGAAGTAAAAAATAATTAAATTTTTACCACCAAAATATTGTTTTACTCCCAGATTTTACATTTTCACACTTGGAAATGGGTACAAATGGCACCAAAATTTGTCCCACAATTTCTGCTGAATGTAGCTGTACAGTACTGAACAAAAGTTTTGTGACGACTCCTGAAGTGGAACCTCTGGGTCATGATACCAATCCACCCTGTGTGAGCTGACCTAGTGAGAACCACCCTCTATACAGGGAGCGTAAGGGGCAGACCCAGGGGACTGAAGTACCACGACTGCTGGAACCAGGTGGCTAGCTCACAGAAGACGGAACTACGCAGGAAGTGGAAGTGTGCAAAGCGTGGACATGGGAACATGCAGAGTACGAAACAGTGCAAGGCATGGACACGAGGGTACGCAGAGTACAGGACAGTGGAAGGCGTGTGCACGAGGGTACTCTGTCTGCCCTCTGTTCAGCAGTGTCCTTTTTTTCAGAGGTTCATAAAACTGTGGACGACAGCACTTTTATGCATTCATAATAAAAAGATAGACACCGCTCGATCACAGGTCAGACGGCATCCACAGTGACTCCATCCGTCTCAATATAGTGAACCTTCCATTAGGGATTCTGTCTGAATCAAGTATTTCAGAGATTTACATGGAAACCCCGATGTAAGCGCTCAGCGCAGAGCGCATGATAAATGCATGCCAAGCCTTACTGCGATCTTTGGGAGGCAGAATGAACAAATCAACAACAGGTGAAGAATTGGTTTTATTTTTTTTACGCCATTCCCTGTGCGGTATAAGCGATTAGGTGATTTTATTCTTCGGGTTGGTGCAATTTCAGGTATACCAGATTTATATATGGTAGTTTTTTTTCTATTTGGCTTATGTCACACACTAAAAAACACTTTTTATTGCAAAAGCTAGTCGCTGACAAAATCATGTCAGAGCTTGTATTTTAAAAGAAAAAATGGATACCTTTTTTATTTACATTCATCTTTTTTATCACGTAATAATAAATATATATTTATTTTGTTTTGCTTTCTTTGTGATTCTTTTAGAAAATATTTTACAACTTTTTAACTTTTTTTACTTGGTCCCACTATGGGACTTTTACTTTCTGCAGTCTGATCGCAGTTATTACGCATAGCAATGCAGGAGCATTGCTATACCTTATAACCTGTCAATGCTGCAGACACAAGTGAGTTAGATCATGCACTGTGCATGATCTAACTAACTCTCTAGTGCCTGGTGATCCTAATGTCATCATTAGGACATCGGATCACCATGGCAACGATCAGGGCCCCGCTATGATGTTTCGGGGGCGCCGATCCAAGAGCAGAGGGGCTTTCTTTCCTCTGCCTGCTCTCTAAATCCTGCATATTGCAGCATTTAGGGGGTTAAGGTGCCGGGAGCGATGCGGGCACTGCTCCTAGCACTGAGAGTCAGATGTCAGCTGTCAAAATCAACAGACACCTGGCGGCTATTGCGCGCAAGAGCCCCTGTGCGTGGAAAATTGCCATACATTCAAGGTCGGTAAATACCAGGTGACGCCTAAGGTCAAAAAGGGGTTAAAAGTTTTTTCTATTTTCAGGAAAGTAGACATCAAACGCTCTAAACTATCTAACATAACTAACAGAGGAGGTAGTCTGCCTACCTGGATTCGGAGTCAGCTGCCCGCCGCTGCTTGGATAGTTTGGCAGCAGCAGTGATGATGTGACATCAGTAGAGACCCTATACTCAATGATTATCTACAGCGGTGAAATGTGCTGCCAATGTGACATCATCATTGCAGTTAAAACATTGAAATCAAAGTAGCAGCTGGGAGACTGTGTGGGGAGAGGGAGTAGCTGATCTGTTTGTTATTTTTAGTATTTTAGAGCATTTGAGGTTCACTTTTCCAAAAGCAGAAGACCAACCTTTTTAATAAAGAAAATTAGAAGTTGGCTGTACGATCACTCAATAGTTAGCACTGCAGCCTTGCAGCGCTGGGGTCCTGGGTTCAGATTCCACCAAGGACAACATCTGCAAGGAGTTTGTAGGTCCTACTCATGATTGCGTGGGTTTTCTCTATGTACTGTGGCTTCCTCCCCAGCTCCAAAGACATAATGATAGGGAATCTAGATTGTGAGCCCCAATGGGGATTGTGATGATGATGTTTGTAAAGCACTGTGGAATTAATGTGTGCTATATAAGTGAGTAAAATAAATAAAAAAATAAGATATACACTATGGGCAACTGACAAAATATTCAGTTATTGAGGCTTGTGTCTATTTTTTTGCTTAGCCTCTTAACGACCGCTGATACGCCTTTTAACGGCGGTAGTTAAGGGTACTTAAACCACAGTGTCACTAATTAACGGCGTTGTAGAAAAAGTGTATAGCGCCCCCTAGAGTTGGATTTTCTCCAGGGTCTTGGCTGCCGGGGGTAGCGGAGTCCCCAGAGAACATGATTCGCCGTTGCGATCGCCGTTATTAACCGTATAACGGCGACCGCAAAAAAAAGCCGCGATTTTGCTTTCACTTTCTCTCTCCTCTGTTGTGATCGCACATCAGAGAGAGAAATAGGGTCTCCGATTCCCACGGTACCTCCCGGTGGTCCTTGGGCCCTCCTGCCTCCTCCGGTGAGGGCCGCCATCTTGGTCTGGGAAGAAAATGGCGGGCGGCCGGCAGATTCCATTCATTCATTCAATGTACATTTTGATCACTGTGATAAACCCTATCACAGTGATCAAAATAAAAAAAATAGTAAATAACCCCCCCTTTATCACCCCATTCGTTAGGGAAATATAATGAAATAAAGAAAAAATATTTATTTTTATTTTTCCATTAGGGTTAGGGTTAGAATTAGGGTTAGTGTTATGGTTAGAATTAGGGTTAGGGTTGGAATTAGGGTTAGGGCTAGAATTAGGGTTAGAATTAGGGCTAGGGTTGGAATTAGGATTAGGGTTGGGATTAGGGTTAGGATTAAGGCTAGGGGTGTGTTAAGTTTGGAGCTAGAATTGAGGGGTTTCCACTATTTAGGCACATCAGGGGGTCTCCAAACGCGACATGGCGCCACCATTGATTCCAGCCAATTTTGCGCTCAAAAAGTCAAAAGGTGCTCCCTCCCTTCCGAGCCCAGACGTGTTCCCAAACAGTGGTTTACCCCAACATATGGGGCATCAGCGTACTCAGGACAAATTGCATACGAACTTTGGGGTCTAATTTCTCCTGTTACCTTGGGAAAATAAAAAATTGGGGGCTAAAAAAATCACTTTTGGGGAAAAAAAAAAGATTTTTTTTTTCACAACGCTGCGTTATAAACTTCTGAGAAGCACTTTGGGGTTCAAAGTGCTCACCACACATCTAGATAAGCTCTTTGGGGGGTCTAGTTTCCAAAATGGGGCCACTGTTTAGGCATATCAGGGGCTCTCCAAATGCAACATGGCGTCCTATCTTAATTCCAGCCAATTCTGTGTTGAAAAAGTCAAACGGCGCTCCTTCCCCTGCGAGCTCTGCCATGCACCCAAAAAGTGAGTTACCCTCACATATGTGGTATCAGCGTATTCAGGAGAAATTGTCGTTCATTTTCTCTTTTAACACTTGTGAAGATAAAAAAAATTGGTTCTGAAGAAAATTTTTTGAAAAAAAAGTTAAATGTTAATTTTTTCCTTCCACATTGCTTCAGTTCCTGTGAAGCACATAAAGGGTTAATAAACTTCTTGAATGTGGTTTTGAGCACCTTGAGGGGTCCAGTTTTTAGAATGGTGTCACTTTTGGGTATTTTCGGTCATGTACACCCCTCAAAATGACTTTAAATATGATGTGGTCCCTAAAAAAATGGTTTTGTAAATTTTGTTGTAAAAATGAGAAATCGCTGGTCAACTTTTAACCCTTATAACTTTCTAACAAAAAAAATTTTGTTTCCAAAATTGTGCTGATGTAAAGTAGACATGTGGGAAATGATATTTATTTAAAAATTTGTGTGACATATCTCTCTGATTTAAGGGCATAAAAATTTAAAGTTTGAAAATTGCAAAATTTTCAACATTTTTGCCAAATTTCCATTTTTTTCATAAATAAACACAAGTCATATAGAAGAAATTTTACCACTATCATGAAGTAAAATATGTCATGAAAAAACAGCCTCAGAATCAGTGGGATTCGCTAAAGCATTCCAGAGTTATAACCTCATAAAGTGACAGTGGTCAGAATTGTAAAAATTGGCCCGGTCATTAAGCTGCAAATTGGCTCCGTCACTGAGGGGTTAATACTTAATATATTTCTGAACTTCTACTCTGGTGTTCAATAAGGCATTACTTGAGTTATTATGACTCACTATTGGTAACTAACTTTTCTATGCATTATTGTATATTTCACCATCAAAATAATGTCCAAAGATAATTGCAAAAAATGGCACTTCACCATCAATAAAATACTAAAGTCTCCTCACTTATAATAAAGAAGGAGAAACTGAAGATATCCATAAAATAATATTTTTTATTTAAATCGCAAGGTATAAAAACTACACAATATAAGTAACAACAAGAATGCCTCAAAAAGGAGGACGGGCCAGAAACCACTGAAAATGGACCAAAAGATACTTTTGTGAAGATGTGGATTTACACAGGAGTATAAAAAACCAAATGAGACCGAAGTCATATATTATGCCTCTGTAGCCTTATTATGTAACTAACTATAAAGTGCATAGTACAATATAAATCACATAGGCCATAATATAGGCAAATCAACTGAATCAATACATAGGTGAAACAAAACCCAAAATATAAAAGGTATATAGTATACGCTATATCTTACATCCACAAAAGATCCAAAGCTATAATGAGCTTAACAGGTGAGACTCCTCTGTGTATCAGTGAATTATACTGTAGATGCAAGTGCCATCAAAATAACAAATCGCCAGACCATAATAGTGGGGAATCTGTTCACCTGATAGTGGAGCTGGAAACCTCGTCCTGTCACCCCGATGCGCGTTTCACCACAAAGCAATCATTGTCCTATGTTAGTATTCATCATCCTATGGTGGTAAAAAGGGGGGGAGATATACCACTGGTGCAACTATACAGTGGCCCAAGAGGTAAGAAGGTCACTATCATTTCCAAAGCAGGTGGCCCATATACTGTTCTTGCACAGGGACCTCTCCTCTCTATGTCCTCCACTGTTGTATATCTAGGCTAAAACACCACACACCACATGCTGCATAGTTCCTCAATGGCTGACTGAGCTCATCAGTCCCTGCAGGGTGCATCAAAGCACATCCAATCCTTCAAAACCATGGTTTATAGTTGGTATCAGGTTTTTATTTTGCCTTTGTTTTTTTGCTAAACATGTCTTCTCATACTGTGAATAATTATATATCTTTGCTTTCTCTGTCCAGAGAAATGTGCATGGGTAAATCCATGGGTTATCCATCCACTACAAAAAACAAGATAGACATCGAATTCCTCATGTTTACCAGCCTACCTGTGCTGTACATTTTGATAATGATTTAGGTCTAATAGCCTTCACAGTCCAAGCCTCCCACTTCTGTCTCCAAGACCTTTCTCAAGCTGACCCAATTCATTGGAATGCACTACCTAGGCAATCAGATAAATTCAAACTCTGCACAGTTTTACTTGTGATAAAATATCTGTTACATCAACTTACTAATTTAATTTTTCAGTTGTCCCTTCCTACGTTTTCTTCGCAGTCTGGTCCTTCTATACCTGTTCTCACACAATCTAAGCTTTCAATAGTACTTTGTATCTGTACACATAGATACTCCCTGGTGACTTCACAGGCAGGCTTATTTCCATACACATATTATTTAAAGATGTCTCAACCACATACCTCTTGTCTTCCCTTACTTTCTTATAGATTGTAAGCTCTTGAGCAGACCCCTCACACTTCTTTTTGAAGTGCTGAATTACTCTGCACTCTCTGATGTGGCTTGTACCCCCTGAATTGTCAAATGCTGAGGATTATGTTGATGCTATATAAATAAAATTATTATTATTTATAATTATTTTTAATATTAACAACAGTGACCAATAAAGATTTCTAGCAATTGTGCTATCACTTTTGGGCCTTCCATAGCAGGGTGGATCTATTAATTTTTGTTTTATTCAAAGTTTTTTCAAAATCATCTTGTTGTGCCATTTTTTTTTAATTCACCTTACATTCGTAAAGCAGATGGAATGGTAACATGTCCACAAACATTACACGAGGCATGCTTATTTTTTCATACAAAAATTCAATATTTGTATTCGTCTACTTATAAGGTTGTCTCATATTTGCTTATCAGGAATGCACCACTTCCTAACTTTCTGGTTATTGGGGGCAGTGCACTCCTGAGGAGTGTCAGTTCAGGCCGGCAGCCTGTCTGCACTGCTGGACCATACTGTACACTCTCCATTGCTGCAAGCAGAGGTAGTTATGCCTCTGTAGCATCGAAGAAGCAGAGGGGTCCTGAACCCGTATCTAGCGATCTGGCCGACTTCAGAGCAGCACATGCAAGCTGTATAGCAAGCAGCTTGCGAGCACGAGCCCCTTATTTGGGAAACTGACCATTGCAGAGGTGGTCGGTAGCCTAGGCAATGAGCTGTAAACGATGAAAATAAAAATCCCTCTGTTCTTAAGATCTCAGAGGATTTTAAGTTATGGTAAGTAAATTGCAAAGCTGCTTGTATTAACAAGCATTTTGTATTTTCCCCATTTAGGAACATGAAACAATCTCTAAGTGCATTTACTAATTTACCATTACTACTATATTAACTATATTAATTAACCATCTAAACAGCAAACATTTTCTATAAAAATAGAATTATAAAAAATATAACAGGGTTGCTGCAGCTACTGAAAAATGTTGGTACCAGAGAATTATTAACACAATATGTATTTCTATAATTGTATTAGGTAAGTTATTGTCTGTAGCTATAGATACTCAGAAAACATTACAAATACATCAAATACAAACAGTTCTTATTCTTGATGACATCCAGGCTTCTGCATTCCTTCAACTTCATGATTTCCTCTCCTTCAACCATACTCTACATAAAGTCAGCGATGCGTCCTAGATTGTTTCCTTAATTGTTGCGATATCATACTTTTTCAAAAAGGTTAAAGAATAGGTCATTCTTCGCAAAGCTTGAACTTAAGGCATTTTCTCGAGTGGGCCACCAGTGCTGAAGAACTGTAGAGTAGTGTGTTACACATGTGGGTTTTATGATGCGTGTTAGTACCCACTTGGGAACTTCTTTTTAACCACAACTCAAGTCCATGAACTGTGCATACATTTTGTAAGTGGGGAAAATGTGTGTGTCTGTTTCCCTGGGTGTGGAGTAAATGAAAATGTACTAATTATAACAATTTCCAGAATTTCTCACTGCATGCACATGGAGGGTAATATATACAGGCTGGCCAGAACCTTTCATTTCTGCATATCTGCTATATTTTTTTACATACATGAAAGGACGACAGTGAGGACATGTCCTGACAATTGTCTTCCTTGACGTCTTACAGGTATTCATTTCAATGAGCAGCTGGAAGAGTTACGTGCCATATGTTTTCTAAATGTTTCCTAACGTTGGTTATATTTCTCCATTTCCCTTGAATGATTTGGTCATGGTACAAGGAATAAGTGTTACACCAGGGGCTGGCAGCTGTTGGATGGTAAAAGGCAAAATAGCCTGTATATAGCATCTATGTTGAAGCATGTCGGTAGTAATCTGTAATATTATTAGCCTATTTGCTATATGTGATGAGTACACCAATCCAGTACTATCCTGTATTCAGCTAACAGGTACACAAAAATAGGCCAAATGATACAACTGTGACTGACTGGCCAGACAAGATTACGATGTTATAACATTGATCAATTTGTTTTTTATATTAAATATTTGTCAACATTTTTAGTGTCTTTTTCATTGCCCATATGACGTATTTATTTATTCAGTGGAATAAATATTCACTGTGACCTCAAAGCTCAAAATGTCCTATCGGAATGAATAAAAACTGAGCTGCAGTTCTCAGCAACAACCACTACAATGGAAGGCAATGTGACATTTCAGCTCTGTCCACCGTTTACATCCAAACGGAGCTCAACACAGCTATCGGGAATCTGACCCCACAGATTTGATATTGGTGAGCTATACTAGAGATATGTCATTGATATCATGAACATGGACAACCCTTTTTATATTAGGCTATTTCCTGTTTTGCATACATCACTTTTCTTATAACATAGGGTCACACAATTTACAATAATTGATGTCACAGCTCACCTTCTCTGCTTCCCTGCACAATGACTTTCCACAGAACATGCCTACAAAACTCTCCTATAAAAGTCAATGATTCAAAGCCTGTGACTTGCTATCTATGATTGATGCAGCTGGTGTAATACATATCTCTAAATACTTCTAAGGGGGCTTCCCATGTTTCATTTATTTTCCAATGGATTTCTCCAGTTCTCATCAAGCAGTTCCTAGCTACCTCCCGATGCTGCCCTGCCACTATCTCTCCTAGCACATGGCGGTTATGGACTAAGGATTCTCCTGCAGGTGGACTGACCGCCGGCTCAGACTAACGCAGCGGGAAGCTGGCTGTGAATCAACATGATGTCAGCAGCGTTGCCAAGTCGATGGAGCAACTTCTTCTCTTTCACTCTGCTGTCAATGGAACGTCACTGCCAACATCTCAGAAAGCAGGAGAATCACTGGCAGTAAAGGTTCATGACCACTCTGAGCTGGAAGCGATCGGCAGTAGTTAGAACCATAGAAAAAAAATGTAAAAAAAAGTCCCAGATAACAAAAGCTCAGGTAATAAGGCTATCCTCTTAATTATGTACGAAGAGTAGAATAAAATATTTTCAATCTGAAAACAAACAGATTAGAAAACAAGAATATGGTTCACTAGGCTTACTTATTACAAAAATAACATAGGAGATCCATTTACTTCAACATAAATCTAATAGACAAATCTGTTACCATTACTAAAAAGCATTGTAAAAGCATATTGTAGCCACATTTTATTTTATAAATTAAAGTAAGAATGCTACATGTCAATGACTGATATGCACATTAAGACATCAAATCCATCTACATAATATCATACTGCAATACCCAGCTCAAGGTTGTAATAAGAAAGTAGATAGAGCCACACAAACTATGGTTATCCGGAAAATGCAATTAATGGTTCCATCATTAACCATCTATGCAACCGACCTAATAGCTCCAAATTAAGCATGAATGTACCCAACTGGTGCACAATCTTGTTATAAAAAGAAATGAAAGTGGGGGTTCCGTCTAATATACAGTACAGACCAAAAGTTTGGACACACCTTCTCATTCAAAGATTTTTCTGTATTTTCATGACTGTGAAAATTGTAGAATCACACTGAAGGCATCAAAACTATGAATTAACACATGTGGAATTATACATTACACTTTACAAAAAAGTGTGAAACAACTGAAAATATGTCTTATATTCTAGGTTCTTCAAAGTAGCCACCTTTTGCTTTATTAACTGATTTGCACGCAGAAAAGGTGAACGGATGGACTCTACATGCCTGGTTCCCACCGTGAAGCATGGAGGAGAAGGTGTGATGGTGTGGGGGTGCTTTGCTGGTGACACTGTTGGGGATTATTCAAAATTGAAGAGGTGAGCAGTCCAGCTCACCCCAAACCATCTTGATTGGGTTCAGGTCTGGTGACTGTGGAGGGCCAGGTCATCTGTCGTAGCACCCCAACACTCTCCTTCTTGGTCAAATAGCCCTTACACAGCCTGGAGGTGTGTTTGGGGTCATTGTCCTGTTGAAAAATAAATGATGGTCCAACTAAACGCAAACCGGATGGAACAGCATGCCGCTGCAAGATGCTGTGGTATCCATGCTGGTTCAGTATGCCTTCAATTTTGAATAAATCCCCAACAGTGTCACGAGCAAAGCACCCCCAAACATCACACCTCATCCTCCATGCTTCACGGTGGGAACCAGGCATGTAGAGTCCATCCGTTCACCTTTTCAACCCCATTTATAAGGCCAGAAATCACACTTATTAAACCTGACAGGGCACACCTGTGAAGTGAAAACCATTCCTGGTGACTACCTCTTGAAGCTCATCAAGAGAATGCCAAGAGTGTGCAAAGCAGTAATCAAAGCAAAAGGTTGCTATTTTGAAGAACCTAGAATATAAGACATATTTTCAGTTGTTTCACACTTTTTTGTAAAGTGTAATGTATAATTCTACATGTGTTAAAGCATAGTTTTGATGCCTTCAGCGTGATTCTACAATTTTCACAGTCATGAAAATACAGAAAAATAGTTGAATGAAAAGGTGTGTCCAAACTTTTGGTCTGTACTGTAAGTAAAGGACAATACACATTGGCAGTTCTTTTGCATATCATAGTCGCATGTGCGAAACACTTCAAAGTCAGTGGACAGAGCTCCAATCATACTTGTCCTTTCAAAAGAAAAGTTGTAAAAAAGCAAGGTCTCAATGCCCTCATCAACCACAAGTTAAGACTGTTTTGGTGCACATACCAATGTACTTTGTATTATGTCAATGAATGGTTTTGATTCTCATGCATCCATTCTTTTTGAGTGGGAGTGGGTGGGTTCCTCTCTATTAGCATTTATACACTTGGCAAGAAGCATTAGACAGCAAATTAGACTGAAGGGAGATAACTATTGGCCAGTACTCAGGAGTGTTTATTTCAGGGCTAACAGGAAAAAATATATACTGTATCTTTATGTTAGCCAGTAGTTATCAACCACTGAGGACTCTCAATTCTAATATTTTTCTATTTCAGGGCTAATAAATGATTTTTAATAGAGATGAGAATTTTTTTTTGGAGTGAAAATAAATTTTACTTGAATTTTACTTTTAAAAAAAGCATTTTTGCAATTCCCTTCCACACAAATTAAGCAAATTGGCAGTCAGTTGCGGTCGCCATTTTGATTGGTAAATGACTGGTAAAAGGTTGAAAGAGACAAAAACATACCTCACTGCTCACATCTCTGGCTGGCCCGCTACTCCCTGCCCCAGTGTCCCTTCCCCTAAGTCACATCGCATCTCTGGCCAGGTGTACACTCTAGGTCAGGGATTTTGGCGGCGAGCAGGCCCTCTAACATGTACAGTGAACTACTTGTGGCTAAAAGTCCCTCCTAAAGTGAACACCAGAAAAGATGCAACATGACGAGAACGGGGAAGACCAGACAGCGAGTCAAGAGCAGTGGAACCAGCTGCCAGAAGGTTGAATGGTGAGTATTTTATTTTACTTTTTAATCTTTTGCCAGTCGCTTACCTCTATGGCCACCCTTGCTGCTCCCGGCCCATTGTCTGGTCCTCCATTACTCTAGGCTGGGGCTATTGTCATCGTCAGGAAACAGGCTTCGGAATTCACTGCAAATGCTCTGGGGCCCACTTGCTGCCCGAAGACCTGGCCTACAATGAGCAACAGGTTGCGATTTACAGCCAGGTCACTGCACATGTGTAGTTAACTCTGGTGCCTGCACTCAACCGATAGCACTCGCCTTGAGTGAATTCCAGGCCAAAAATGCGATGGAGGCGTGAAAGACCAGATAGCAGGCAGGATGCAATAGATGCGGCCAGATAGGTAGGCGGTGAGGTGAGAATAAGTATTTTTATTATTTCTTACATATTTTTTTTATTATGCTCTCGGGAGTGCAGACCCAGACCCTATAGCATAATACTTTACATCAAAATTGTGGAGAATAACTTCTTGGCGAATCAAATTTCCTTGTAAAATACAGTACAGACCAAAAGTTTGGACACACCTTCTCATTCAAAGATTTTTCTGTATTTTCATGACTATGAAAATTGTACATTCACACTGAAGGCATCAAAACTATGAATTAACACATGCGGAATTATATACTTAACAAAAAAGTGTGTGGAAGACCATTTCCGGTGACTACCTCTTGAAGCTCATCAAGAGAATGCCAAGAGTCTGCAAAGTAGTATTCAAGGAAAAAGGTGGCTACTTTGAAGAACCTAGAATATAAGACATAATTTCAGTTGTTTCACACTTTTTTGTTAAGTATATAATTCCACATGTGTTAATTCATAGTTTTGATGCCTTCAGTGTGAATGTACAATTTTCATAGTCATGAAAATACAGAAAAATCTTTGAATGAGAAGGTGTGTCCAAACTTTTGGCCTGTACTGTATGCGTGAACAAATAATTTCACATTTTGCCTGATCTTCTCATCTCTAACTTTTAATAGTCATGTGTAGATTGTCCATTTATCACATTATTAAAGAAAACCTGTCAGCATGATTTAGCAACGTATAGTAAAGGTATGGCAATAATGGTGCTGGTATACTTGATGCCTTTGGTGAAGAAATCTACTTGTAGTTCTTGTTTCATCAGCATTTTAAGTTTTCTTCTAATGATATTTCTTAGCACAACAGTGGGGTTGGGGATAGGGTTTTCTGCTTCAGCCCCTCTGTTTGCCTCTGATGTTTCAATGACATGACGCATTACAGTCATTTGTGTGGGCGGCACATGCATGATTTGATTTCACAGTTGATTTTCTGGTCTTCAATAATATAGTTTTAATTGAACATTGACGCCATTTTTCTTGAAGGCCAGAAGACCAGACAAAAAAATCAGTGATCTGTCATTGAAACACCAGAGGAAGGAGGGGCCAGAACAGAAGACCCTACCCCCAGTTCTGCTCCTGTGCACAGAAATGTCATTTAAAGAAAACTTCAAATACTTATTAAACAAGAAACACAAAGTAGATTTCTTCACCAAAGGTATTAATGTAATCTGTAGTACATTATGGCCATGTCTTTACTTTATATTGCTAAACCGTGCTGACAGGTTCTTTTTGAATGAAATCAAGTTGTGTAAAAGTACAGTGAGCATTTCAAGTTGTCCAGTAAGGACATGCAATGTAATTAGAAAGGTCAATAAGATCGTTGATAGCTTGATGATCACTTGCAGCTCTACCAATGGGTTATGATTAACCATTTAATTTCCTTTATTATGGATTACATAGAAACAAAGCAGAAGAGCTCCCGAAGGAGCCACACTGGACGACTGCCATTTTGTGCAAATATGCGCTTCTACAGGTCCCGTATTAGAGCATATTTGCGCAAAACGGTTGTCATCCAGTGTGGCTCCTCCGGGAGCTCTTCTGCTTTGTTTCCATGTAATCCACAATAAAGGAAATCAGATGGGACGGTGAGTGCCTTGCCTTTCTTCGCACATTGGATCTGGACATTTTCTCTATCTTTCCATTGGTTTGGCACCCATGTCCCTGGAGTCGGTACCGATTGATTATCCCGGAAGAGCGCAGCTGTGCCGGTCACCTGTGTTCTTTCACAGCACTTATTAACCATTTAATTTAATCCATCAATTACAAAAAGATATAAAAATATATTTACAGTTTTATACCTTACTAGATAGAACTTATATTGTGCTCATTTAGTCAAATTAACAGATACGGTGTAGATAGTTAACTAGAATGATATTCTGACTAATTAAAAAGACATCACATTTCACATGATAAATTACAATTTGTTCTTGGCTCGATTATAATTTTTTAGCAACTGAACTCTATGCAGATAAGTGAAGACGCC
>JARQOD010000004.1:380535090-380597590 GCA_033576555.1 Oophaga sylvatica | reverse complement strand
CGAGAGCCTCCTCACTATTCCCGACACATACAGTCTAAACACCTTCTCCAGCAAGCCAGGGGCTTACTCAACTCTCCCCACTGAGAACACAAGAACGTTTGGCTGAACGTTCATGTGCATGGGAGAGTTAGAGATAGATATTGGACTAACGAGCATGCTCAGAAGTTTTGAAGACTTAAAGGGACAATAATTTTAATAAGAAATCAAAATTAACAGTTTCTCAATTATATTGTACCAATGTAATGATCCAGTGTTAGCATTTAGATTATAAAACATTGTATTTGGTTAGTCTTACTGAAAGCATGTGTTTTGCACTTACATCCTTATTGCATAGTTTATACTGTTTGTAGGCTCCAGTACATGAGATAGCTGTAGTTCCACGTTGCACTTGTGGATTACTTCTCAGTAGATTGACTGATGCTCCTTGTACAGGAAGCTCGGGGTATACACTTTGGGATATTGGTTGGTTCTGAGAACTGGATGGTAGCCAATGATTTGCTGAAGGATTTGCTTCTTGGCGAATGCTGCCAATGCTATAACGATTCTGAGATACAATTTGTCCATGGGTGTGCTGCCTCCCAGGCTGAGACTGTCTCTTTTTTCTTGGTCTGTCTTGACCTGTGTCGCTTTGCAGTGGTAATATGTAAGGAATTTTTCCATATCCGTAAGATCCTGGACTAACCGGAGTCCTTGTTCGATTTCTAAATTAGAACAAACAGAAATATAAAAACTACAGTTGAAGATGTGTCTTTAATATCATTCATGTCTTCGATATCATTCATGTTTAACAGACTGCAAACAATAAAGTAACAGCAAACCTAAATAATAACGTCATACCTGTTTGAAAGCAACACAGGTCAAATTTTTATTGTTTTTTTTTTCACCATTAGTACAGATTTATTTTACTAAGAGTAAAATGTGAGCCAGAGGATTACAAATACATTATTAAAAATTGTTTTATGTTTCTCCACTATTCTGTCATAGCAAGATTTTTGCTACAAACAGAGCTCAGCTCTTTCCATAACTCATTCAGACTGCATAAAAGCGCTGCTACCTGTCCATTTATTTGAAATGAGAAGAACCCATTGTAAAAGAGAGATTACAGAGAAGGTCATTTATGGCAAATTCTCATGATAAATTTGGATCATTTTTCTCCTATGCCACTTGAATGACAGTTATTAGCAAATTATCACCAATAAGTATTTAAAGGGAGTCTATCACCCCCAAAATGCATTTTAAATGGGCTAAAGAGTGTAGTTGGTGACTTAGCGCATATAACAACTATACTAGATCTGTACCTGTTACTGGTTCAGTACCTGAGAAAATAGCTTCTAATTCATATGGTGAGGCTTCAGTGCCCATTGGTGTGGCCAAGAGTTTGGTGCACTATTATGTCTCCACATTTGCACATTGGGGTCCTTCCCCCACTTCTGATTGACAGTACTCGCTCCTCACAGTGACCACTGTCTGAATGCTCCGGACATGTGTGCAGTCGCATGCTCATGCCGGGGCCGCGGGTGTTCTCTTCCCTGTCTCCTTTCTTCTGATACCACTTGCTGCACTTCTGGGTGTATTACTGTAGCGAGTGGCATTAGAAGAAAGGAGACAGAAAGGCCACTGCCTCTGGGAAGCGTGCGCTGTCAATCATAAGCGGAAAAAAAAGACCCAATCAACAAATAAGGCGGCATAACAGTGCACCAAAATCTTGGCAAAGACAAGGGTGCACCAACACCTCCTCATTTGCATATGTCTGAAGTTATTTTCTCAGGCACTTTACCAGGCACAGGTACAGTGCTATTTTGGTTGTTATTTGGGCTAAGTCTCCTACAACACTGTACAGTGCATTTAAAGAGAACCTATCACCAGGTTTTTCCCATATGAAGTAGAGCCAGCATCTGTACACCCTCATATATACAGTAGGATTCTAGAATCCTATCTATATGCCTCCAATCCGCTCTCCATAAAATAAAAATAGCTTTTATTGCACTCACCTACAGTGTGGTCCGGTCCAATGGGCGTTGCTGGTTTAGAAAATGCCATTTTCTGCGCTAGCAGTACTTTTTTACTTCTACGTTGTCATAAGAGATGGAAAAGCCTGCAAGCTGGCACTATTGTAATGCTATAATTGTGTGTATCTGTATGTGGTGCTATTTAAATTACTAGCTCTGGGAAATGGGCCAAGAAGGCAGGATTGTATTTAGGTGATAAATAGGGTTGATTATGGAAGTGCAGCTTCAATTAAAGTTAATGTTAAGGTGGATGAGACATATGAAAAATATGCGGAAGCAGTTCCATATATAATTGAGGCCTTTAATGTCCACTAGTGAAATCAGAAATTAAGAAACGTCATAATTTACTTGCTGGTAAAATTCTGCTGTGTTCCTGAGCTACCACATGTGGTGACAAGACCTCCAGCTCCTCACTTCCTGCTACAGTTCATTCAAAGCACAGAGATTTCCTGTCTGTGCTTTAAAGAAAGCAAAAAGAAGCTCTGCAGTGAGCGCTGAACAGTGGTGTCATGGGGGCATAGCCTGTGATTCTTGGAAAGATTACACAGAATTTGGATGTGCACATGGAGGGAGAACACACTGCAGGATCCCCACAGAACAAGTAATCTTATCAGCCTGTGACTTCATCCAAAGGCGGTGATGTTGGGTTCTCTACAGTGCTAGATTACATCATAATTGAATACAGTATATGACTCATTTCTCCCATACAGTATAATGAGCCTGTGTGGGGCCAATGTCAGCACAGGTAACATTTATTCACTGCAGTAGTGTCAAGGTAGCACAATCAAGGTGGAGAGGGATGAACACTAGGAAGGAGAACATGTGTGGGCAGTGATTTATCCGTCTTGAGGTAGATGAGGGGACAGATTAGAGTTTAACAGGTGCATAGTAAGGTCAGAGACACGGCCTCTTTACCTTCAAGAGTACCCCCAGAACCGGTATAGTTAGAGTCCCCGTTCAAGCGACAGGTTGAGACCGTTACAGCGTGACACAGTCTTTGATAATTATACGTGGGCTCTCTGACCGATGAACTCCACCCATTAGCCTATGGAAGTTTTCATTACAGCAGGATCCTACCTATCCATATAATTGTTGGCTAGCACCCCAGGAGAGGTATCATATTAGGTTAGGTTTCCGGCAAAGAGGGCCGCCTTGTCATTTGCTATTGGGCGTGCATGATTTGGCCAATTTATGCACCAAGTATCTTCATTTTAACCTATTTTCTAGAGCAATAATGCAATTCCAATTTCATATATTTCATGTTTGCATGCTTTAGCATTGCAAAATTGAAAACATTAATAAAATATTCTTACAATACCATGTTGTTACCTATATTATTCTTGTAGTTGTTGGAAACTTTGAAATGCGCAATTTATCTGTAACTGTGATAATGACTAAATTCCTGCTGCTTCCCTGTAGAGAAAATCCTCTAGCCTGAATATCTATGGTGGTCAATGGGAAATATCCATTACCACCATACACTGCTACTTTTTTCCCAGATTTTGAAACCTGTCATATAGAATAACACCATTAACCTGCATATATGGAGTTAATATGCAGGTTAATAGGGTTCTGACACTGTGCACTAGAGCCCGCTGCCGGGAGGAATTTATCTTTATTTCCCGCTGCCATGTTTGGCTTCCAGTCATAGGGGTGAGCCATCACTCTAAAAATTCACTAGATTTTGTAGAATTGTTTTTGCGGTAACCATACGACGTCAGTGTGAAAACTGTAGAGGAGTGGGGGCATTAGTAGCAATTTCAACAATTATGTGTGACCAGTGATTGGTATTGAGACTTTTCACTATGTATTTACATCTGCTGAAATCTACAAATATTGGAATAATATTTAGCAGTATAAAGGAATTCAAGTGTTTAGAAATCCTTATTTCTAAGAATGTGAACTCCCTCATAACCAGAAGTGGAGTCTGTGAAATCCTAGAATTATACAAACGTGTGTTTACTGGCATAAGAACTGATACGTTACAATTAATTTTAACCCAGAATGATCTTACCAAACCCCATTTTCCTTTTAACCAGTTAAATGTACTCCCACTCGATACTACCAAAAGCCTCTGCAGCACTGAGTGAGAGTGCTGCCTGATTGCCAACCACATCTGGACGCAATTACAGATCAAGATACAATCGTCTCAGATTTATTACAGTTAACCCTTTTTATTAAATATTGTCAACTTCCTTAATATTTTTCTTTTTTTTTTAAATATGTCATGTAAGGCCCAAAGGTAGGATGGGGGTTATTCTGTGATGGACTACTACAAAATAGTTATCTCTTGCAAACCAACAATGTGTACAAACAATACCATCAAGGCGGCTGTTCTAGAAAATTGAATCCAATAGTGCATGAAAAATTTACTGAGCATGACCTTTACCATTCCGCTCCGAGATGAGAATGTATATATCTTTTTGCTGACACCAATTGCATATTTCTTTTTCAAACATGCATCTTTTAGACAGGTTCCTGTTCTCATGGATATCTTGTATCTTTCCACAGAACATAGAAAAGCAAAATAAATGACATAGATTTGCCAGGTTTCAATAGATCTCATAAAGGACAGCTCCCATACCTTACCAATTAAATTGCCTAGTAACTGTACCTATAATGGAAAAAAAACAATATTTTATTGTACCTCTGACAAAATGTACACTTCCAGTCCAGTCCAATATTTAGTGTAATAACTAGGAATCCTTTTAGGGGGGAAGTAAACTGACACAGATGAGTATTACAACACCCCTGTAATCTTCTGAAGAGCTGCCAAGCTGACGATAAGTTTAGTTTTCGTTTATGTTTCACAGCCATTGGGGCCTCATAAAGAATCACTGTAATGCTCAGATCTGTGGAGTAAGGTGCTGATGTGCTATGTCAGATCCTATCTTATGTCTTTCCTTCTGGTGAATTCACGCAAGTTCAGCTGTTGTTGCTCTTATATAAAAATGCTGTGGGACAGTAATGCTCATTACTGAGATTTCGCTTTTCTCCACTGTTGTATAAAACGGTCAAAATGTTTCTGGATCTGTGAAAACGAATAAGTGCAGACAAAATAATCCAGTGCTCTTACCCCTTAGGCAAAAAAAAGACTACAAGAGAAATGTGAATAAATAAAAAGATATCTACATTTCAATGGGACCTTTCACCAAATATTTCATGCTGAACTGGACAAATAATGGACTCATGATGTAATAGTGGATGCAGAGCAGAATAAAACATTTTTTTTTCGCCTTTCAGTTGCAATCATAGTATCACACTTATTTCTGTTATGCTCAGACATAAAAGTGTGTGTCATCTCCAGACAGGCAGTATGGGAAAAGGAATAGCATAGCAGAGCTGACAATGAAATAATAAGAGTCATAGGAGTGTTTGCAATCTGACACAGCTAAACTTCGCTGTACTTATTAAATGTCAAGTACTTTGATTGCTAATATCTGCACAACAGGGAGGAGACCTAATACAAAAAAAATGTTATTCTACTCTGCAGCCACTATTACATCATGTGTCCAGTTCAACATGAAATGTTTTATGAAAAGTCCTCTTTAAATTAGTACAAATTTATAACAAGTTGTCTTTTTTTGCAGTTTTAGACAATATAATTCCATACTAAGTTGGTTTTTGAAAACTGAACATGTCTCTTGAACTATACCTGTCCCGTGGGTGCTCTTGAAGGTAGAGAGGCCTGGGTCTCCGACAATATTATGCACCTGTTATCCCTAATCTGTCCCCTCCCCTATCTCAAGATGCATAAATCACTGCCCACACAGCTACTCTCCCCATATTACACCCCCATCCCATTGCAGTGACCAACTGCTGATTTGAGCCCTCCCAAAGTGCCTAAAACCAAATACAATTTCAAATTAGAGGAAAGTATTAGGGAGACTCTAAGGCTATGTTCACACATTGCTTTTTTGCTTTTTTTCTGCAACCAAAACCTAATCTCTTGGCAGTAAAAAAAGCTGCAGACAAGGAGGTGATTTTGTTCTTTTGTTGCTGCTTTTTTCAGGATCCCGACGTTCAGCTTTCCTTCCACCATATAATAAAGCATGAACAATATAAGATGTTAAGTCACCAATGTAAGAAGCATATGTGAAACCAAAAAAAACATTTTTGGAAAAAAGACAATTTGATCAAATTATTTAGTGGAAAAAGTTTTTTATGTCTGAAAAAAATAGGGACTATTTTGATCAAAAAAGTTCAAAAAAACCCAAAATGCTAAATCAAGATGTGTGCTAATAAAGATAATGGTATATACCTGAAGGCGGCAGGAACCTAGACACCCGTTTCGCACTCTAGCTTTATCCCCTGGATTTAGCATTTGTTTTTTTTTAACCATTTCTGGCATAAAATATGCTCTGGATTGAACTACTGGGTCTCATTCACCTTATCAATCAGCTAAATATAGCACTTGCTTGCAATTTTAGGATTCCTTTCCTTGAACTAAGCTGATATTGAACTCCCAAGGTTCAGGTTCCTTCTTTATCTTAGCCTCTTATAACCATTTAAGAGGTAGCCTCCCATTTGCCAATCATAAAAAATTATTTTTGTGCAAGGACATTTTGTATATTTTTATACCATGAATTAATTGTGGCTTATATTTGTATTATTGTCCCAACTCTTACCCTTTTTTGCATTGTTGCTTTGTACTATTGTAATAAAAATTTGAAATATTTTATGGCGATAAAAACATCCGTGTCTTTTTTGGATTTGTATTACTGTATGGAGTTGCTCAGGAATTATTGTTAAATTTTCCACCCTCGTCAGGCAAGGTTTACTTTTACACACATAACTAATTTCATTAAATTGTACTAATCCTAGCTGCTATCCTCAGGTGAGGAGATCAAGACATTATGGTTTAAACTTGGGAAAGCCACAAAAATAAATAAAAATGCTGCAAAACCTGATGCCAATGCTTTTTGCTGCACTTATGCAGCCTTTTTTGCACATACCAATTAATTTGCACATACTCACTACTTTCTACAGGTGAAAAAAAGCCGCAAAAACACCGAAAGACCTGACATGCTGCAGTTTTCAAATTAGAAACAGTTTTCCAATTCAGTCAGAAAAAAAAACAAGCGTGTGCATGAAATTTCTGAAATCTCATAGCTTTTGCTGGTAATCTAAAAAGCACCTTTTAATTTGCAGAAAAAATGCATCAAAACATAACATGTGAACATAACCTTAAACAGGGCTGTTCAGTAGGAAAGGGATCAGAGATGTCAGCCCCCTCAGATTTGGATATCAGAAAAAAATGGAAGTATCATTTGTGAAGGGTGCAGACAAGGGCATGGCTAAATATGTTCAGACCATCTATTTAAATTAAAATACCATTTCTCTATATTCTTTTTCCCAAAGCCCTGAGTGGTGCTCAATCTAACTGGTCCTTGTGAAGAGCAGAGAGCTAAAAACAATAGAAAAAATGAGGAAGGTACAGTGACTGCTAATTTTTCATTTTTGCTGCACCTGTAGCTTATTTTTAGCCTTCTTCTCTTGGATAAAGTTATATATTACCATTAAATGGTGGCTAAAACTCGGGTGAATCCCCGTAAAGACAAGTGAGCTGAAACATCTGAGAGCAACACCTTTTAGGGTAGGTGCACACGGTCAGTAAACGCTGTGGGATGGACTCTGCGTACTTGCGCGGTGTCCAACCCGCTGCGTTAGATATTACAGCATATTGGATGGGATTTCAAGAAAACCCGTGCCTACTATGCGTGCACACTATGCGACTTACCTGCGGAGACCCACATGAGGCCCGTCTTTCCAGACTGCAGCATGTCTATTTATCTTGCGGAGATGGGAGTCTCCGCAAGATAAATTTCACCCATAGAATATATTGGACGCAGTGATTCCGCACAGTTCAATAAACTTATGCGGAATCACCAGTGTTCAAAAGCCGGCAGTAGAGATGAGCGACTTTGCCTCCGGGAGGGTCGAGCGGGTTTTGGACCACCCGACTTTCCCAAAAGTCGAGTCGAATGAAATTGGCCGACTATCGGAAAAAGTCGAAGGACGGACTGAAACTCGACCTGACCCCAATGCAAGTCAATGGGAAGAAAAGTCGGCAGGGAGTGGAGGACAGTAAGCACACCTACAGTGCCCATTTCAATGCCAAGACATCAATTCTTATTACTTAAGCTTGTCAACCTTAAGTTAGTTTATAATAATAGTAACGCATTGAAAACTGGGGGTTATTTGGCTAAAGTTGTGGGTGGGGGACAGGGCTGGCTCCCGGTTTTCGTGGGCCCCGGGCGAAAGAGTCTCAACCACATACCACAATTCATGATGCTCCGATACGGCAGAGAAATATATGTATAGTACAATGCCAAATACTTCACTTCTTACATTACATGAGTGATATCTGTTGTAAATTCTACAATAGCTCAAAAACCGGACAGTATAGTCCTCCATACAGTATTATGGCCACCACATAGTGCGCCATACAGAATAATGAGTTCCATATATGAAGCTCCATATAGAATAATGGGCCCAATATAATGCTTCATACAGTATAATGAGCCACATATATTGCTCCACACAAAATAATGAGCCCCATATATTGCTCCATACATAATTGGTCCCATATAATGATCCATACAGTATATGATGAGCTCCACATAATGCTCCAGTATATGATGGTCCCCATATAATGTGCCATACAGTATAGGACGGTCCCCATAGAGTATAATGAGCCCCACATATTGCTCCATACAGTATAATGAGTCGCATATAAAGCTCCATACAGTATATGATGGGAAGGGCACCATCTCTAATGAGATCAGTTTGGCAATGTAGGCATTCAAAGCCAGTGTACGCGGATGAGGGATGAGTACTTTCTTGTCCTACTCAGAGTGTCTGCTAGTGTGAGCTGGACTTGAGAGCTGCATATGGGGGAACTAGCGGTGGACATGGCGGACTGAGAGTGGGTTGGTGATGGTGATGGTGGTGGTGGTGATGGCCTAGATTCAGTCTTTCGTTGGAAAAACATTGTGATTCCCTGACTGCTTTGGCCTTGCGATGACACCTCAACATTTCTTGCTGGTGGTGTGCTAACCGGTGGGCTTACAGTGGGGAAGTGATGTAGCGTTGCTGGCTACCTTCAGTCGGAGGTTTTGTAGTCCGTCCACGCTTGCAAGTGCATGGTGTTTAAATGTCTAAGTATGCAACTGGTATTCAAATTTCTGAGATTTTTCCCTCGGCTAAAGGTCCTTCCGCACTTCTTACAGATAACCTTTACCTCATCAATAGGATTTTGGTCAAAAAAGTGCCACACTGCACTCTTCCTACTATGGTGAATGCACCAGCAGAATCATATAGCGGTGGCTGTGCATCAGTGCACTCCATGACATATTCATCTTGGACTGGGGAATTCAGGATTTCACTTGATAACCCTGGCATGGTATGTGAAAAGAACTCCAGGGAGTAATCTGAAGTGTGGCCTGTCGCATCCTTCACTTTTGTTGGGGGTGAAGGACACAAGGAAAGGTGTCGTTCCTGACCAGGAGCCTGCACTGACGACTCAGTGCTTGCAGTTTTTGAAACTTCAGAAAAGGAGGCGATAGAGCTGGAGGCTGTTTCGGCAATGTAAGCCAAAACCTGTTCCTGATTCTGCGGCTTTAAAAGCGGTCTACCTACTCCCAGAAAAGGGAGCTTTCCAGGCCTTCAGGAGCCAGATGATGACGCAGGCTCAACACCTCCTGCCTTAGGTGCTATTGTGCTTTTGGCACTACCAGCAGATGCACCACCATCACCATCAGTACGAGCAGGCCCTCCCTGCCCACGTCCGAGGCCTCTTCCACCATACTTCCTCATGTTTGAGAAGATGTACCAAAAAAACAGCAGATATATGGTACTGTATGAGGAGCGTACAGCTGTATACGGTGTAGGGGAAAATTTAAATCTCTGTATATATTTCCGGAGTCACACACAGACGCTCACTCAGTATGGATTTAACCGTAATACAAAAAAGCAGAAAAACGGTACTGTATCAGAAGCGTACAGCTGTATACAGTGTAGGTGAAAATTTAAATCTCCGTATATATTTCTGGAGTCACACACAGACGCTCACTGAGTATGGATTTGACGTAATACAAAAAGCAGAAAAACGGTACTGTGTCAGAAGCGTACAGCTGTATACAGTGTAGGGGAAAATTTAAATCTCCGTATATATTTCCGGAGTCACACACAGATAGTCAGCATGTATTTGTCCGTGATACCAGCCGGTACACCGTAGTGTGTGAGGAGCGTACAGCGCTATATGGTGTGGGAAAAAATTAACGCTCGGTAACTGTGTAGAAAAAATAATAAAAATATTAGTGCTGTGTAAAAAGCAGTCTGCACAGCAGTGTACACACAGCAATACAGATATCAGGCAGCCTAATAACCAGCTCTGCTGCACACAAGAAAATCCTCCCCTGTCACTGCACACTAACTGTACAGCACAATTGCTATCAGCACAAGCACATAAGAACTTCTCTTTCCAGCCCTAACTCTCTCCCTACTGATAAACAGCGTCAGCAACCTCTCCCTACTGTTAAGATCGGCAGAAGTAAAATGGAGGTCGGCGCTCAGGGCTTTTATAGACACTGTGAGCCCCCTAAAGCAAGCCAATCACTGCAATGCCCTTCTATAAGATGGAGGTGGACGCTGCACATGTCATCTCTTTGCCCACAGTGTACGTCCTTGCTCATTGGCTGAAAAAAGGTGCTTGCAAGCATTATGGGAAAACCGACTTGGGCGCTCGTTTTGTCGAACGCATGGTTGACTTCATGCTATGATCGGGTTTCGCTCAGCGAAACCCGACTTTGGCGAAAGTCGGTGACTTATGAATCTGACCGACCTGTTTTGCTCAACTGTAGCCGGCAGCGCTTTGGATGCAGCTGTAAGGAGGTGGCGGAGACCCTCGGTTGTTCCCACTTCCCTTCCTTGATATGTAGTGCCCCGACTGTGGGTCATGCATAAATGTGTATTGTCTTGCCATGCTCATTGCATGTATTAAGGTAATGTAAAAAATTTAAAAAAAAAACATAAGGATTGTACAGACTTTGCTAAGTCATGTCATGATTAAGATGTCAAAACGCGTAGGCTGAGGCTGCATATGTGTGTTATGCTGATGTGTGCTTATACATATTTACAGCATTTTTGGTAAGCCAAGTGTACATTTTTTTTATGGATTATTAAATTTTGGATTTTAACCATTGATTACCTCATTTGTGTATTAAGGTAAAGTGTTACGCTGTGCTGTGTTTGTAATGTCTTAATGTTGTACCATGTAATGTATATAGTTTAGGGATAGTAAGGGGTTAATGGCAGGACATGCTTCCCTGCTGGGAGCTGGCCATACCCCTGGAGGGGATAGAGCTGCCAGTGGACTATCGGGCAGTGGGCACCAGGACTGAGTGAGTGCCCCACAAGAGACTTGCAGCTCCTGGCATCTATCTGGGAGTTACTGCCTGTGCTGCTGCAGCTGTTTGCTGAAGGAGCCACCCTGGTGACTAGGGACAGTGCAGGGATCTGTTACTCTACATCACCTTTATTAAAAACCAGTTGCCAATGTTGGGCCCTACAATGTGTGATGTGTGGTGCATCCGTTCCAGCATGGAGAGGAGCCAGATGTCTGAGGTAACCCACTGGGACCCGGGGCTGGGACCAGAACTGTCTTTCATGTGCAAGGGGCCGGGGTGTGGACTGGCTGTGCCTTAATGGACTCGCCCACGACTACCCCCCTTGTTACAGCGGACATGTGTTGAGTCCAAAGCACCGCCAATTACTGAAAGTGTGCACATACCCTTAGTTTAATTATACAACTGCTCTCTGCCCTGAACGCTGCCAGAAAGCCAAAATCTCCCTGCAAGTAATTACATTTCGTGATATGAAACCAGGAGCAGAGTATTTCCTAGCACAATACATATTGAATAAGTGTATTAAATAGGCCATACTTTCAGTTTGGCACTGCCATATTCCTCATCACATTTCTGACCTGTTGCCCTGCACATTTAAGTATCGTGAAGTTAAACTCTTAAGGAGCAACAATAGCTCAGACACAAAGAAATAGGCCGCACAGCTCATTAACCCCTTCACCCCCAAGGGTGGTTTGCACGTTAATGACCGGGCCAATTTTTACAATTCTGACCACTGTCTCTTTATGAGGTTATAACTCTGGAACGCTTCAACGGATCTTCGCGATTCTGAATTGTTTTCTAGTGACATATTGTACTTCACGTTAGAAGTAACATTTCTTCTATATAACTTGCGTTTATTTTGAAAAAAACGCAAATATGGCGAAAATTTTTAAAATTTTGCAATTTTCAAACTTTGAATTTTTATTCCCTTAAAACAGAGAAATATGTCACATAAAATAGTTAAGAAATAACATTTCCCACATGTCTACTTTACATCAGCACAATTTTGGAACCAAAATTTTTTTTTGTTAGGAAGTTATAAGGGTTAAAAGTTGACCAGCGATTTCTCATTTTTACAATAAAATTTACAAAGCCATTTTTTTTAGGGACCACCTCTCATTTGAAGTCACTTTGAGGGGTCTATATGGCAGAAAATACCCAAAAGTGACACCATTCTAAAAACTGCACCCCTCAAGGTACTCAAAACCACATTCAAGAAGATTATTAACCCTTCAGGTGCTTCACAGGAACTAAAGCAACGTGGAAGGAAAAAATGAATATTTAACTTTTTAGCCACAAAAATGATCTTTTACAAACTTTTTTTTTATTTTCACAAGGGTAAAAGGAGAAAATGGACAGATAAGGTTGTTATGCAATTTCTCCTGAGTACGCCAATACCCAATATGTGGGGGAAAACCACTGTTTGGGCACACGGCAGAGCTCGTAAGGGAAGGAGCGCCGTTTGACTTTTTCAAACTAAAATTGGCTGGAATTGAGATTGGACGCCATGTCGTGTTTGGAGAGCCCCTGATGCGCCTAAACAGTGGAAACCCCCACAAGTGACACCATTTTGGAAACTAGACCCCCTAAGGTACTTATCTAGATCTGTTGTGAGCACTTTGAACTCCCAAGTGTTTCACAAAAGCTTATAATGCCTGGGTGTGAAAAAAAAAAAAAACAATTTTCCACAAAAATGATTTTTTAGTCCCAAATTTTTGAATTTTCCCAAGGAAATTGGACCCCAAAAGTTGTTGTCCAATTTGTCCTGAGTACGCTGATACCCCATATGTGGGGGGGGGGAACTGTTTGGTTGCACGGCAGGGCTTGGAAAGGAAGTAGTAACGTTTTGGAATGCAGACGTTGATGGGGGTCATGTTCCGTTTGCAGTGCCCCAGATGAGCCTAAACAGTGGAAACCCCCCACAAGTGACCCCATTTTGGAAACTATACCCCCTAAGGAACTTATCTAGATCTTTGGTGAGCACTTTGAACCCCCAAGTGCTTCACACAAGTTTATAATGCCCGGGCATGAAAATAAAAAATCCTATTTTTTTCCCACAAAAATTATCTTTTAGTCACTAATTTTTTATTTTCTCAAGGGTAACAGGAGAAATTGGACCACATAAGTTGTTGTCCAATTTGTCCTGAGTACGCTGATACCCCATATGTGGGTGGGAACCACTGTTTGGGCGCACGGCAGAGCTCGGAATGGAAGGAGCATCATTTGACTTTTTCCAACCAAAATTGGCTGGAATTGAGATTGGATGCCATGTTGCATTTGGAGAGCCCCTGATGTGCCTAAACAGTGGAAACCCCCCACAAATGACCCCATTTTGGAAACTAGACCCCCTAAGGAACTTTTCTAGATCTTTGGTGAGCAATTTGAACCCCCAAGTGCTTCACACAAGTTTATAACGTAGAGCCGTAAAATTTAAAAATCATATTTTTTCCACAAAAATGATCTTTTCACCCCAATTTTTATTTTTCCAAGGGTAACAAGACTCCAAAAGTTATTGTGCAATTTGTCCTGAGTGCGCTGATACCCCATATGTGGGGGTAAACCACTGTTTGGGTGCATGGCAGAGTTTGGAAGGGAAGGAGCGCCGTCTGACTTTTTCAACGCAGAATTGGCTGGACGCCATGTCGTGTTTGGAGAGCTCCTGATCTGCCTAAACAGTGGAAACCCCCATAAATGACGCCATTTTGGAAACTAGACCCCTCAAGAAACTTATCTAGATGTGTGGTGAGAACTTTTAACCCCCAGGTGTTTCACTAAAGTTTATAACGTACAGCCGTAAAATAAAAAATCTTTTTTTTTTTTACAAAAATGATTTTTTCGTCCCCAATATTTTATTTTCACAAGGGTAACAGAAGAAATTGGAACCCAAAAGTTGTTGTCCAATTTGTCCTGAGTACGCTGATACCCAATATGTGGGAGAAAACTACTGTATGGGCGCACGTCAGGGCTCGGAAGGGAAGTAGTGACGTTTTGGATTGCAGACTTTGATGGAATGGTCTGGGGGCGTCATGTCACATTTGGAGAGCCCCTGATGCACCTATACAGTGGAAACCCCCTACAAGTGACCCCATTTTGGCAAATAGACCCCACAAGGAACTTATCTAGATGTGTGGTGAGCACTTTGAACCCCGAAGTGCTTCACAGAAGTTTATAACGTACAGCCGTAAAAATAAAAAATCCTTTTTTTTTTGCAAAAATGATTTTTTTGCCCCAATATTTTATTTTTACAAGGGTAACAGGAGAAATTGGACCCCAAAAGTTGTTGTCCAATTTGTCCTGAGTACGCTGATATCCAATATGTGGGAGAAAACTACTGTATGGGTACACGTTGGGGCTCGGAAGGGAAGTAGTGACGTTTTGGATTGCAGACTTTGATGGAATGGTCTGGGGGCGTCATGTCGCATTTGGAGAGCCCCTGATGCGCCTAAACAGTGGAAATCCCCAACAAGTGACCCCATTTTGGAAAATAGACCCCACAAGGAAATTATCTAGATGTGTGGTGAGCGCTATGAAGCCCCAAGTGCTTCACAGAAGTTTATAATGTACAGCCGTAAAAACAAAAAAATATTTTTTTTTGTACAAAAATGATATTTTCGCCCCAGTTTTTTATTTTCCCAAGGGTAGCAGAAGAAATAGGACAAATTGCACAATAACTCTTGGGGTCCAGAGTACGCTGATACCCCATATGTGGGGATAAACTACTGTTTGGACGCATGGCAGAGCTGAGAAGTGAAGGAGCACCGTTTGACTTTTTCAACGCAGAATTGGCTGGAATTGAGATCAGACGCCATGTCACATTTGGAGAGCCCCTGATGTGCCTAAACAGCTGAAACCCCCCAATTCTAACTCCAACCCTAACCCCAACACACCCCTAACCCTAGTCCCAACCCTAACCACAAACCTAACCCTAACACACCCCTAATCCCAACCCTAACCCTAATCCTAACTTTAGCGCCAACCCTAACCCTAACTTTAGCCGCAACCCTAACCCTAACGGGAAAATGGAAATAAATACTTTTTTTTAATTTTATTATTTTTCCCTTACTAAGGGGGTGATAAAGGGGGGTTTGATTTACTATTTACAGCGGGTTTTTATGATTGGCAGCTGTCACGCTAAAAGACGCTTTTTATTGCAAAAATAGTTTTTGCATCATCACATTTTGAGAGCTATAATTTTTGCATATTTTGGCCCACAGAGTCATGTGAGGTCTTATTTTTTGCGGGACGAGTTGACGTTTTTATTGGTACCATTTTTGAGCACGTGACGTTTTTTGATCGCTTTTTATTTTGATTTTTGGGAGGTTAGAATGAACAAAAATCAGCAATTCATGAATTTCTTTTGGGGGAGGCGTTTATACCGTTCCGCGTGTGGTAAAATTGATAAAGCAGTTTTATTCTTCGGGTCAGTACGATTATGGCGATACCTCATTTATATCATTTTTTCATGTTTTGGCGCTTTTATAGAATAAAAACAATTTTATATAAAAATAATTATTTTTGCATCGCTTTATTCTGCGAGCTATAACTTTTTTATTTTTTCGCTGATGATGCTTTATGACAGCTCGTTTTTTGCGGGACAAGATGACGTTTTCAGCGGTACCATGTTTTTTATATCGGTCTTTTTGATCGCGTGTTATTCCACTTTTTGTTCGGCGGTATGATGATAAAGCATTGATTTTTTGCTTCGTTTTTTTTAAATTTTTTTTAAGGGGTTCACTAAAGGGGTTAACTAGTGGGACAATTTTATAGGGGGGGTCGTTACGGACGCGGCGATACCAAATATGTGTACTTTTATTGTTTTTTTTTTTATTTACAGGAAGAAGTGAATTTATTGGGGAATATTTTTTTTTTTTTTTATTTATTTTGGATTTTTTTTTTTACACATGTTTATTTTTACTTTTTTAACTTTTTTACTTTGTCCCAGGGTGGGACATCACAGTATTTTATCAGATAACTGGTGTGACAGTGTGCACAGCACTCTGTCACACCAGCGATCGCACAGGCATAGATGCAGGCTTCTCAGTGCCTGCTCTCGGCAGGCACTGAGGTAGCCGCCTCCCTCCAGGACCCCGGCGCCATCTTGGATCCGGGTCCTGGGAGGAAGGAAGCCCTCAGAACAGCGCGATCACATCGCGCTGCTCTGAGGGTCTCAGGGGGGCGCGCAGGGAGCCCCCACCCTGCGCAATCCTCCCCTGTGCCCCCAGTACACCGCGATCATGTTTGATCGCGGTGTGCAAGGGGTTAATGTGCCGGGAGCGGTCCGTGACCGCTCCTGACACACAGTCATGGGTGTCAGCTGTGATAATCAGCTGACACCCGGCGGCGATTAGCTGCGCTCCCCTCAGGAGCGCAGCTGATCGCCTATGACGTACTATCCCGTCCCCGGTCATACGGGTCCAGGTACCATGGACGGGATAGTACATCCGATGGCAGTAAGGGGTTAAAACAAGACCACCAAGTGCTGAAGTATGTACCAAGTCAAATTACCTGTCTTCAGTTGCAAAACTCACTAACAAGTTCCATACTTGTTCTAGAAACAGAAAAATTCACAGAAACAATGAGAGGCCTGAGATCTCATAGGCAATGTGGAGTGTCTGCTGGAATATAATACAATAGGTGGATAGGCAGAACCCAATATGGCACTAGGTGCAGAAGTAAAGTAATACAGTATATCACAAAAATAGGAATTAGCGTAAATATAACATAAGGTCAGCTTAAAACCTAAATTGCATGAAAAAGAGCAATATAAAACATCATCCATAGAGTTACAAGTGTCTAGTATTCAAAACAATAGTATACATATTTAAAAGGGGTATTTCCATCTCCAAGATCCTATCCCAATATGTAGTAGGTGAAATAATAATAATTATTATTATGATTTATTTCTATAGCACCATTGATTTCATGGTGCTGTACATGACAAGGGGTTACATGCAAATTATAGGTATCACTTACAGTAAACAAACTAACAATGACAGACTGATACAGAGGGGAGAGGACCCTGCCCTTTCGGGTTTACATTCTACAGGTGGGGAAGGAGATAGCAGGTTGGTGGGTCGCAGCAGTTCCAGTGTTGGTTGAGGCGATATTTCCGGTGAGGTGAGGAGGTAGCAGGGTCATTGCAGGCTGTAAGCTTTCCTGAAGAGGTGGGTTTTCAGGTTCTGTCTGAAGGATCCGAATGTGGTTGATAGTCGGACGTGTTGGGGCAAAGAATTCCAGAGGATGGGGGATATTCGGGAGAAGTCTTGGAGGCGGTTGGGTGAGGAGCGAATAATAATAATATTAGCAAATACCTCCAATTAGAAATGTAGTATAGTTTTTCTTATTCTCTATGTCCCTTTCCTCATGTGCAGACATTGCAGGACCTTAGGTATCCATTTACCAATAGCGATGTGTATTGGTGCATTGAGCACCTTGAACCCCAGGTGCTTCACAGAAGTTTATAACGTTAAGCCAAGAAAATAAAAAAATCACATTTTTCCGGCAAAAATTTTTTTCAGCTCCAAATTTTGTATTTTCACAAGGGTAAAAGGAGAAAATGGACCCCAAAATTTGTTGTGCAATTTCTCCTGAGTTCACCTATACCCCATATGTGGGGTAAAACTACTATTTGGGAGCATGGAAGATCTCCGAAAGGAAGGAGCATCATTTCACTTTTTGAATACAAAATTTGCTGGAATAATTGGATATGCCTAAACAGTGGAAACCCCCACACAAGTGACACCATTGTGGAAATTAGACCCCTCAGGGAACTTATCTAGATGTTTGGTGAGCACCTTGAACCCCCAAGTTGCTTCACACAAAATTATAATATTGAGCCTTAAAAATGTAAAAAAAAACAACTAATTTTTCCCACAAAAATGTTTTTCACAAGGGTAACAGGAGAAACTGAACTGTACAATTTGTTGTGCAATTTCTCCAGAGTATGCAGATATCCCATATGTGGGGGAAAACTATTGTTTGGGCGCACAGCAGGGCTTGGAACGGAAGGAGCACAGTTTGACTTTTTGAAAGCCAAAATTTGCTGAAATCATTAGCAGACACAATGTCGCGTTTGGAGAGCCCCTGATGTCCCTAAACAGTGAAAGCCCTCCACAAGTGACACCATTTTGAAAACTATCGAGTATCTGCATTCTCACAACAAATTTTTGGGCCCATTTTTTCCTGTTACCTTGTGAAAATAAAAAATTTTGGACTAAAAGAATTTTTGTGGTAACAATGTGATTTTTTTTATTTTCACGACTCAACGTTATAAACTTTGTGAAGTACCTGAGGGTTCAATGTGCTCACCACACATCTAGACCAGTTGACTGAGGGGTCTAGTTTCCAAATTGGTGTGACTTGTGGGGGATTTTCACTGTTTAGGCACATCAGAGGCTCTGCAAACGTGACATGGCGTCCTCCAATTGTTCAAGCAAATTTTGCATTCAAAAAGTAAAATGGCGCTCCTTCCCTTCCAAGCTCAGTTTTCTCCCTCATATTGGGTATTGGCATGCTCAGGAGAAATTGCACAATAAATTTGTTAATATATTTTTGTTACCCTTGTCAAAATAAGAAAAATTGGATCTGAAGTAAATTTTTTGTGAACAAAAGTAAAATGTTCATTTTTTTTCCACATTCCAAAAATTCCTTTGAAGCACTTGAAGGGTTAACAAACTTCTTTTATGTGGGTTTGAGTATCTTGAGGGGTGACTTCAAATGTGATGTGGTCCCTAAAAAATGGTTTTGTAAATTTTGTTGTAAACATGAGAAATCGCTGGTCAACTTTTAACCTTTTTAACTTCCTAACAAAAAAAAAAATTTGTTTAAAAAATTGTACTGATGTAAAGTAGACATGTGGGAAATGTTATTTATTAACCCCTTTATTCCATCAGACGTAGTATTCCGTCCATGTGACCCTGGACCTAATTCCCATGGACGGAATAGTACGTCATGGGCGATCAGCTGCGCTCCCGGGGGGAGCGCAGCTGATCGCCGCCGGGTCAGCTGATTATCACAGCTGACACCCGTGACTGTGTGTCAAGAGCGGTCACGGACCGCTCCCGGCACATTAACCCTTGGCACACCGCGATCAAACATGATCGCGGTGTACCCGGGGCACAGGGGAGGATCGCGCAGGCAGGGGGCTCCCTGCGCGCCCCCTGAGACCCTCAGAGCAGCGCGATGTGTCGCGCTGTTCCGAGGGTCCGTCCTCCCTCCAGGTCCCCGGATCCAAGATGGCGCCAGGGTCCTGCAGGGAGGCGGCTTCCTCAGTGCCTGCTGAGAGCAGGCACTGAGAAGCCTGCAGCGATGCCAGAGCGATCGCTGGTGTGACAGAGTGCTGTGCACACTGTCACATCAGCGATCTGCTAAAATACAGTGATGTCCCACCCTGGGACAAAGTAAAAAAGTTAAAAAAATAAAAATAAAAAGTGGTAAAAAAAATCATAAAAAAAAAAAAATATTCCCAATAAATTCATTCTTTCCTGTAAATAAAAAAAACAAAAAAATAAAAGTACACATATTTGGTATCGCCGCGTCCGTAACGACCCCCCCTATAAAACTGTTCCACTAGTTAACCCCTTTAGTGAACCCCTTAAAAAAAAAAAAAAGAAAACGAAGCAAAAAATCAATGCTTTACCATCATACCGCTGAACAAAAAGTGGAATAACACGCGATCAAAAAGACCGATATAAATAATCATGGTACCGCTGAAAACGTCATCTTGTCCCGCAAAAAATGAGCCATCATACAGCATCATCAGTGAAAAAATAAAAAAGTTATAGCTCGCAGAATAAAGCGATGCAAAAATAATAATTTTTTATATAAAATAGTTTTCATTCTATAAAAGCGCCAAAACATAAAAAAAATGATATAAATGAGGTATCGCCATAATCGTACTGACCCAAGAATAAAACTGCTTTATCAACTTTACCACACGCGGAACGGTATAAACGCCTCCCCCAAAAGAAATTCATGAATGCTGATTTTTGTTCATTCTAACCTCCCAAAAATCGAAATAAAAAGCGATCAAAAAATGTCACGTGCTCAAAAATGGTACCAATAAAAACGTCACCTCGTCCCACAAAAAATAAGACCTCACATGACTCTGTGGGCCAAAATATGCAAAAATTATAGCTCTCAAAATGTGGTGATGCAAAAAACTATTTTTTGCAATAAAAAGCGTCTTTTAGCGTGACAGCTGCCAATCATAAAAACCCGCTATAAATAGTAAATCAAATCCCCCTTTATCACCCCCTTAGTTAGGGAAAAATAATAAAATTAAAAAAATGTATTTATTTCCATTTTCCAGTTAGGGTTAGGGTTGTGGCTAAAGTTAGGGTTAGGGTTGGCGCTAACGTTAGGATTAGGATTAGGGTTGGGATTACGGTTAGGGGTGTGTTAGGGTTAGGTTTGTGGTTAGGGTTGGGACTAGGGTTAGGGGTGTGTTGGGGTTAGGGTTGGAGTTAGAATTGGAGGGTTTCTGCTGTTTAGGCACATCAGGGGCTCTCCAAATGTGACATGGCGTCTGATCTCAATTCCAGCCAATTCTGCGTTGAAAAAGTCAAACGGTGCTCCTTCACTTCTGAGCTCTGCCATGCGCCCAAACAGTAGTTTACTCCCGCATATAGGGTATCAGCGTACTCTGGACCACAAGAGTTATTGTGCAATTTGTCCTATTTCTTCTGTTACCCTTGGGAAAATTAAAAACTGGGGGCGACAAAATCATTTTTGTAAAAAAAAAAAATGATTTTTTTGTTTCTACGGCTGTATGTTATAAAACTTCTGTGAAGAACTTGGGGCTTCATAGCGCTCACCACACTTCTAGATAAGTTCCTTGTAGGGTCTATTTTCCAAAATGGGGTCACTTGTGGGGGGTTTTCACTGTTTAGGCGCATCAGGGGCTCTCCAAATGCGACATGACGCCCCCAGACCATTCCATCAAAGTCTGCAATCCAAAACATCACTACTTCCCTTCCGAGCCCAGACATGCACCCATACAGTGTTTTCTCCCACATATTGGGTATCAGCGTACTCAGGACAAATTGGACAACAAATTTTGGGGTCCAATTTCTCCTGTTACCCTTGTAAAAATAAAATATTGGGGGAAAAAATCATTTTTGTAAAAAAAAAAAAGGATTTTTTATTTTTACGGCTGTACGATATAAACTTCTGTGAAGCACTTCGGGGTTCAAAGTGCTCACCACAATCTAGATAAGTTCCTTGTGGGGTCTATTTTCAAAATGGGGTCACTTGTGGGGGGTTTCCACTGTTTAGGTGCATCAGGGGCTCTCCAAATGCGACATGACGCCCCCAGACCATTCCATCAAAGTCTGCAATCCAAAACGTCACTACTTCCTTTCCGAGCCCCGACGTGCGCCCATACAGTAGTTATACTCCCACATATTGGGTATCAGCGTACTCAGGACAAATTGGACAACAACTTTTGGGGTCCAATTTATCCTGTTACCCTTGGGAAAATAAAATATTGGGGGCGAAAAAATCATTTTTGTAAAAAAAAAAGGATTTTTTATTTTTACGGTTGTACGTTATAAACTTCTGTGAAGCACTTCGGGGTTCAAAGTGCTCACCACACATCTAGATAAGTTCCTTGAGGGGTCTATTTTCCAAAATGGGGTCACTTGTGGGGGGTTTCCACTGTTTAGACGCATCAGGGGCTCTCCAAATGCGACATGACTCCCCAGACCATTCCATCAAAGTCTGCAATCCAAAACGTCACTACTTCCCTTCCGAGCCCCGACGTGCGCCCATACAGTAGTTTACTCCCACATATTGGGTATCAGCGTACTCAGGACAAATTGGACAACAACTTTTGGGGTCCAATTTCTCCTGTTACCCTTGTGAAAATAAAATATTGGGGGCGAAAAAATCATTTTTGTAAAAAAAAAAGAATTTTTTATTTTATGGCTGTACGTTATAAACTTCTGTGAAGCACTTTGGGGTTCAAAGTGCTCACCACACATCTAGATAAGTTCCTTGAGGGGTCTAGTTTCCAAAATGGTGTCATTTGTGGGGGGTTTCCACTGTTTAGGCAGATCAGGAGCTCTCCAAACACGACATGGCATCCAGCCAATTCTGCGTTGAAAAAGTCAAACGGCGCTCCTTCCCTTCCAAACTCTGCCATGCACCCAAACAGTGGTTTACTCCCACATATGGGGTATCAGCGCACTCAGGACAAATTGCACAATAACTTTTGGAGTCTTGTTACCCTTGGGAAAATAAAAATTGGGGTGAAAAGATCAATTTTGTGGAAAAAATATGATTTTTTAATTTTACGGCTCTACGTTATAAACTTGTTTGAAGCACTTGGGGGTTCAAATTGCTCACCAAAGATCTAGATAAGTTCCTCAGGGGGTCTAGTTTCCCAAATGGGGTCACTTGTGGGGGGTTTCCACTGTTTAGGCACAGCAGGGGCTCTCCAAATGCAACATGGCGTCCAATCTCAATTCCAGCCAATTTTGGTTGGAAAAAGTCAAATGGTGCTCCTTCCATTCTGAGCTCTGCTATGCGCCCAAACAGTGGTTCCCCCCAACATATGGGGTATCAGGCGTACTCAGGACAAATTGGACAACAAATTTTGTGGTCCAATTTCTCCTGTTACCCTTGGGAAAATAAAAAATTAGTGACTAAGAGATAATTTTTGTGGGAAAAAATAGGATTTTTTATTTTCATGCCCGGGCATTATAAACTTGTGTGAAGCACTTGGGGGTTCAAAGTGCTCACCAAAGATCTAGATAAGTTCCTTAGGGAGTCTAGCTTCCAAAATGGGTCACTTGTGGGGGGTTTCCACTGTTTAGGCTCATCTGGGGCACTACAAACGGAACATGACCCCCATCAATGTTTGCATTCCAAAACGTTACTGCTTCCTTTCCAAGCCCTGCCGTGCGCCCAAACAGTTCCCCCCCCCCACATATGGGGTATCAGCGTACTCAGGACAAATTGGACAACAACTTTTGGGGTCCAATTTCCTTGGGAAAAATCAAAAATTTGGGACTAAAAAATCATTTTTGTGGAAAATTGTTTTTTTTTTTTTTTCACACCCAGGCATTATAAACTTTTGTGAAACACTTTGGGGTTCAAAGTGCTCACAACAGATCTAGATAAGTTCCTTAGGGGGTCTAGTTTCCAAAATGGTGTCACTTGTGGGGGGTTTCCACTGTTTAGGCATATCAGGGGCTCTCCAAACACGACATGGCGTCCAATCTCAATTCCAGCCAATTTTAGTTTGAAAAAGTCAAACGGCGCTCCTTCCCTTACGAGCTCTGCCGTGTGCCCAAACAGTGGTTTTCCCCCACATATGGGGTATTGGCGTACTCAGGAGAAATTGCACAACAACTTTATCTGCCCATTTTCTCCTTTTACCCTTGTGAAAATAAAAAAAAGTTTGTAAAAGATCATTTTTGTGGCTAAAAAGTTAAATATTCATTTTTTCCTTCCACGTTGCTTCAGCTCCTGTGAAGCACCTTGAGTACCTTGAGGGGTGCAGTTTTTAGAATGGTGTCACTTTTGGGTATTTTCTGCCATATAGACCCCTCAAAGTGACTTCAAATGTGAGGTGGTCCCTAAAAAAATGGCTTTGTAAATTTTGTTGTAAAAATGAGAAATCACTGGTCAACTTTTAACCTTATAATTTCCTAACAAAAAAAAAATTTGGTTTCAAAATTGTGCTGATGTAAAGTAGACATGTGAGAAATGTTATTTCTTAACTATTTTGTGTGACATATCTCTTTGTTTTAAGGGAAAAAAAATTAAAAGTTTGAAAATTGCAAAATTTTCAAAATTTTCGCCATATTTGCGTTTTTTTCAAAAATAAACGCAAGGTATATCGAAGAAATTTTACCACTAACATGAAGTACAATATGTCACGAGAAAACAGTCTCAGAATCTCCAATATCCGTTGAAGCGTTCCAGAGTTATAACCTCATAAAGAGACAGTGGTCAGAATTGTAAAAATTGGCCCGGTCATTAACGTGCAAACCACCCTTGGGGCCCGGGTGAAGGGGTTAACTATTTTGTGTGACATAGCTCTCTGATTTAAGGGCATACATAGTCAAAGTTTGAAAATTGCAAAGTTTTCAAAATTTTCTCCAAATTTTAGTTTTTTACACAAATAAATACAAGTCATATCAAAGACATTTTACCACTATCATGAAGTTATCAAGAATATCATATTATAATATGTCATGAAACAACAATCTCAGAATCCGTTAAATCATTCCTGAGTTATTACCTAATAAAGTGGCAGTGGTCAGATTTGTAAAAATTGGTCTTGTCATTAACATGCAATCCACCTTTGGGGGTAAAGGGGTTAAATTGCATTGTATTGCATGAAATAAGTATTTGATCATCTACCAACCAGCAAGAATTCTGTCTCTCACTGAGCTGTTAGTTTTTCTTTAAGAAGCCCTCCTACTCAGCACTCATTACCTGTATTAATTGCACCTGTTTAATCTTGCTACCTGTATAAAAGACACTTGCCCATGCACACAATCACACTCCAGCCTCTCTACCATGGCTAATACCAAAGAGTCTAAGAACACCAGGGACAAAATTGTAGACCTGCACAAGGCTGGGATGCGCTAAAAAACAATAGGCAAGCAGCTTGGTGAGAAAGCAACAACTGTTGGCATAATTATTAGAAAATGGAAGAAACACAAGATGACTTTCAATCTTCATTGGTCTGGTGCTCCATGCAGGATCTCGCCTCGTAGGGTAAGGATGATTTTGAATAAGGTCAGGAATCAGCCCAGAACTACTTAGGAGGACCTTGTCAATGACCTGAAGAGAGCTGGGACCACAGTCTCAAACATTACCATTGGTAACATACTACATCATGGATTAAAATCCTGCACGGCACGCAAGGTCCCTCTACATTTTCCAGCACATGCCCAGGTGTTGTGAACCTTTTGGAGACTTCTTCGGAGCTGAAGCTCCCTCTGGTAGTTGCTGAGGGTATTGAACCTATGTTGAATACCAAGAGTCCTACACCTGCAGATAACAAGTGGTTGTCAGGTGGTACTGACTGGCCTGATATAAGGGAGCTGACCTCCCATGATCCTCGCCGGTAATCAATTGTGCTTCCTGGTCTAGGTTGGAATTCAGCTTGCTTTCCTGCTGTCTCCTGCTTGCTTTCAGATAAGTCTCTTTCAGTTTTTTTTTACTGTGGTTTGAATTCCTTGCTTTTTGCTGCATTGCTTCTTGTCTTCAGCCGGGTCCCCTTTGGGGGCTTTGGCTGGTCTCCGTTAATTTTTTGTATTTGTGAATTTTCTCAGTTCTTGTGATATTTTACTGCTGGGTAGCTACGTGTCCACACCAGAGATCTGATATAGGTGGTCGAGACCGTGTGGTCTCAGTGTTTTTGGATTCAGAAGTGTTGGAGTTTTTCCTAGGGTTTTTCTGGGTTGCAGACAGTATTCTCTCCTGTGCTGTCCTATCTAGACAGTTTTGGGCCCCAGGGTTTGCTCAATCTATTTTCTGTCTGTGTTCATGTTTTCATCTAGTCTAACCGCCATTATATGTTTGGGGGCTTCCTACTCTTTTGGGGTCTATTCCGGGGCAGTTAGCTTTCCTCTTTCCATCTTCAGGGATAGCTATCTCTCCGGCTGTGCCAAGGCGTCTAGGACCACCGTAGGTACGCTCCACAGCTGCTTCTAGTTGTGTGGTTAGTTTAGGGGTCTGCAACCTATTAGTTTCCAATCTCTCTGGTGTTAGGCTGCCTATGCGGTATTTTGCTCCTGCCTCCTCAGCTACCAAAACATAACAGAATCACCGACTAAACTGAAAATTCTATGGTACTCAATAGAAGGGAAAAATAGTAAAGGAAAAAAAAAGTTGTCAGAGTTGTCAGAAATTTTTTTTTTCCCTTGTTTGTTGCATTTTTCCCTCTTTTTCTCTGGGGGCTGAGGAGGAATTTTTTCCCCAATGGAGGTCAAGCATTTGTCCGATCGTGTGGAGCAGCTTGCTGCTGAAGTTCGGAGTATTGCTATCTATCTTGCTTGGTTGCCTGCTGTGGAACCTAGGATCCCTCTGCCGGATTTATTTTTGGGGGATCGGTCTAAGTTTTTGAATTTTAAAAATAACTGTAAGATGTTTTTGCTTTGAAGCCTAAATCCTCAGGGAACACAACGCAGCAGGTTCAAATTGTCATCTCCCTGTTGCGCGGTGACCCTCAGGATTGGGCCTTTTCCCTGACACCTGGGGATCCTCTTTTGAATGATGTTGATGTGTTTTTTCAGGCTCTGGGGTTATTGTACGATGAACCTAATGTTACTGATCAAGCTGAAAAAACCTTGTTGGCATTGAATCAGGGTCATGAAGCCGCTGAGCTGTATTGTCAGAAATACAGAAAGTGGGCAGTCCTTACTAAATGGAATGATGATGCTCTGGCAGCTCTTTTTCGGAAGGGTCTGGCAGAGACTGTAAAGGATGTTATGGTGGGATTCCCTGTCCCCTCTGGTCTCAATGACTCTATGTCATTAGCTATTCAAGTTGACAGACGTCTGCGCGAGCGTAGAAATATGCGTGAGATTGTGATGCCTTGTGGGCCAGCCCCTGAGCCCATGCAGAGTGATGGAGTGACTTCTGGGGCACAGCGTCATGAATTTCGTAAGCGTAATAAGTTGTGCTACTATTGTGGTGACCCTCCTCATGCTATTTCCATCAGCACCAAGCGGGGAAGACGTTTTGCGCGCTCAGTTGTTTTGGGTAGTGTTCAGACTAAATTTCTGTTGACTGTTACCTCGATTTGCTCCATGTCCACATTTTCAGCTCAGGCTTTTGTTGATTCAGGGGCAGCTATAAACCTGATGGATTTTGATTTTGCCAAACGTTGTTGTTTTCCTATGATACCCCTGCGGAAGTCTATTCCTTTGCTGGGCATTGATTCTACCCCCTTGGCAGAGAATAAACCCCAGTTTTCTACGCAAGTGATAATGCGGGTTGACCCGGACCACCAAGAGAATTGAATATTTTTGGTGTTACATAATTTACATGATATTGTTGTACTGGGTTTTCCTTGGTTACAAACTCACAATCCTGTTTTGGATTGGAAGTCTGTGTCAGTGACCAGTTGGGGTTGTCACTGTGTTCGTGCTGACACTCCTGTTTTTCTGCCCCCCAGTTTCAAGATGTTTTTTCTGCCTCCCCCAGTCTCAAGATGTTCCTGACTATTTGACTGATTTTTCTGATGTGTTTAATGAGAGTAAGTCTGCATCCTTACCTCCTCATAGGAGTTATGATTGCACTATTGATTTAGTACCCAGTTGTAAATTTCCCAAGGGTCGGCTCTTTAATTTATCTGTACCTGAGCATGAGGCTATGCGATCTTATATCAAAGAGTCTTTAGAGAAGGGTCATATCAGTCCTTCCTCTTCACCCTTGGGCGCTGGCTTTTTCTTTGTGGCCAAGAAGGATGGCTCATTGAGGCTGTGTATTGATTATCGTCTCCTGAATAAGATCACTGTTAAATATCAATATCCGTTACCCTTGATTTCTGACCTATTTTCCAGAGTGAAGGGTGCTTGTTGGTTTACCAAGCTTGACCTCAGCGGGGCGTATAATCTTATTCGCATCAAGCACGGAGATGAATGGAAGACGGCGTTTAATACCCCAGAGGGGCATTTCGAGTACCTAGTAATGCCTTTTGGGCTCACTAATGCCCCTTCAGTCTTCCAATCCTTTATGAACTATATTTTCCGGGACTTCATGGATAAATTTCTGATTGTTTATTTGGACGATATCTTGATTTTTTCCAATGACTGGGATTCTCATGTGGAACATGTTCGGACTGTATTCCGGATTTTGAGATAAAACGCATTGTATGTGAAGGGATCAAAATGTCTTTTTGGCATACAGAAGGTTTCATTTCTGGGATTCATTTTGTCTCCGTCTGTTATTGAAACGGACCCGGTCAAAGTTCAGGCCATTTGTGATTGGGTTCAACCCACTATATTGAAGGCTCTTCAGAGATTTTTGGGTTTTGCTAATTTTTATCGTAAATTAATAGCTAATTTCTCTGGTATTGTGAAGCCATTGACTGATTTGACCAAGAAGGATTCTGATGTAGTGAATTGGTCTCCTGAGGCAGTTTCTGCGTTTCAGGAGCTTAAGCGGAGATTCACTTTTGCTCCTGTTCTGCGCCAACCTGATGTTTCTCTACCATTTCAGGTGGAGGTTGATGCTTCTGAGATTGGTGCAGGAGCCGTTTTGTCCCAAAGGGATCCAGAGACCTCTAAGATTAACCCTTGTGCCTTTTTCTCTCGAAAATTTTCCCCAGCGGAACGTAATTATGATGTGGGTAATCGGGAGTTATTGGCCCTGAAGTGGGCTTTTGAGGAGTGGAGACATTGGCTGGAAGGAACCAAGCATCAGGTGGTGGTCCTCACGGATTATAAGAACCTGGTTTATCTTGAATCAACCAAGCGACTTAATCCTAGAAAGGCCAGGTGGGCCTTGTTTTTCACACGTTTTAATTTTGTGGTCTCTTTTCTCCCGGGCACTAACAATGTTAAGGCGGATGCCCTCTCGAGGAGTTTCTTTCTGGATTCTCCTGAGGTAACTGAGCCTGCTGTTATTCTGAAGGAGGGTGTGGCTCTTTCCGCTATTTCGCCCAATTTGAGACTGGCTTTGGAGAAATTTCAGGAGGATAAACCTGAACATTGCCTGCTGGGAGATTGTTTGACCCAGACCAGTGGAGGAAGAATGTGATGTCCGAGATTCATTGCTCCACGTTGATCGGCCATCCTGGCATTTTTGGTACTAGAGATTTGGTGAGTCGGTCCTTTTGGTGGCCCACTTTGTCTTGTGACGTCAGAGACTTTGTGCAGTCCTGTGGAACTTGTTCTCGGTCCAAACTTTGCTCTCGCTCTAGTGGTTTGTTAATGCCATTGCCTGTGCCCAAGAGGCCATGGACTCATATCTCTATGGATTTTATTTCCAACATCCCTGTCTCTCAGAGAATGACCGTTATTTGGGTAATCTGTGATAGGTTTTCCAAGATGATACATCTTGTGCCACTACCTAAGTTGCCATCCTCCTCCGAGTTGGTGCCCTTGTTTTTTCAACAGGTGGTTCGGTTGCACGGCGTTCCAGAGAACATTGTGTCTGACAGAGGAGTCCAGTTTGTTTCCAGATTTTGGAGGACATTTTGTTCCAAACTGGGAGTTCAGCTGTCTTTTTCCTCTGCGTTCCATGCTCAGACCAATGGACAAACTGAGAGAACAAAACAGACCTTGGAGACTTATTTGAGATGTTTTGTGTCTGCTGATCAAGATGACTGGGTCTCTTTTTTGCCTTTGGCTGAGTTTGCTTTGAATAATAGGGCTAGTTCAGCCACCTTGATGTCTCCATTTTTCTGCAATTTCGGGTTTCATCCTCGATTTTCTTCAGGGCAGGTGGAGGCTTCTGTCTGTCCTGGTGTTGACTATTGTGGAGAGCATGCAGCTGATTTGGGATCAAGTAGTGAATAAGCTGTCTCTCTCTCAGGAGAAAGCCCAGTGGTTTGCCAACCGGCATAGGACTGATGGTCCTCGATTTAAAGTGGGTGACTTGGTTTGGTTGTCCTCAAAAAATATCCCTATGAGGGTCGCGTCTCCAAAATTTAAGCCAAGGTTCATTGGACCTTATAAGATCGTGGAGATTATTTATCCCGCTTCCTTCCGTTTGCTTCTTCCAGGAACATTCAAGATTCACAACGTATTTCACAAATCTTTATTGAAGAGATTTGTCAAGCCAGTGGTTCCTATGACTGCGCCTCCTGATCCTGTTTTGGTTGAGGGCAATTTGGAGTATGTGGTTGAGAAGATATCGGATTCTCGTTTGGCCAGGCGGAGGCTCCAGTACTTGGTGAAGTGGAAAGGCTATGGTCAGGAGGACAATTCTTGGGTGTTTGCTTCTGACATTCATGCTGAAAGACTGGTCCGTGTCTATCACCGAGCTCATCCTGAACGTCCTGACGGCACAAGTGTGGGTTCGGTGACCCTCCTCAAGGGGGGGTACTGTTGTGAACGTTTTGGAGACGACTTTGGAGCTGAAGCTCCTCTGGTTGTTGCTGAGGGTATTGAACCTATGTTGAATACCAAGAGTCCTACACCTGCAGATAACAAGTGGTTGTCAGGTGGTACTGACTGGCCTGATATAAGGGAGCTGACCTCCCATGATCCTCGCCGGTGATCAATTGTGCTTCCTGGTCTAGGTTGGAATTCAGCTTGCTTTCCTGCTGTCTCCTGCTTGCTTTCAGATAAGTCTCTTTCAGTTTTTTTTTTTACTGTGGTTTGAATTCCTTGCTTTTTGCTGCATTGCTTCTTGTCTTCAGCCGAGTCCCCTTTGGGGGGCTTTGGCTGGTCTCTGTTCGTTTTTTGTATTTGTTCATTTTCTCAGTTCTTGTGATATTTTACTGCTGGGTAGCTACGTGTCCACACCAGAGATCTGATATAGGTGGTCGAGACCGTGTGGTCTCAGTGTTTTTGGATTCAGAAGTGTTGGAGTTTTTCCTAGGGTTTTTCTGGGTTGCAGACAGTATTCTCTCCTGTGCTGTCCTATCTAGACAGTTTTGGGCCCCAGCGTTTGCTCAATCTGTTTTCTGTCTGTGTTCGTGTTTTCATCTTGTCTAACCGCCATTATATGTTTGTGGGCTTCCTACTCTTTTGGGGTCTACTCCAGGGCAGTTAGCTTTCCTCTTTCCATCTTCAGAGATAGCTATCTCTCGGCTGTGCCGAGGCGTCCAGGACCACCGTAGGTACACTCAACGGCTGCTTCTAGTTGTGCAGTTAGTTTAGGGGTCTGCAACCTATTAGTTTCCAACCTCTCTGGTGTTAGGCTGCCTATGCGGTTTTTTGCTCCTGCCTCCTCAGCTACCAAAACATAACACCCAGGCCTGTTTGAAGTTCAATTACCATCTGGATGATCCAGAGGAGGCATGGGAGAAGGTCAAGTGGTCAGATGAGACCAAAATAGAACTTTTTGGTATCAACTCCACTTGCCTTGTTTGAAAGAAGAAGGAAGAGTACAACCCCAAGAACACCGTCCCAACAGTGAAGCTATATAGGGAAACATCATACTTTGGAGGTGCTTTATTGCAAAGGGGACAGAATGACTGCACCATATTTAAGAAGATGGATGGGGTCAGGTATAGTGAAATTTTGACCAACAATTTCCTTCTCTCAGTAAGAAAACTGAAGATCAGTCATGGATGGGTCTTCTAGCATGAAATGTCCCAAAACACAGAGCCAGGGTAACTAAGGAGTGGCTCCATAAGAAGCATTTCAAGGTGCTTGAGTGGCCTAGCCAGTATCCAGATCTGAACTCAATAGAAAATCTTTGGAGGGAGCTGAAACTCAATATTGCCCAGTGACAGCCCTAAAACTTGAAAGATAAAATCTATATGGAACAGTGGGTCAAAACCCCTGCTGCAGTGTGTGCAAACTTGATTAAGAGCTACAGGAAACATCTGACCTCTGTAATTGCAAACAAATGTTTCTGTACCAAACATTAAGTTATGTTTTTCTCTTGCATCAAATAATAAAATGCAAATCAAATTAATTATGTAAAAATCATACAATGTGATGTTCTGGATTTTTTTAAGATTCTGTCCCTTAGGCTATGTGCAACGTTGCTGAATGTTTGCAGAAATTTCCAGAGGAAAACCGGACCTTTTCCCAGAAAATCCGCATTCGTTTTTATCACAGTTTTTGAGTGGTTTTTGCAAGTTTTTGGTGTGTTTTTTGTGCGTTTTTACCGCAAATTTTTCCTGAACATTGTAGTGGGAAATACGCAGATTTACAGCAAAATTAATGAACATGATGCGTTTTTTTCGTGAAAAAAACGCACCATGTGCACAAAAATTGCGGAATTCATTCTAAATAATAGGATGCTTAATTCATGCGTTTTTTAAGCGTTTTTGCTGCGAAAAATCCGCAACGTGTGCACATAGCCTTAACGTTGAAGGGCTCCCACAATAAAAATTACAGACCTCTCCATTTTTGTAGGTGGGAAAACTTGCAAAATCAGCAGTCTACTCAACTCAACTCAAATAGGCTTTATTGGCAGGACCAAAATACATTTAGTGTTGCCAAAGAAAGGAAAATAGATGTGATAGGGGAAGGGGTCGGGGATTATGGGAATGTAGAGTTGGGGGTGAAATTTGGGGAATAATAGTCCTTTTGGGGGTTTATAGTTTCTCTCAGCTTATGACATATGGTGACGTATTGGGCTGCGATCTCCACTGTTGATTCCTCTTCCCCCCAGTATGATGCAGAATTTCCCCTCTGTCCATGGATGGGAAGTAAGGGTTGAAAATTGAAAGTCTCTGGAAGTTTGAGGCCCTCACTGCTGAGTATTTGTTGTAGTGAAGCAGAAAGTGCACCTCATCCTCCAGTACCCCCTGCTGGCAGTGCTGGCACAGTCTGTTCTCCTATGGCTTGTATGTCTGTGGGTTCTGCCCTGTTTCCACCTCTAGACTGTGGGCACTCAGTCTGTATAGATTCAAGGTCTGCCTGTCTTTAGCTGATGTAACCTCTCCAGATATGGGGCTAGAGTAAAGTCCCTCCGCAGTGACCGGTAGATAATGAGTTTCGGGGAGTTCTCTAATTCTGCAAACTCTCTATATATTGCATATTTCAGCTCTCTGAGATCTTTATTTCGGCTTTTGTCAGGGTGTGTTGGTGACTTTGGCGGGACTATCAAATACTTATTTTCCCCACTGTATGTATGTAGTGTAAGGTGGCAGCTGGACAGATGGCATGAGTCCCTGAGGTGCCAAGCCTCAGTGATGTAGGAGAGGTGTTTTTGTATGGGCCTGGATTCATGGATCTGGGTATTACAAGCAGCTGAAAGAGCTGGGTGGGATCGGCTGCTCACTTAACTGCAGTTCCAAGTCTTGGATCGGGCTATAAAAGACATTTCAGCTGCCTCATTTAGTGTCTGTCAATGGAGGTGTGCAGACCTCCAGTGTTGTCTAACTTTGCAAAGACTAAGAGCTGGACCCTAACCTGAGTCGGCGAATCCGCATTACTGAATAGACAATGTACTTTATGTTTTCACTTTCTGTTGGAAAAGGCTGCTTTATTATCTTTACCGGCGGTTTATGGACATTTAATAAACTGCTTCTTTGAACTTAAGAAACCAGATCTCTGTGTGTACCACCAAATACCAGAAAGCTGATCATATAAATATCACTCATGCAGAAATACTTCTTGGAAAAGTTGATTTATTAAATTACATACAAGCTTATATACACTGCTCTTTTTTAAAACTGGATCTTCCACAACCCCTTTTTCCATTTAAAAGTCCACCAAATCTAATAATTCTCTAGGTTAATATAATTTTGTATATTAACCCATATTCCTGTATAAAACCACAACAAAACACAATGAGGTACCGTATATACTCATGTATAAGCCGACCCGCGTATAAGCCGACCCCCCTAATTTTGCCACAAAAAACTGGGAAAACTTATTGACTCGTGTATAAGCCTAGGGTGAAAAATGATTATGCCCCCATATGATGCTCCACAGATTATGCCCCCATATGCTCCACAGATTATGCCCCCATATGCTCCAGATTATGCCCCCATATATTCCACAGATTATGCCCCCGTATGATCCACAGATTATGCCCCCATATGCTCCAGATTATGCCCCATATGTTCCACAGATTATGCCCCCATATGCTCCAGATTATGCCCCATATGTTCCACAGATTATGCCCCCATATGCTCCATATTATGCCCCCATATGTTCCACAGATTATGCCCCCATATGCTCCATATTATGCCCCCATATGCTCCAGATTATGCCCCATATGTTCCACAGCTTATGCCCCCATATGCTCCATATTATGCCCCCATATGCTGCAGATTATGCCCCATATGTTCCACAGCTTATGCCCCCATATGCTCCATATTATGCCCTCATATGCTCCAGATTATGCCTCATATGTTCCACAGCTTTTGCCCCCATATGCTCCAGATTATGCCCCATATGTTCCACAGCTTATGCCCCCATATGCTCCATATTATGCCCCCATATGCTCCAGATTATGCCCCATATGTTCCACAGCTTTTGCCCCCATATGCTCCATATTATGCCCCCATATGCTCCAGATTATGCCCACATATGCTCCATATTATGCCCCCATATGCTCCATATTATGCCCCATATGCTGCACAATTATGCCCCATAGTATAAGCCTCATATGCTGCTGCTGCAAAAAAAAAAAGTGACATACTCACCTCTCGTCGCTGGGGGCCAGGTGCCGGTGTCCTGAGCAGGCGGGGGGTGTCACCGCTCGCTCAGGACCCCGGTACCTGAGATATTTACCTGTCCCTCGGTCCACCGCAGCGCACTGCTCCCTTGGTCTGACTCTTCTGTGTGTGATGATCTGGCAGGGGTGTGGGGCGCGCACTAACGACGTCATCGCGCCCTCTGCCTGATCATTCACACACAGAGGAGTCAGACCGAGGGAGCAGTGCGCTGCGGTGAACCGAGGGACAGGTAAATATCACTATACTCACCCCTCCGCCGCGCGTCCCTGCAGCCTCTCCTCTTCTCCTGGCGCTCTCCGCAGCGCTTCAGTCCTGCAGCGGTCACGTGCTACCGCTCATTAAAGTCATGAATATGTGCATATTCATGACTTTAATGAGCGGTGCCATGTGACAGCTGCAGGAAGGAGCCGGAGATCGTGGGAGAAGCAGGGGGGCTGCAGAGACCGCGCCGACGGAGGGGTGAGTATGATCCGACACCCCCGCTCCCCCTCCCCGCCGTCCCCCGTATATGACCCGCGTATAAGCCGAGAGGGGGACTTTCAGCCCTAAAAAATGGGCTGAAAATCTCGGCTTATACATGGGTATATATGGTATTTAAAACATTTACACCAAAATGATGAGAGGACATGATATCATATGGCTAAATGATATATCTATAATAGCAGTAAATATGTACCACTATGATTCTTGCTATGAGCAAAACTAGTCCCTTTACAGATAACATTGTCAGTAAGCCAAATCCTCCTAATGCTTTGAGCAAAAATTCAGCTACTCGGTATCATTTAGATTTATCTCAAACATGAGTATTACTAGCACTTTCTTCATTATGTCATTTTAGTGGGTGTTTAGAGAAACCTAAGTAGCCGAATTGATAACATGAAAGAGCAGCAAATTAGCAGTTATCCAACATAAACTCTCTACTTCATTCTCCAGATTAGCTCAATGAGACACTTAACGGTCTGAGTTTCTCCACGTCTAAGGCTGTGCCGCTGTATCTGCCAGATATATGCCCACGTCACATTACAAAACCATTCAAACAAAGCGATAAAAACTGCAGCACCACATCATAAAGTAATAATCTCACTCCCTAATGGATGAAGTAAAAGCCCAAAATCTAAGAAGTCCTTCCCAACAGGGGAGTCCCATAGTTGCCAAAAAATACACAGCACTAGACCTCCAACATTATTATTAGTAAAATATCCCTCCTTGAAAATACAGGCAGCAGCGCGGCTTATCGAGCCAAAATTCTGTGCCGAAGAGAACGTAGAAAAAGAGAACTAGACAACTTTATTAATAGAGCCCAAGGTTTTCCAGGAGATAGACAGTTATTATTATGTGTCTACCACATGCTGGTAGACAATACATGAAAACAAAGCATTTTTCTAAATAAACTAATTGATGGAGACACTGAAAAAAAATGAGTGCGGCTTTATAATAATCTCGAAAAACACCTGCTGGAATTTGTCTTGGCAAAATCTAAGGCAAAACTGCTAGCCAAGTTGAAACACAAATAGAGTCGAAATGGCAGACAGTGTGCTAAACCTTTTGAAGTTTCCTTTTCGTCTTTTCGTTCTCTGGAAAGCACTTTTTCTCTCACCACAATTTCGTACAGTGTGTCCCAAAGGTGTGTTTTGGAGTCGGGTTAAGTGATAAAATGTGTGACGGTACTGTACACAGTTACTGTACACCTATTTCAATAAGCAGTAAGTTTATACAGCAGAGAAGAAAAACAAAATATCTATTTTCATGTTAATAAAAATGAAATAACTCAATATTGAAACCTACAAATGTAAGATTATTGCACTAGAAACGGCTGCCTCAGAATATGAAACAAATTGCTATGTTGGGAACAAGTACATAGCTGGGGGAAGAAACAGAGATGTATCTGGAAAGTGCACATTAACACAAGATAAAAGGCATGCAGTTTTTAATTATTTTAGCATTTATCGAAAAAATATTGTACTGATATTTGCTTACAAGTTTTTCAACAGAAAATAACATATATTGTGATCAACCTCTGCTATAATAGTGTATGATTATAACAACAAAATAATAATTTAAAAATGTAAGAAAATTGTGAATGGGATAATGCAAATTTTAATGATGAGGAAGAGCACAGCACTTCTGGTCTGTGGGTGCCCAAGTAGGACCCTATCCCGTAGCACAGTAGATATCTAACTTGGCACTCAGGTACCCTTCATGTAATGGTGCATCCCGCAAATGTACCATAGCGCTGTGTCCCTGGACTACACAGTTCTCCCGTATACTGATGAAGGTCTACTGTATAGACAAAACCAAGAAAAAAAAGAAGGAATGTACACAATAGGGATCACCTTAAAAAATATTCTTTATTTGTCTAAGCCAAAGAGCTAGTTAAAAAACATTTAAAAAGGCACATGAATGGCCATAACACAAAACACTGACATAATCCATATAGGACATAGGCTCACCCCATTTCTGTAATCGGAACTGCAAACAATTATAACTAGATATTAGCTGATTATTCTAACAAACTCTTAAATAAGAATGAGTACGGTAGTTATTTCACATAAACATATTGATATAATCATTCCTGTTATTGAATATAGTAGCCTTAAAAAAGGGCAATTATATGATAAAAGGTTTGATATGGAACTAGTGTGAGAATATTCCTAACACGTAGTAAGATATCAGTTCATATAACATATAGTCAAATACCAAGCACCCACGATTACTGTGATAATGAGTTTAGCACAATCAATAATATGTAATAATATAGAAAAACAGCATGATCAGTATATAGTATCTGTGCATATGTCTAATATTCCTGACAAGCATCAATATAGGAAAGTGCAAAAAAAGTGTCAAATATGTACACTAGAATATATACGGTAACACTAGCACAACCAATCTCTGTTTGCAAAGAATACCAGTTCAGAGGTGCCCAGAAGCAAATAAAGGACAGATGGGGTGCACCCCACGTGCATCGCTGCTACCAATGCAACTTCATCAGGGGTATATGTAACCACGCCCGTGTGTACGAGGGGCCCGCCAAACCAGCGCCTACTTCAGCTGGATGTGCAATGTTGTGGCGGCCAAAAAAAACAATTCTGGAGGTTTTTTTTTCTTGTTACGCCATTTACCAGTCAGATTAATTTACTTTATATTTTGATAGATCGGACATTTGTGAATGCAGCTATACTACATATGTGTATTTTTTTTTATAATATTTTATTTTGAATGGGGCAAAAGGGGAGTGATTTGAACTTGTTTTTTTATAATTTTAAATACACAGGCCTGCCTTCATAGGAGATTTACAATGACAGCACAGCTGTCATGATAACCCATCGGCGCCTCATGATCACATGTCAGGGGCACCGATGAGCCGGTCTAGTGATGCACTTCTAGCCAGCGCATGTTAAATGCTGCTGTCAGAGATTGACAGCGGCATTTAATTTGTTAATAGCCGCACGTGAATCCGCTGTTAGAGGCACATGACAGCTGGTCAGATCAGCTGTCTTGTGCAGGAAAAGATGCGCCTAAGCACCAAAGAAAACATCAAAGGCAGTGACACGACTGATGATGTACTTCATTGGTTGTGAAGGGGTTAAAGAGGCAATCCCATCAAAGTTTTTACCTTCTTAGTATATTGCAATCATTATATAATATAGAACTGTACACTTACAATTACTCATTTTCCCTTTCTACCCAGTTAATTCTTCTCTTTTCTTTCCTCTATGTAGAACAGTAAGTCTCCCTGCATTTATCATTCGCCTTTTCACCTCCAGACCCAGCTGCTTCCTCCTCCCCTCCCCTGCCAGAGACTTTTGCAGTTACTTATAACTCATACAGGGATAACTGACCGTGTGTTTCAACATAAAGCTTAGAAGGAATCAGCTAGTCAGTTTTTAATCACGTGAAGTCACATACCTTATAGAGAGCTGAAGAATTACCTGGTTAGAAGAGCAAAATGAGCAATTTTAAGTACACAGTGCAATATAATATCATGACTGCAATATATTAAGAGGATAAAAACTATGCAAAATGTGCAAACATGGAAACCAATGCAATGAGGCACCAGGCACAGGTGAAAATGTGTCCAACCGTTTTGAGCATTGCAGTCCTTTTATTTCATTATAAATAATTATAAGTTTCAGTACAATAAACAATGAAAATTTAAGAAATGTGCTGTTAAACCAAACCAGATCTAAGGAGGTCCTATTCGATAAATTATTGACCCTATTTTGCAGCAGTGTACATGGATTATAAGAGTGCCACGAACCACAGCCATTTTTTTTTGTAGGCACATTAACAAACTTCAGTTGGCAGCTACCTCGGCAGGTCTACCTCCGCAACTTCCTAGACTGTATCACAATGACTGATCTTTAGAATGATAGAAAAGAAAAGATTAACAACATACATAGCTTCTTTCATTGGGCACATCATCAAGCTCCTCCCAATATAACTAATGATAGTATTGATGCAACCATAGAATCATTAAAAATATTAGAACAACTTTTATTGAAAGATATGAGAGATGTATGGGAGGTTGCCACATTAGAACATTATTTGGCCTATGATTTCATCCCCAAGTGTCTAACAGTGTATAGACTTCTATCAGGAGATATTGGGGATAAGGATACTCTAATGGAATGGGATATGTTGTCTAAAACATTTTCTAAACAGGCAGTTAATTTTATCATTAACAAAAGGAAAGATCAATTAATGGAAATTAAGAATAAAATCTATAATTTTTTTAATGAAATTAAACCATACAAAACTCATCCGTAAATAATGAGATTATCTACCAGTATCCGTAATAGGATACATGGGAAGGAACAAGAAATTATAATGAGAAAGAGACGTAAATTTGGGAGAGATGCGATGGCTGCCTTTTATTACCTACCTAAAATCCATAAGGATAAAAAGAACCCTCCTGGTAGACCTATAATCTCAAGGGTATGCCACACTAAGCGAGATCGCAAACGAGATCGCTAACGAGATCGCAATTGCGTTACCATTTATGACGCAGTAGTGATCTCGTTAGCGACTTAACTGTGTGTGACATGTAGCAGCGATGTGGCCCCTGCTGAGATGTCGCTGATCGCTGTTATGAACGTTCTGAGCCGTTTTTTGGTCGTTGGAGTCCCGCTGGTGAGCCTGAATCGCTGAGTGTGACACTTTTTATGAACGACTTCACCAGCGTCGCAGGTGGGACTAGGTTTTCCCAACGACCGCAGAGGTCGTTATTTAGATCGCTGATGAGATGTGTTTGGAATCACAGATCGCTGATGAGTTGTGTTTGGAATCTAACAGCTAAGTCACTAACGAGATCGCTACTGCGTCATAAATGGTGACACAATTGCGATCTCGTTAGCGATCTCGTTTGCGATCTCGCTTAGCGTGGCATATCCTTCAGGCATTAATTGTCTCACCTATAACTTATCACCTCTAATTTATCTAGATATGTAGATTGTTTCTTACAAGATTTTGCACCAAAACTCCCAACATACTTGAAGGATAGTAAACATATACTTCAATGTCTAGACAAAATTAAATGGCAAAATCATTATAATTTGGGTACTTTGGACATCATGTCGTTGTACAATCAAATCCATCTTAATAAAGGATGTGAGGCCGCTACGTATTTTCTAAAAAAAATCAGGGAAATTTATGATTGCACAAGTGAATTTTATCAATGAATGTATGATGTTTATTTTAACTCATAATTCTTTTAGATATAAAATGAAATATTACACCCATCAATGGGTACTGCCATGGGGACCAGATTCGCACCCAGTTACGCAAACTTGTATGCGGGCAGGTGGGAAGAAATCTACATATACCCACATAGCGAGCTGCCTCCGGGTCTGGTCCTCTGGCATCGTTTTATCGATGACATTATTTTTATTTGGTCCGATGGACTAGAATCCCTGTCAGTCTTTTTAATAGAAATTAATAAAAATGAGTTTTATTTAAATTTTACTTCTACAGTTAGTTCTGAAACAGTGAATTTTTTAGATTTAAATATATACATTGAAAATAATGAAATAAAAACTTGCACATATGTCAAAAGTACAGATGGCAACAGTTACATTAGTATGGATAGTTGCCACCTACCAAGCTGGCAAATTAATATCCCATGCAGCCAGTTTATGAGAGCCCACAGAAATTGTTCCAATCTAAGTATGTTCGAAAAAGAAGCAAGCATCCTAACAAAAAATTTTTTGGATAAAGGCTATAACCAAGACTCTCTTGAAGCAGCTAAAAATAATGTGAAACAAATCCCCAGAATAGAATAAATACTAAAATGAATAATAATCCGTTGAGTGAGGAAAATCAAATGGACGTCCCTATTATCACTCAATATAATGTCAATACTAATATATTTAAAAAAAATTGTTCAAAAACATTTGGGACATCTTGAAGGACGATAAAATTATTGGGGATAAGAAACCTTGCAACCCTAGATTTATATATAAAAAAAGCCAGTAATTTAGGCAACTTGATTGCTCCAACAATTTGGAAACCCCCTGCACAAATAAAATCTGTTCCCTTTAGTCAAAATCTTAAGGTATTTTATCCTTGCAAAAAGTGCAAAGTATGTAAGTCTTTAAATACAAAGATAAAGAAAGGAGATAAAATCTATTAAATTACATATTTTATCACATGCACATCTCAGGGGGTTATATGTTCCATCAAATGCCCCTGTAATAAATTGTATGTGGGGAGAACAAAGAGACCTATGAACTTAAGAATTAAAGAACACTTGAGAATATTAAGAAAAAATATGATGATCATACCCTTTCAAGACACTTTGCTAAATTACATGGGGGCTCAATTACTGGAATTGATATAGTAGGTACCCAAATTATAAAGCAGCACTGGCAAAAAGAGGACATTATAAGGAGAATGTCAAAAGCTGAAAGTCGTGGGATATTTGAGTTGGACACATTAAAATCGAGAGGACTTAATAATGAAATTTTATTATTTGCATTTGAGTGATGTTGAGTGATTATAAAAAGCTCTGTTATGAAAATTGGACCATCACTGAGGAACGAAAATGCCATTTTCCGAAATGCGTAGGAATTGGTCCTATCTGCCTATCGTTACTGAAGAGTACGTACCACATGACCGCTAATAGTCACGTGACTGAAGACATCACGAAGGTCCTACAGATCCTGTAGGTATACACGCGCAGACATGCACCTACAGAAGCACCGTCGGACACCGAATTCAAGCACCTGTCACCGGCCGGGACAGCACTTTGCTAACTTCTATACCAGCTCACCAGAAGTCATCTATATGTGATTCATGGGAACGAGTTTCTAGGACATCTACCTCATGCACTAAAGCACCTTAATCATCGGCACCTCGTATTGAGAATGCAAGGTAAAAGTCCCCTGCATACAGCAGCCAACTTTTTCCTGTTATAGTCTGTCACACTTAACAACAACGCAACACACTTAACAAATCCGCGTCAATTCTGCAGGAAATATAAAAGCATTTTTACCTGCGTTTTCTGCCAGGAGGTGCAGATTCTCTGCAGAAAATTCCGCAGACTAATCTGCAACGTGTGCACATACACTAAGAATACCTAACACGAGAAAACGCACATTATTCAAAAAAGAATACGCCACATTATCTGGATTTAATCAGTAAAATATATAGGTAATTCATTCACTTTACCCTTTCCCAATTTGTGATGAACATTTATGCCACACGCCAGTGTATGAAATGAGCTCAGCATTTGACAGATGCCAGCAGTGTTACACAGCCGACATCTTCCTGTAACAGTAGTAATTTGAGCTTGTTCCAATCTCTACTATTTAACCTTAGTCCCATTATGAAACCCAGTCTGTGGCTGGACTTCAAAAGCATAACCTAATTTTAACTATATTCTGCAATACAGGTTCAAATCAAGGGGACTAAAAAAAATAAAGTAAAACAAAAGTTTTAAAAAAGTAAAAAAAAAAAGTAAAAATGAAAACAAATTTAAATCAGCCCCCCTCAACCCACCATTCCCTTATTAGAAAAAAAGTAATAAAAAATGTGAAAAAACCCTAGTATATTTGCTATTAGGATATCAGTAAAAGATCTAACTAAATATATATTTAATCAATGCACACTGTAGTAAATTTTTATTTTTTTTAATTTATTTTACTCATTTATATAGCGCCATTAAATCCACAGTGCTTTACAGACATTGTTGGCACTGTCCCCGATGGGGCTCACAATCTCAATAGTAAATGCAGCAAAGAGAAAAAAGGAGAAAAATGCCAGAATTGGGTTTTTTTTGGTTGTCACACCTGAAAATGCAGTAAAAAGCTATAAAAACATCATAATTCATGGAAGATGAAAATCCAGCAAAACAACAGTGGACTTGCATTTCTTGTCATTCCACTACACTTGGAATAGGAATAAATGGTACCATTCAAACCTACAACTTGTCTTGCAAAAAAACAAGTCCCATTAAGGCTATGTCAAAAGAAAAAGAAAAAAAAAGTTATGATTCTTGGAAGAGGGGTAGGAATAAACAAAAAGAACAAAAAATGACAAAAATCAATAAGTCATGAAGGCGTTAAAGGAATTGCTGCTAATATCTTGTTGTCGCATACAACAGAACACCTTAAGTGCCTTGTGGAGTCCATGCCTCAATCGGTCAGAGCTGTTCTGGTGGCACAAAGAGAACCTACAACATATTAGGTGGGACTTTATTGTAATGGCTGGTCAGTCTATATTGTCTCAGTTGGAATGTACAATTTAGGCTGCATTCACACATCCACATGTCACAATCTGTGATGTACAGACCAGCTGTGGTTCTCCTGACCTAAACTCAACAGTCAAAGACCTGTGGCCAATTTATGCATCTCAGTCTGTATACAGACCGCATCAAATGGAAGTGTGAATCCAGCCTAAAGGAAATTATGGAATAGAACCAAAAAAATGGGAAAAAATGAATTCTAAATGGAGACAAGCACACAGTGTGTATTTGGGTGGTATTTGGATATAATTTAGCTCCTATGAGTAGATTTCTTAGATGTATTCTTTTTCTCAGAGTAATGCATTCCACGGGAAGGAAGCAAGGAATGAAAAGAAGTTCAGATAAAACAGAGTGAAGGCGTTGAAAGATGAATACCTACACCCAGGCTGAGCCTTATAACATGTCAAAGTATGTATGAACGTGAAGTCACAAGATGACAGCTTCACAATGTCAACCGGTGAAATTAGGTTAGGGAATAGATTATGACTGGTACTTTATGCGCACTAGTATTCCGATGTATGGCAGATATGGAAATTATTTTGTGATTGAAGGACCTAATGAGTTATAGAACTTATGGAGACAGTGGTTTCAAATCCAGGATTCCTTGCAGTGCAAAAATGACTAGTGGGTAGGAGATAATTACCGTATTAGATCAGTGTGGGTTTCTCTGCTTAGAATCCCAATGACTGTTAAAATTAGAGAATTATATCCCCAGTCCTTCTGGTTCTCTTCTGGCTGTAGGATTACAACCACGAGGCGTGGAATAGAGCAGCCGGACACATATGCACTTTGCTGATCCATACATTGTCTATGTGAGGGCCGATAACAGCTGAGCACAGTACTTACTCTGCTATCTTTATCAGTGACATAGACAAGCTACCAGTAGTAGTAGTGGCAATCTGTAGTGGTATGTGAATGATATACAGTAATGTCAATAGCAGTGTCCTTTAAAACAACTGTTCTGCCTCTAATGTTCTGCTTGAGTCAGACATTAATCCACACACATCAATTTTTTATGTATTTTTCTTTACAAAAAGTTATTCTTTGATTAAAAAAATCATGAAGATGCCATGTGTTTACTGTGATGTGTGGCATTTTCAGGTGCTTATTAAAATATTATCTGGCACGGTGAGGCATGTGGTCAAGGACAGTTGGACAGGTCGTCAAGACAGGGCTCGAGGACCACTATGTTTCCCCAAAATTCCTCTAATTTTAATACTACACTCCAGGTGCTTGCTGTTTCATTATTGGGTTCAGAAAGGTGTGCAGTGTGTACTCTTTACTTGGAAGTAAAAACTGAAGAGGCAGAAAATGTTAGTCTAAAGGGTATGCCACACTAAACAATATCGCTAACGGGATCGCTAAAAAACGTCACTATTTAGCGATCCGTTAGTGATATTGTTCAGTGCGGCAGCTTCCAGCGACGAGCTTCCTGCTGTGATCTTGCTCGTCGCTAGAATCGTTCCGGACCCTATTTCATCGCTGGCGCTCCCGCTGGGTAAGTATCTAATCGCTGTGTGGCACCTTTTCTTAGCGATTTAGCGGTACTTTTGTACCGCTAAAGTCGTTAAGAAGATCGCTAACGGCGATAGCGTCGTTAACTAATCGCTAAATGCGACAGCATTTAGCGATATAGAAACAATCCCGCTAGCGATCTCATTAGTATGCAACGCTAACGAGATCACTAGCGGGATCGAGTAGTGTGGCAGTACCTTAAGGAAACTCAGACCGGAGCGCTCAGCCACACAATATGGTCCTGAGTGCCGATGGCAGTGCCGGGTATTGAGGTGCGAGACTCATGCGAGTTTCTCGCAAGTGTGACCCCAGCATAAAGCTGAAATCTGATTACCTCCAGTGCGACATTTACCACTGGTTTAGGGTAACACCCTTCATGATTGTAATTATTTCAGGTGGTTGGTAGAAGACCACCTGTGTAGATGCTATTGTCTAGTTAGTGCTCAGCCAAACAAGAGTTAATTTATGTTTTATGCCTGGATGTAAAGCTTTAGCATTTATCTGTACACCAGCAATAAATAACAGAAGCTGCGTTTATACTGAACTTCTGTGTCACTGTCTCTGACTGCATTAAAGGGGTTTTCGTATGAACAAAGTTCATTTTAATCAATAGATCTTCGAATTATAATAAGTTCCACAACTGGAAAAAAATATTCCTGTGCTGAGATAATCTTATTAATGTGCTCCTTCTGTGTACTATGTAATGGCTGTGTCTGACCGTACAGGAATATGGTCTGATCATACACAGCTCCTGGGCAGGGGGGGCAGTAAAAGAGTATACAAACATTATAGCACAGGATTCTAACTAATTCCTTCCTTCAGGTAAAATGTTGCTTAAAAACAGGCAATGTTTTACCTCACAAAAAGAATCAGTTGTGATCCTGTGCTGTACTGTCTGTATACTCTTTTGCTTCCTCCCCTGTCCAGGAGCTGTGTATGATCAGACCATGTCCCTGTACGGTCAGACACAGACATTACTCAGTACACAGCAGGGGCACATTTATAAGATTATCCCAGCACAGGGACATTTTATTTAAACGCATCCAGTTGTGGAACTTATTAGTATTCCAAGATCTATTAATTAAAATGAACTTTGTGGGAAAACCCCGATAAGCTCACTTTGCCTGCAGCAACTGAGCTAACCTTCCACAGTATGTTAGAATAATATACTGTTATTCAGGATTCATGTGGGTATATTAAAACTTAGAAATTTGTCTTAAAACCCTTGCTAGAGAGTGGTTAAAACGATACATAGGTTGGTGAGGTAGCATGAGAAGACATACATCTATGCGGACTCTGCGGATTCCCCTTTCCCCTACACAGTTAGTCTGGACAAGTATGAATGTCAATAATCATCAGATGGATCTTTATTGTAGTGGTCTGGTAAAAGTTTTTTTTCAGACAGAACAAAAGGACCAGCTGCTGAAAATCAACATGCCTGATCTCTCTTCCCCAGACATCATCTATCAGAGGATTGGCAGAAACCTTCCATACCCATACATTGGATAAGCCTGCTAAAATTGGGGGATTTAGATGATTTTTTTCTAACATGTATGGGGGGCATTTGGGGTTTAATATGCTAGCTAAACCCATCACTTTAGCCTAGTACTCATTTTTCTCAATCATTCCGCATCGAGTATATGTTTTTATTTGTTTTTCAAATATATTTATTGATTTTAAATTGTAGGGGAAGTAAAGGGGAGGGAGGGAGGGTAATTGGAAGGGGGAAGAGATAAACAAAATTAAAGTTAGAGAACTCATAACTTATATTACAAGCAGTCGTGACAATGATCCATATCAGTTACAGCAAGTGTGTCATGTAAAGCCTATTATTAACTATACTATAACAATGAAAGCAAAAGTGGGAAAGAGAGAGAATAGGAAGAGAAAGAAAAAGGAGTCCTGGTATCTACGACTGGTATGAGAGTTCAGCATTATTAAGGTTTGGTATATAAAGAATTCCAAAGTTCCCATTTTTTGTTGTATCTTGTTAAACTATTGATTGTGGCGAACCTTAGTTCCAGTGAGTTATGTAGATGTAGTCTGTCCATAACGTCGGAAAACTTAGGTACATCTGGTTCTTTCCAGTAGAGAGCTATTAGATTTTTAACAACTAATAATGTGTGGATTACAACGAATCTCAATGATGGGTGTACTTTGTCCAAGTCTATGGAAAGTAGGGCAGTTTGGGGGGTGAGTGTTAGTTCTTTATTGAGGAGAATATTTAAATTATGAGAGACCTGATTCCACAGAGGTCTGATCTTTGGGCAATACCAGAAGATATGGATTAAATTGCCCGGATACCCACAACCCCTCCAGCATAAAGGTGAATTATCTTTGTTGATGTGTGACAACCTTGAGGGGGTGTAGTACCACCTAGCTGACAGTTTGTAGTAAGATTCGTGGAGAAGCATAGAGATGTTGGATTTATAAGTGTTCTTTATTGCCTCTACCCATTGATCTATGCTCAATGGCGTCTTCAGATCTCTCTCCCATCGGGACATGTAGGCATTTTTATGGAGTTGGCTGTCCTTATTGATATAGTCGTATAGGTATTTTGTACTCCAAAAAATTTTATGTTCTGTATTATTTAGGAGTAAGGATATTATTTCAGCTTTGGGAGATTTCTTGTGGGTACATTTTTGGGTGTGGTCCTTTAAAATAGTGAAAAATATGAAGTCTGAGGAGGGAATATTAAATTTATTTCTTAATTCCGCAAACCTTATGAAGGTGTTGTTATCATATATATCTTTGATTGTTTTAATCCCTGCCATGGTCCAACTCTCTGGAATCTGGAATTTATACCTGGAAGCAATTAGGGACAATGGAAAATTGTTCAATAAACGTGATCTGTCGTCTCCCTGAGGGGTTTTGCGAGTTTTACCCACGCGGAAGTTAAAGCATGAAAGATGGGGTGTCGTTTATGGTACCTTAGTTTCGAAAATTTGATTGAATAAAAAATCTTTTAATGGGCAGCTATTGCTTTGTGCCTTTTCTAGGTCTAGCCAGACTGGAGATAGTTTCTCGTTAACCCAAAATATACTTTGTTTAATTACATTAGTTTGGAAATACGCTGTAATGTTTGGTACTCCAAGTCCCCCGTTAGCTTTCTTCTTATACAGAATATTTTTGGCTACTCTGGCCCTTTTCCCATTCCAGATGAAAGAGTTCAGAGTAGCTTGTAATTTATCTAGAAATGGTGTCGGGAAGCTTAGAGGTAGGGATCTAAAGAAATATAAGATTTTTGGGAGGATGCATGACTTAATCGCGAGGATTTTCCCTATCCACGACAGGCCCAGGCTCTTCCATCCTCGGAGATCATTGGATACTGTTTCGGTAATTTTATTGCAGTTGGCTTTAACAGTTAAATTAATTTTTTTTGTAAAGAGTATTCCCAGATATGTAATCATGTCTTCCTTCCACTCAAAATCTGTTATTCTTTGCAAAGTAGTGATAATCTGTTCGCTTAAATTGAAGTATAGTGCCTTGGATTTTTGACCGTTTATTTTGAAGTACGAAATCTTGGTGAAAAGGTCTAATATCTTTTGTAAATAGACTATAGAATTTATGGGGTTTGTTAAAGTTAATAATAAGTCGTCTGCAAACAGACTAACTTTATAGTGACGTGTGGCGGTGTTGAACCCTGAAATGGAGTCCTCACTTCTGATCCTCTCCGCCAGGGGTTCTATGGCCAAGGCGAATAGCAGTGGTGATAGGGGGCATCCCTGTCTCGTACCATTGCTAATGGGGAAGGTTCTGGATAGGTGATTATTTACATATATCCTTGCACTCGGATGAGAGTAAAGGGCGAAAATAGAGTTCATTAGTTTGTTATCAAAACCAAATTTTAACATGACCTCTCTGAGGTAGACCCAGCTGACTCTATCAAACGCTTTTTCAGCGTCTAGTGTTAGGACCACAGAGGGAATACATGAGGTGTTAATTGCATCAATAGTGTTGATTAGTCTTCTTGTTCCATCCGAAGCCTGACGACCTTCAATAAAGCCGATCTGATCGTTATTAATGAGCTTGGGAAGAGTGCTTTTCATTCTGTCGGCTAGAATTTTCGCGTAGATTTTAATATCTCCATTAATGAGTGATATGGGCCTATAGTTCTGAACTTTCTCTACTTCAGTTTTAGATTTTGGTATCATAATGACAGTTGCTTCTAACATCTCCTTTGGAAAGGATCCGCATTGGGAAGCACGGTTATAGATTTGTTCCAGATGGGGGGATAAAAGTTCTGCATAAGTCTTATAATATTCGTTCACAAATCCATCCGGACCAGGTGACTTTTGAATTTTTAGTTTCTGGATTGTATCAGAAATTTCTTTTGAATTAAAGGGGACTGACAATGAGTTCAATTCAAGCAGGTCTAATTTAGGTAGGTTTAGATATTTAAAAAGGTCTTAATGTCACTGGGATTTGGGGAGTAATTTTCGGGTCTGAATTAAGGTTATAGAGATTAAAGTAATAGTCGGCGAATGTGTCAGCGATATCCTTTGGATGTTGTTTGATGTCACCTAAATGGTTTCTTATTTTATTGACCCTTTTCTTGATCCTATCTTGTTTCAACCTCCCCAACATGAATTTTGTTGGTTTATTAAGCGAAGAGTAAGCCTTAAACTTTGAAGTTTTAATTGCTGAATCATATTCAGCAAGTATGGCTGTTTTGAGTTTTTGTCTGAGCTCAAGAATTTCTAAATTGATAGTTGGGGAAGGTGAAGGGAGATTAGCCAAGAGGTCCTCTTTGGATTTGATATGTAGCTGGATGTTTTTTATTTTTTCTCTTTTTTCCCGGTTGTATCTTGAGGAAATTTGTATTAGTTTTCCTCTAATGACTGCCTTGTGGGCGTTCCAAATTGTGAAGGGGTCTATTTCATCTGATTTATTTTCAGTGAAGTATTGTTTAATAGCCTCTTCTAGTTCCGTTTTGTATTCTGGTATTTTTATGAGAATAGAGTTGCATTTCCACAGAAATACATCCCTATTGGGGGGTCCCAGTGCGATTTCTATCAGGACCGGTGAGTGGTCTGAGATGGACCTATCAAGAATAGAAACAGATTTAACTCTGGAGAGGGAGAAAACGTCAGTCAAAAATAAATCAATTCGCGAGAAAGTTTTGTGTACACACGAATAATGGGTGTATTCCCTGGAAGAGGAATTTAGACATCGGAATGCGTCATAAAGCTCATTTTTAAGGAGCCAGTCATTTAGCGATGTGGCTAAATGGCGGGTGGATGATGTTGAATCCATACGTCCGTCTGGGACAATGTTGAAATCCCCCACCAGAAACAACTCTCCTTTCCTGTGAGTTTGAATTGTTTTCAGTAGCTTTCCTAGGAAGATCAAGTGTCTCTGGTTAGGGGTATATAGATTTGCAATAGTACAAATTTTATTATTAAGGAGGCAGATTAGAATATGGAATCTGCCTTCGGGGTCATCAATCTCCTCTATCAATTGAAACGAGACATTGTCTCTAATAGCGGTAATAACCCCGGCTTTCTTCCTTGAATTTAGAGACATAAAAACATGGGGGAAATTTCTGTGAGAGAATCCGGGGTGATTACCACTAGCGAATTTGACTTCTTGGAGGCATATAATGTCGGCATGGCTTTGTCTAACCTCTTTCCAAATGGTATACCTCTTCCAAGGACTATTAAGACCTCTGACGTTATAAGACAAGATTTTTAGGTTCATTGGTTTAAATGAGTACAAAGTTGTGGGTAGAACCAGGACAAGGAAAGAGAAGTAGAATTACAAATACAGGTATATATAATTAAACAGCAAAATTCAAATAACAGTAACAGAATTCAATTACAAGTTCAGAAACAAGAATTCAAAATATTAGCAATATAACTTCAGGTTAAGGAGTTCTCCTGGAGGATCAACACCCTCGGTGAGATCTCTCCTGTTGTGGGTAAAGTTCGTGTGATTTGAGCCCGCAAATTTCCCTTTCTAACAGTTACTAGAGACTGTAACAGGAACAGAAGGGTATACATAACTGCGAAGATTGGTTATGAATTATAGCAGGGAGAACTGCCTGTAAAATAAGTATTAAACAGAAAAAGAGAGAGACATGAAACCAGAGTCAATGCCTCATCCCTATCTCTAAGAGTTTTTCCCTCCCGGGAGAGAGCTAAGAAAATCTAATGCTTCTCTTGGACTGTTTAAGGGGATGGTTTTTCCTTTATAAAGAATCAACAATTTAGTTGGGAAGCCCCATCTGTACTGGATCCCCCTCTCCCTCAGGGAGGAGATTGCTTCCCTGAAAGACCTGCGGGTATCAATTGTGTGTTTGGAGAAATCCGCGAAGATCTTTACATGGTTGAATGGGTCTGGAAAGGTGCCCCTATCTCTCACAAAATTTTGGATTCTTTCTTTCGTACTGAAAAAGTGAATCCTTAGAATTGTGTCCCTTGGTTTATCAGGGGGGACACCTGCGGGCCGCGGAAGTCTGTGGATTCTATTGATGCTGAGTTCCATATTCGTCAGAGAGGGAATGGCTTTCTTGAACAGGCTTTTGGCGTAATCAGATAAGTCCGATTGTGGAATGTCTTCTGGAATGCCTCGAATTTTCAAGTTGTTTCTCCTACTCCTGTCCTCGAGATCTGCTAACTTAGACTTTAGGCTATTAATTTCGGTTTTTAGTTCAATGTTCTGTTTTGTAAGATTATCTGTTTTGTTTTCAACCTTGGTGATTCTTTTTTCGTTCAATTCTAGTTTTTGGGTAATGCCCTGGCAGACTTCAATAAACGAATTTTGGTATTGTTCAAAACCCGCTTTAAGTCTTTTAGCAATGAGGTCGGTGATTTTAAGTAGAAAATCCTCGCTAGCGCTTGTATTCTCTACTTGATGTTGTGGCGTATGATGGTCTCTTTTCCTGCGGGATGAGGCAGGGCTTCCGTTTGGGGATGTGTCCTCGGAAAAAGTGTCAGAGTCAGAATCAGCTGCTAGAGAGTCTTTGTCTGGCTTTCTCCTTTTGTTTGACTCAGATATGTCCATGACCTCTACAAAAGCAGTGTTTAGAGCTACAGAAGAAGCTTTCTTATCCTCTGTGTTTATTTGAGTGGGGGGAGCATTTGTTTTAGTTACTTGGGGGGGTAGTTTTTTCTGTAGATTCGACTTGATGGCCCCACTATGAGAAGTTAAGGGTAGCTGCTTAACTTTGTTAGTTGTGGGTTCATCCCTCTTAAGAGGTGACCTCGATTTGACTGGACTAAGTGCATTTGTGAGGTCTTCAGTTGATTTAGAGAAGCGGTGGTCTGTAGATTGATGAGATTTTAGGGTAGATTTTCTGTTGTCTTTTCGTTGATCCATTTTTCTTATGATGCAGGTAGAGTTTCAAAGCAAAATACAATGGAAGTATCCCCTGGATATGTCTCTTTATTGTTGTTACAAAATTGGGTGATCTCTTAGCAGCCCCTTTAAATTTTTACTTGGTAGTGATCCCCAGTGTTCTTAGTGTCTCTTTTGAATTAAGCAAGAGAAGAATACTAATCAAGGTTTTAATATACTATGGGAAAAAAAAAAAAAAAAGATATAGATATTTGTCTTCTTAGATTTACCTCTGTCAGGAGTTATGCAAGAAAAAGGATTTGAAAATAAGAAAAAAAACTTATTATGTATTGTTTGTTAACACTGCGTATCTGGGCAGTTTTCTGACAACCTCTTTAAATTTTTAATTTCGAGGGTGAGCCCCAAAAAACTTCAAAATTGTTTCAATGGATTTAAAATGCTATGTAACCAAATGGATATAAAGCTTGGGTGGTTCTTGAGGTTTCAGATACCAATTATGGGTTAGGAACTGGTATATGTTACTTTAGATTTACCTCTATCAGAAGTTATACAAGCAAGAGAATGGTCATAAAATGCAAGAGAGACCCAGAGTGAGTTTCTTGGTTATGGCTGCAAGTTTGGGAGAATTTCTGGTGACCCCTTTAAATGTATAATTTCGAGGGTAAGCCCCAGAATGACCCAAAATTGTTTCAGTAGCTGTAGAAAAACATATACCTCTATGAACAATGAGTTTGAATGCTTAATAATGCCTAAGTACAAGTTGTATGCGCAAAGCTTCTAAAGAGACTAAAACGATGTCTCTGAGGGGTCTATGCAGGTGTTGTATAATATCTCCTCATCTTTTAAGATATCCAACATCAAGCAGAACAGAATCTAGCTTTATGAAGAGGAGATCAGGGCCCCACCGGCTCAAGGGCAAAACAGAGAATAGGTGGCTTAATATGTGTGGTTATATGTGCGAGTACAGCGCCCCAGGGCACTGCACTGAGGGCACAGATTACAGTATTTACAGATTTATTAAAAATATGGCAGTACTCCTGTTTGTGAACAGTTTATGTGTGGGGAGTAGCAGTAATCACCAGCTTATATGTGTAGCAAACAGATGATCACCTGGATTGGTGTGTGCTGAGGCAAGATGAACTAAGTGCTGCAGCTCTTCTCCTCTGAGGCTTTCCTCCACTGTCACTGGAGCTCTGCAGGGGTTCTCTTCTCAGCAGTTAGTCTCCACCATTCACCGATGCTTGATGATTCTCTGAAGCAGGGCATCTACAGGTTCTCCTGGAAGGGGCTTCACTCTCCACCGACAGATCTATTCCTCAGCACTGGTGGACAGGGACGGGTCCTCTGCAGCTACTGGATTGGTGTGAGCTGAGATAAGTTGAACCGAATGCTGCAGCTCCACTCCTCGGTCACCGAAGCTCTGCAGGGGTTCTCCTCTCAGTGGTGTCGCTGTGCTTGTCCCGACTGTTCACCGATGTTTGTCCTCCCCTCTATCTCCCAGAAGGGGCTACACTCTCCCCAATGAATCTTCTCCTCAGCGCTGGCTGACAGGGACGGTTCTTCTGCAGCTCCTAAGTCCTTGCAAGATGGCTGACACCTCCTCCTCAGCACGAGGTTTCTCTGTCAGAAGCAGGAAGCATCTGTAAACTTTTCTTCAGCCCGGGGCCTCACGGGTGTCTCCCCGGTAGTCACTCCAGGGGCCAGACGGACACCAGCCTCGGACTCTGAATTCTCCTTGGTGAGCCAATCACTGGACACTAATGCAGACCACAGTGAGTAGTTTCTGGCTTCTTGATGAGGGCAGTCCTGTTGCTTTGTTCAGGGGAGGCTGGGCAGTAATACTGCTGGCTTCTATGTGTGATATCTTCAGTCCCTGTTGTCCTAGGGACCTGATCTTGGTCTTATTTTGTTCCTTTTTCAGAGATCTGTTGATCAGGAACCTCAGGAAGCTGTTTTTGTGCCTCTAAAGTAGCTTAAAGTCGCTTTAGTAAGGAACTCTATGGGAGCTCACAGCTCCTGCGTCTTCATGCAACAAGAGCTAGAACACGCCCTGAGTATATGTTTTTAAAATAAAAGACAAACTGAAAAGAATTGTAGACACGGGAAATAAAAGTGATTCATAACGTGCTTTGTCAAGTATAAGCCTAAATCTCGGAGTACAGTATGTAATTAATTATGACAGACAACTGTTAAAGAAAGACACACTGAAGCATGAAATTTAAGCTGGAGGGTACAAAATACCTATAAAGAATAATGCAGACATACACAGACAAAAATTCAAACCAGGAATCACCTCCATACAGCCAAATGTAACAATCCACTAAATAAGGAAAAATATAACCAATATGTGTGTGTATATTTATAAATAAATACTATATATATATATATATATATATATATATATTGTGAGACAGTGAAGGGGTGTGTGCTGGACGGCGTGTATATCTCGCCCAGGTTTCTTAGCTGGGGCGCATAAAATAGGTTGTCAGTGCGGTGTTCATTCCATTCCTATCTGGGACAGGTTTGCATTGCAACCCGGAGTGAACACAGCTGCTTAATTAGGCAGCCATAAGTACCTGCTTGAGAAGTTCAGAGGGGGCTCTATCTCTCAGTCTGGATCTGACTTCAGACGCCATTGGAGCCTCATGTGAGCTGCACGCTGGTAACTACTGAACATATGTGTTGTTTTGGGCACAGGCTATTAGAGTCTGGACCCGGATAGAAAGGGTAATCTATCTAAGTGTAATTAGTGGCGGGACACGCCTAGGTTTTATGTTTATGATTTTGTTTTAATTTATGTTCTGTTTGCTGTGGACTTTAATAAAACTGGTTGCGGCCAGTTTTTAACAGAACCACTGTCTGTGAATGGTCTCTTTATGCCACTCCGTCTCCCCAAGACGGCGATCCCAGAGCTATATCCCCTGAAAAGCTTACAATTGGTGCTTGAATGCTGGGGCAGCACAGTGGCTGAAGACTTTGAAAAAAAAAAAAGGTGTCTGCACCGCAAAACTGAACTTATTGTGGAGAAGACTGTGGAGTGTATATGTCTTGGGTGAAGGCTGTCAGCCAGCCCAAGATGTCCGGCAGTATGGAGGAGCTCATTAAGCAGCTGGCCCAGAACCAGCAGGCCATGCAGCAACAACAGCAGAGCATGCAGCAGCAACAGCAGGCCATGCAGCAACAACACCTAGAGGCCCAGCAGGCCATGCAGCAGCAACAGCAGGCCATACAGCAACAACACCTAGAGGCCCAGCAGAGCCAGCAGCAACAGCAGGAAACCAACCGGTTGTTACTGGAGCAGCTTGCAGCACTAAAAAAAACTCCTAGCACCTCGTCCCCGAATGAAGATGTCGGGTTACCGGCATTATCCGCTGTAAAAAAAGCGGTAAAACAGACTCTGCAGAAGATGACGCCTCATGACAATGTGGAGGCATATCTGGCTATATTTGAGAGACTGGCAGAGAAGGAGAATCTGCCACAATCTGAATGGGCTATGGTGGTTGCGCCCTATTTGACTGGGGAACCCCAAAAAGCCTATTTTGAACTCAGCGAGCAGGACAGCAAAAACTATACGAAGTTGAAAGCGGAGATTCTTGCCCGCCTGGGTGTGACGAGGGCAGTCCGTGCCAGGAGAGTCCATAACTGGAGATACAGGCGAGACAAGCCTGCTCGCTCACAAATGTATGACTTGATTTCTTTGGTAAAGAAGTGGTTGGAACCTGACGTCAGCACCCCTGCCCAAATGGTTGAAAAGGTGGTGCTGGACCGGTACATCTGGGCCCTTCCCCTGAGGTCCAGCTCTGGGTCGGACAGGGAGACCCCAAAGATGCCGATCAACTGGTCAGCCTAATAGAAAGGTATTTCGCCACCAAAGACTATCTACGTGACCAGCCGTCCGAGCGATCATCAGTTCGGAATACCCGGCCTCCGTCATCTCCCGGTAAGAGGGTTCCAGCTGTGGGGGCAAGGGGGGCTGTTGATAGTCCGGGTCAGCCCCGAGGGGACATGTATGAGCGGAAGGGTGATACTTACCTACCAGGAGAACCCAGACCTAGGAAGGTCTCCCCGTCTGAACACACTGACCTGAGACAGTGTTGGAGATGCCGTGAACAAGGTCATATTTCAGCCAATTGTCCACTAGTGGGGGAACCTATGGACTGTGACGCTGGACAGTCTCTCTCGTTCCTCGCCGAGCCCGTGTGCGTGGCCACCCTAGTCGAGGAGACTGGCCCACAGCTGTGTCAGGTCGTGATAAATGGGTGCCCAGTACAGGCTCTACTCGACTCAGGAAGTCGAGTGACTCTGATACATGCTAGTCTGGCTGATGGGGACTTCGTCACAGATAGGTACCTAAGCGTGGTGTGCATACATGGAGACGTCAAAGTCTACCCAGTAACCTCCTCAGACTTCGTCACAAAACTCGGGGAGATCTCATATGAAGTGGGGGTAGTGAAGAACTTGATGCATCCCGCCATATTGGGTCGTGACTTTCCCCTGTTTTGGGGTCTTTGGAAAAAAAATGTTTCTGCTGGACAGTGTGATGAAGCTCCTACTGAGGGTGCGCAGTCCCGAGGGGCGGAACACAAGGCTAGTGGGCCGTTAAACTTATGTGATAATGATGACCATGATAATGATGATGATCATGATAATAATGATGACCATGATAATGATGCTGATGCTGATAGTAATCACGATAATGATATTGATAATGATGATGACTGTAAAAAAAATGATGAATTTCCATTTCAGGTGATGTTGGGGGAGGGGGAGGATGTTTCTCTAGAACAGAATGTCCCTGACCTACCGGTGTCCCGTGGCAATTTTGGGAGTGAGCAATTGCAAGACCCCACTCTTAAACATGCCAGGGAGAATATAACCGTTCTGAATGAGATCCCACAAGAGCCCGGCTCTGATGAAAAATTTCCCCATTTTGCCATGAACAATGACCTGCTATATAGGGTCACTAAAGTAAAGGGAGAGGCCGTGAGTCAGCTCCTAGTACCTAAGTCATATAGAAGTATGGTGTTAGGTTTGCCCCATAACCACGTGCTGGGTGGGCACCTGGGGATGGACAAAACCCAGGAAAGAATTCTTCAGAGGTTTTACTGGCCCGGGATTTATCGAGATGTAGAGGATTATTGTAAAACCTGCCCCTCGTGTCAGATAAATGCTCCGGTGTCTCACTTCCGGAGTCCATTAATCCCGCTGCCGGTTATAGAAATACCCTTTGAAAGGGTAGCAATGGACTTGGTAGGTCCTATTGTAAAATCAGCCAGGGGACACCAATACATCTTAGTTGTCCTTGATTATGCAACCCGGTACCCCGAGGCGGTCCCTTTAAGAAATATGGCATCTAAAAATATTGCACGGGAACTTTTTCATATGTTTTCCAGGACAGGAATTCCTAAAGAGATCCTCACGGACCAAGGCACACCTTTTATGTCCAAAGTGATGAAGGAACTGTGTAAGTTGCTTAAAATCTCGCACATTCGGACATCTGTGTATCACCCCCAGACGGATGGGTTGGTTGAACGTTTTAATAAAACATTAAAACATATGTTAAAAAAAGCAGTAGAGAAAGATGGGAGGGACTGGGACTACCTGTTACCCTACTTATTGTTTTCGGTCAGAGAGGTTCCCCAGGCCTCTACGGGATTTTCTCCCTTTGAGTTGGTGTATGGTCGGCATCCGCGGGGCTTGCTGGACATAGCCAAGGAGGTTTGGGAAACCGAGACAACTCCATACAAGAGTGTTGTAGAGCATATTGCCCAGATGCAAGAGAGGATGGCTAAAATTATGCCATTAGTGAAGAATCATCTGCAGAGAGCCCAAGAAGCTCAAAGCAGAGTCTATAATCGGTCAGCAAAAATTAGGTCTTTCAACCCCGGGGATCGAGTCCTAATTCTAATTCCCACAGTGGAAAGTAAGTTTTTGGCCAAGTGGCATGGTCCATACGAGATCGTACAAAAAGTGAGCGAGGTTACTTACAAAGTACACCAACCTGGGAGACGGAAGCCCTACCAGATGTATCATATCAATCTGATCAAGCCCTGGAGGGACAGAGAGGCATTGTTGGCCTCGGGTGAAGTAGAGAAAGGGGTAAAACCATCTCTACCTCCTGTGACCATTGGTGAGACATTGTCCGTGCACCAAAAACAGGAAGTACGGGAGTTTCTGCAGAAAAATCGGCAGAGGTTTTCTGACTTGCCCGGCCGGACTTCTCTCGTAAAACACCATGTCGAGACTGAGCCCGGTACTAAGGTCAAAATAAAACCGTACAGAATTCCAGAAGCCCGCAGAAAGATAGTCTCTACTGAAATCAAACGCATGCTAGACCTCGGGGTCATTGAGGAGGCCCAAAGCGAGTGGTGTAGCCCGATTGTTCTGATCCCAAAACCTAATGGAACCTGGAGGTTCTGTAATGATTTCAGAAAGTTGAACGAAGTGTCAAAGTTTGACGCATACCCGATGCCACGGGTAGATGAGCTAATCGAGAGGTTAGGGGGTGCCCGTTATATTACAACCCTCGATCTGACAAAAGGGTACTGGCAGATACCCCTATCTGAGGAGGCAAAAGAAAAAACGGCCTTTGCAACCCCGGAAGGTTTGTTTCAGTATCTGGTGATGCCATTCGGGTTGCATGGAGCCCCAGCTACCTTTCAGAGGCTTATGGACCAGATCCTACGCCCGCATCAAGCCTATGCAGCTGCCTACCTGGATGATGTGGTAATTTTCAGTTCTGATTGGGAGAGCCACCTCGCTAAGGTACAAGCCGTCTTAGACTCGATAGGCGGAGCTGGGCTGAACATAAACCCAGAGAAATGTGCAATTGGCCTAGAAGAGGCCAAGTACTTGGGCTATGTGATTGGCAGAGGGCTGATCAAGCCACAAATCGATAAAGTAGAGGCAATTCGAAACTGGCCTGTACCCCTCACAAAACGACAGGTCAAAGCATTTTTGGGCATCACTGGGTACTATCGCAGATTCGTACCAAATTATGCCTCCATTGCTGCCCCATTGACTGACCTGACAAAAGGGGGGAAGTCCAAAATGATAAATTGGAATCCGGAGGCAGAAAAAGCATTTCTGTCGTTGAAAATGGCTTTGTGTCAAAGACCAGTTCTGGTCACCCCTAATTTCAGGGAAGAGTTTCTTGTTCAAACTGATGCCTCTAATGTGGGGTTAGGGGCAGTGTTATCACAGGTCGTGAAGGGTGAAGAACACCCAGTCCTGTATCTAAGTCGAAAAATGACACCGGCTGAACAAAATTATGCCATTGTGGAGCGAGAGTGCCTCGCAATCAAATGGGCGCTGGACTCCCTACGGTATTACCTCTTGGGTAGGAGATTTAAATTGCAATCAGACCATGCTCCTCTGACATGGATGAAGCAGAACAAGGAAAGGAATGCCAGGGTGACAAGGTGGTTCCTTTCACTTCAAGAGTTCAATTTCTCGGTTGAGCATAGACCTGGGAAATTACAGGGTAATGCTGATGCCTTGTCCAGAGTTCACTGTCTCTTCGGAATTTCTGACCAGTCCTCCGGTCTGGAGAAGAGGGGGGGGATATGTGAGACAGTGAAGGGGTGTGTGCTGGACGGCGTGTATATCTCGCCCAGGTTTCTTAGCTGGGGCGCATAAAATAGGTTGTCAGTGCGGTGTTCATTCCATTCCTATCTGGGACAGGTTTGCATTGCAACCCGGAGTGAACACAGCTGCTTAATTAGGCAGCCATAAGTACCTGCTTGAGAAGTTCAGAGGGGGCTCTATCTCTCAGTCTGGATCTGACTTCAGACGCCATTGGAGCCTCATGTGAGCTGCACGCTGGTAACTACTGAACATATGTGTTGTTTTGGGCACAGGCTATTAGAGTCTGGACCCGGATAGAAAGGGTAATCTATCTAAGTGTAATTAGTGGCGGGACACGCCTAGGCTTTATGTTTATGATTTTGTTTTAATTTATGTTCTGTTTGCTGTGGACTTTAATAAAACTGGTTGCGGCCAGTTTTTAACAGAACCACTGTCTGTGAATGGTCTCTTTATGCCACTCCGTCTCCCCAAGACGGCGATCCCAGAGCTATATCCCCCGAAAAGCTTACAATATTATATATATATATAAAAGAAAACACAGCAGCACTCAGCATAAGCCAAGCTATATGAAAACACTGAAAACATTAAATCTAGACTATGTTACTACTGAAAAAGATGTAATTACAAATATGAAGGTTTTCAGTGTATAAATTTGCCAATTCATATGTGTCTATCAGCCACAGCAAGGTGACCTCCCTCTGATGGGTTCTATTTCTACTGTACATGCCACTCTTGAGCTATAGGTTTACAGTTAAATGGACAAACATGTCTCTCTGCACCTGTTCACACTTAGGAGGTGCTGGTCAGGTTTTTCTGTATATTTGACTATTAGAGGTTTGGCTGCCTCCAGCCTGATTCTGCACTCCTCACATTGACTTGCAGGTGATCATAATCAGTTCTACTTACCCATTTGAATTGTAGGGTCATAGCCCGGGAGAGACCGTTTGTCTATTTAACTGTAGGTAGGCTGATAATCTACAGTCATGGCCAAAAGTTTTGAGAATGACACAAATATTAATTTTTACAAAGTCTACTGCTTCACTTTTTCTAATGGCAATTTGCATATACTCCAGAATGTTATAAAGAGTGATCAGCTTAACAGCAATTACTTGCAAAGTCAATATTTGGCTAGAAAATGAACTTTATCCCCCAAAACACATTTCAACATCATTGCAGCCCTGCCTTAAAAGGACCAGCTAACCTCTTTTCAGTGATTGCTCCATTAACACAGGTGTGGGTGTTGATGAGGACATGGCTGGAGATCAATCTGTCATGATTAAGTAAGAATGACACCACTGGACACTTTAAAAGGAGGCTGGTGCTTGGCATCATTATTTCTCTTCTGTTAACCATGGTTATCTCTAAAGAGAAACACGTGCAGTCATCATTGCAATGCACAAAAATGGCCTAACAGGGAAGAGTATCGCAGCTAGAAAGATTGCACCTCAGTCAACAATCTATCGCATCATCAAGAACTTCAAGGAGAGAGGTTCCATTGTTGCCAAAAAGGCTCCAGGGCGCCCAAGAAAGACCAGCAAGCGCCAGGACCGTCTCTTAAAAGTGTTTCAGCTGCGGGATCGGGCTACCAGCAGTGCAGAGCTTGCTCAGGAATGGCAGCAGGCAGGTGTGAGTGCATCTGCACGCACTGTGAGGCGGAGACTCTTGGAGCAAGACCTGGTCTCAAGGAGGGCAGCAAAGAAGCCACTTCTCTCCAGAAAAAACATCATGGACTGACTGATATTCTGCAAAAGGTACAGGCAGTGGACTGTTGAGGACTGGGGTAAAGTTATTTTCTCTGATGAATCCCCTTTTCGATTGTTTGGGACATCAGGAAAACGCCTCATTCGGAGAAGACAAGGTGAGCGCTACCACCAGTCTTGTCTCATGCCTACTGTTAAGCATCCTGAAACCATTCATGGGGTTGCTTCTCAGCCAAGGGAATCGGCTCTCTCACAGTCTTGCCTAAAAACACAGCCATGAATAAAGAATGGTACCAGAAGTCCTCCCAAAAGCAACTTCTCCCCAAACCCCCCCCGGAGCAGTTTGGCGATCAACATGCCTTTTCCAGCATGATGGAGCACCTTGCCATAAAAAAGGTGATAACTTAAATGGTCAGGGAACAAAACTAGAGATTTTGGGTCCATGGCCTGGAAACTCCCCCGATCTTAATCCCATTGAGAATTGTGGTCAATATCAAGAGAGGGTGGATAAACAAAAAAACCTTTTAAAAATTCTGAAAAGAAAACATTTATTGTGCAAGAATGGATCTTTCAGTCGGTTTGGTCCAGAAGTTGATTTTAGAGCATGCCCGGGAGAATTGCAGAGGTCCCCGAAGAAGGGTAAAATGCAAATTGACTTTCTGCATTAAATCATTTTCCCTGTAATATAAGCTTTTTGTTTTCATTGTTTGCAATTTATTTCTGTCTGTGATAAAAAAAAATTGTCAAACACCCATAAAACCGGGGGAGTTTTGTGAAAAAAAATTTTAAAATTTTTTGTCTTTTCAAAAATTTTGGGCCCTGATGTAAGAGTGGCGTCCCCTGAAATAGGACCCCCCGGAGGGGGTTACCTTGCTTGGTTTATGTGCACAATGATTGGCCCAATTTATGCGTAAAAAATTCATTTTTTTAAGTTCTTTTTTGGTAGTAAATAGTCTAGATTT
>JARQOD010000004.1:380510524-380534990 GCA_033576555.1 Oophaga sylvatica | reverse complement strand
CTTTCTGATTGGATGGATTAGGGATGAAGGATGGAAGAACAATCTCTTGCGTTCTGTGAAAAGTGGAAGGCACCTTAGGTAGGTATGCTGGATCGGGCCTAAGTATTATTCTGTCATCCAGGATCTGAGTGTAAGGAGGCAGCCTAGACAATGCCTGGATGTCACTTACTCTCTGAGCCGAATCAATGCCACCAGGAAGGCTACTTTCAGGGAAAGATTCTTTATCGACGCTTCTGAGATGGGCTCAAACGGGGCCTCTGTTAAGGCCGTGAGAACAAGGTTTAAATCCCATGGCATGACCCTTTCCCTCACTTTGGGCCTGGACCTACCCGCCGCCTTAATGAACCTACTAATCCAGTAATTATTGGCGATGTTGCAGCTGAAGAGCGCCCCCAGCGATGAAACCTGCACCTTAAGGCTTTTGCAGGAATTCTAGGATCTGAGCTATCGGAGTTGGATCTCCCGCTACAACTCTTGAACTCTGTAGAAATTTTTGCCAAGTTCTAGCGTAGATTCTAGTTGTAATTACTATCCTACTTTTAAGGAGTGTATTAATTAGATTAGGGGAAAAGCCTTTATCTCTCAGCAGCGACTATTCAAAATCCACGCTGTCAGATGGAGGCCTGCCACCTGAGGATGGTAGACTGGACCCTGGGAGAGCAGATCTGGGATGTCCGGCAGGATCCAAGGGTCGGCTACAGACATGTTACCTCAGATATGAGAACCATGCCCTCCTGGGCAAGAAGGGAGCGACTACTATTACCCTTGCTCTGTCTTTCCTGACTTTCCTCAGCACTAGGGGAAGTAAAGACAAAGGAGGGAAGGCGTAGGCCAGATCGAAGTCCCACTTTATCAGGAGAGCGTCCACTGCTAGAGGGATTTCTTTGGGATTTAGGGAACAAAACAGTCTTACTTTCCTGTTGCTTTTGGTGGCGAAGAGATCTACATCCGGTTGACCCCACTTTTGCACAATCAGGTCGAAGATGGAAGTTTTTAATGACCATTCCCCCTGATTCAGGAGATTGCGGCTTAAAAGTCTGCCTTGGTATTTTTTTCCTCTTTATATGTAGTGCTGTCAATGAAAGAAAATGCTGTTCTGCTAGCTGGAGTAAGTGTCCTGCTACTTCCATCAGAGGACCAGAAAGAGTACCACCCTCGTGGTTGATATAAGCCACTGTGACCCGATTGTCGGAGAGTACTTGCCCGTGGTGACCCTGTAGATACACAAGGAGTCTCTTAGCCGCCTGCTCTACTGCCGTTAATTCCTTCATATTAGAAGACATATGTTTCTGATCCTGATCCCATAGGCCCTGAACAATAATCTTCCCCATATGCGCCCCCCACCCAGTAGGGCTTGCATCTGTGGTGACTATCCGGGATATCTCATATTCCCAGGGAACCCCCCTAGACAGGTTCCTCTCCTCCCTCCACCATTCCAGAGATTTTATAGTAGCCCGGGACAAGGTCAGCTGGCTTTCTAGGCAACCCCCGAGAAAATTTTGATGTGATAAAACATCGCCCTGTAATGTTCTTGTGTGAAATTGTGCCCACTGAACCGCGGGGATGCAGGACGAGAGGGAGCCCAAGAGAGAAATGGCTTTTCTAAGAGACATGGTGGGGTTATTGGAGGCATTCAGGGCCTGGTAACATAGGCGTATCAATTTTTTTGGTGGTAAACGACAGTTCTGGTTCTGTGAGTACAAAATTAGGCCCAAAAACTGCTGAACTCTCATGGGCTGTAAACGGGATTTCTTGATATTTATCAGACACCCAAACCGCTCCAGGGTTGATATTGCCCCCTGCAGCTGCTCTAGGCAATGATCTACTGTCTTGCCAATGATAAGAAAGTCATCAAGGTAGGGGACTATAAGCATATTAGATTCACATAGGTGGGCCATGACTTCCGAAATAACCTTAGTGAATACCCGTGGGGCAACCGCAAGGCTGAAGGGAAGGGTGTTATACTGAAAATGCCGAACTGAATCCCCTAGCTGGACTGCCACTCTGAGGAAATGCTGATGGGCCACATGAATAGGTACGTGGTAATAAGCGTCTTTCAAATCTAACACCACCATGAAGCAATTTTCAAACAATAACTTTATTGCTGAGTTGACTGTTTCCATTTTAAATGGGTGAATAATAAGAAATTTATTGAGGGATTTTAAATTAATAATTGTCCTAAAAGAACCATCCGGCTTACGGAACCAAAAACATAGGGGAGTAAAAACCTTCACCCCTTTCCGTCTCCGGTACCTCCACCAGGACTCTTTTAGGGTAAAGCTCCTGTACCTCCAATTCTAGAGCGGCCTGCTCTGATGAAGATGGTCTGAGGGGTGTAATTCTAAAGTTATCTCGAGGTAAGGAGGAAAACTCTAAACGCAGCCCTGCAGCTATGAGATTAAGAATCCAGCTACTATTTGAAATTTGATACCAGGCTGGGTAAAAGGCTGTCAGTCTACCTCCTACCGGTACCGCTAGTCATTGCGAGGGTTTTTGGTTTCCCGAGGTGGACCCACAAACATAAACCCTGTACCTTTCCTCCTCCTTTCATCCCATTTGACTCACTCCCTGGATGACCTTCTATGGCCAAACCTCCTTCTGCTGAAAGGCCTCTTGTATGAAGGAGTCGACAGACTGGGAAATTTTTTCTTGTCATCCCCTGCCTTTTCTAAAAGCTCGTCCAGGACCGGGCCAAAAAGGTATTCGGCGTCACATGGGATGGAACAGAGACGGGACCTGGCCTGAATATCCCCCGGCCAATACTTCAGCCACAGTGCCCTTCGGGCCGCATTAGATAGTCCTGCAGCTTTGGCCGCCATTCTTACTGAGTCTGCTGAAGCGTCAGCCAAGAAAGCCGCTGTGTTCTGAATCATAGGCAGAGTTTTCCGCATAGATTCTCTAGGTGTTCCATCTCCCAACTGGGACCCTAATTGATTCAGCTAGACCATCATTGATCTTGCTGTGCAAGTAGCTGCCACTGCAGGTCTCAGAGCGCCGGCCGACATCTCCCATGTCCCATTTCAGGAAGGAATCCGCCTTCTTGTCCAGCGGATCCTTCAAAGAACCCATATCGTCGAAGGGGATGGAAGATCTTTTAGAAGCCTTCGCTACTGCTGCGTCGAGCTTCGGGGCCTTATCCCATCTATCAGTCAAGGGATCCTCAAGGGGGTATCTCCGTTTAAATGCTTCGGGTAAGGAGCCTCTTTTTTCCGGCCTCTTCCACTCTCTGTCTATTAGGTTTTGGATTCCGTTATTTAGTGGAAAAGATCTGCGTTTCCTTTGATCTAAACCACCAAACATTGAATCCTGTACTGAGAGTTGCGTCCTCGCCTCCTCTATCCCCATGGTGGACCTCACTGACTTAACAAGTTTTTCCCTCTGGTCCAGGGAGAAACAAAACTGGGCAGAAGAGGAAGGAGAAGAGGGCCCTGAGAAATCTTCACTCCTCTTATGGGTAGCCGGGGAATCTGAATCAGAAAACGCTGGTATCGTCCTACGTCTAGAAGATTCTCCATGAGTTAGGGATTTTAAAGAATCCTTCACCTCCGCCCTTATTATTTCCCTCAGGCTCGTAGTAAAATCTGGAGTCTCTTCCGCTATCTAAAAGTAAAAAGGGAGGGTTACTACTCATGCCAGGCCCTCCCCCCGTTTCCCCCTAATGCACTACCGTCTGTCGCATACACGGCTGGCATAACCTTTTGGGGTAAGCGTCTGGCAGAGGGCAAGCGCAAAAGGCACACTCCCTGTGCTTCTTTTACCCAGAAGATTTCTTCCCCTGGTAATAGAAAAAAGAATGGGGGACACTGCATTACTGTTAGGGTCTGCGGAACGCACCTAACAGATATTGTAGAGAGGTGCGTTCGCAGCCGGGGTCCACCGTGCAGGCGAAGCCCGCTGCTAGTAAGATGGCGAAAGTAGCGAACTCTGTTACCCCGCAGAGTCGCTAAAATAAACGCTGTAGTGCGCTGTGGCAGTTAGTGCGAACTCTGTTTTTCCCCAGAGCCGCTAACGGGAATGCCACAGCGCTATATGGCGGTAAGTACGAACTCACTTAACTTCAGTGAGCCGCAAAGTAAAACACTAGGGCGCTGAACCAGCGTTATAAAGCGAACCCTGTTGAGTCACAGAGCCGCTGAGAAAAACACTGTGTCCTGTTAGACTCACAGGGATACACAGATAACTGCTGTGCGGATAGCAGTCCGTGATCATGCAGACAGAATCGCAATCAAGCAATCTCCTCACCGCAGAAGCCGGTATTCTAGGGGCTTATTTCAGCCAAGCCCTAACCACGTGCATCCAAATCTCCTCACCGGAGAAGCCGGTATTCTAGGGGCTTATTTCAGCCGAGCCCTAACCACATGCGTACATGATCACACTGGCGCAAAGCACATAATGCAATTGATACTAGCGCATGGCGGCCCAGCCATGCCACCCTTTTATAGTAACAGCTACAGGACATGCCAGAAACAAGGACCAATGAAACTGTTCCAGAACACCAGTAGTCACAGGACCTTCCTGGCGGCCCAATAGGAGCTGCTGCAGTACCTGAGCATGTGACCCCTGATCTCCAATGAGAGATCTCACCCTGGGCATGCTCAGAAGGGGAAAACAAGGACTTTGTCCTAAAGACATCTGCTCGCCGCTAACCAGTACTGGCCACAATAGCAGAGCATGGAGAGGCAGCAGTAATCCTCTGCACACTGTTAGACTGGGCGAGATGCTGGGACCGACGTCTAAGCTAAGCAGACTCCACTGCGGACGGAGATGGATGGGAGACCGCAGCAGGGACAGCTCGAGATTCCCCCTGTGCAGAAGTGGGAACTCAACCCCTAACATTCCCCCCCCTCTAGGACCCCTCCTTCCTTGGGCCTTGTTACGCTCAAAGGCAGCAATGAGCTGCGGAGCCTGAATTCGCTCAGCAGACTCCCATGACCTATCCTCAGGCCCAGAACCCCTCCAATCCACCAAATATAACTTTTTGCCATGTACCACCTTGCATCCCAGAATAGCATTCACCTCATAATCGTCCGTAGACGAACCCGATGTCCTGGCAGATGACTCGGAAAACCGGGACAAGTATACGGGTTTCAGGAGGGAGACATGGAATGTGTTTGTGATACCCAGGCGTGGCGGAAGGGCTAACCAGTAGACCACAGGAATGACCTGTTCAAGGACCTTGAAGGGACCCAATAAGCGAGGTGCAAACTTAGTGGACTCTACTCGCAGCCTGATGTTACGGGCGGAGAGCCACACTAAGTCGCCAGGGGCAAAAGTCGGAGCGGGGCGCCGATGTGCATCGGCGGATGACCTCATTCTCTCCTTGAAGGCTGAATGGCATCCTGAGTGCGGTCCCAAATGTCCCGTGCCTCCACAGCCCAGTCTGCCACCCTGGAGTCGGTGGAAGACACGGGCATAGGTACGGGAACCCGTGGATGCTGACCGTAATTAAGGAGAAATGGGGTTTGTCCAGTGGAATCAGCCACAGCATTGTTTAATGCAAACTCTGCCCACGGTAACAAGGATGCCCAGTCATCCTGCCTAGCTGAAACAAAATGTCGCAGATATGTGACCAAGGTCTGGTTGGCCCTCTCTACCAACCCATTCGTCTCGGGATGATAAGCAGAAGAGAGATTTAACTCAACACTGAGAAGGTGACAAAGCTCTCTCCAGAACCGAGACGCAAACTGGGGACCCCGGTCGCTGACAATTTTGTCCGGCATACTGTGTAAGCGGAAGATATGTTTGATAAACAGTGTCGCCAAGGCCCGTGCAGAAGGTAACCGGGGTAGCGGCACCAAGTGCACCATTTTGGAGAAGTGATCGGTGATAACCCATATGATGGTGCACCCACGAGATTTGGGCAAGCCTACCACAAAGTCCATCCCGACCATTTCCCAAGGCCTGTCTGCCACCGGCAATGGGTAAAGTAACCCAGCTGGCCGTTGACGAGGGGACTTATTTTTGGCACAGGAGACACATGCCCGAATTTAGTCTCCAATGTCCCGGACCATATGCGGCCACCAGTATGTCCTCGCAAGTAGCTCAGATGTCCTTTTTTTCCAAAATGTCCACCCACCATGGACGAATGGGCCCAAGAAAGAACCTCCGGTCGCAAATTAGATGGTACAAAGGTCTTGCCCGGAGGGACAGACTCTAGCGACACCGGAGCTACAGTTCTCAGACTCTCAGAGGGGACAATAAGCCGTGGCTCCCCCTCCTCCTCAGAAGAAGACACAATGGAGCGAGAGAGAGCGTCAGCCCGAATGTTCTTCTCTCCTAACAGAAAATGGAGGGCGAAGTGAAAGCGGGAGAAAAACAAGGACCATCTGTCCTGACGGGAATTCAGCCGCTGGGCAGTTTGTAAATACACCAGATTTTTGTGATCCATGAAGACTTGGAAGGGAAAGCGAGCCCCCTCCAACAGATGTCTCCACTCCGAGAAGGCCAACTTCATTGCTAGCAACTCCCTGTCCCCGATGGAATAATTCCTCTCCGCTGGTGTGAAGGTCTTGGAGAAAAAGAAGCACGGGTGCTTCCGACCTTGAGCATCCTTTTGGAAGAGGACTGCTCCAGCACCAACGGACAGGCATCCACCTCCAATATAAATGGCTTATCAACATCGGGGCGATGTAGGATAGGAGCGCTAGCAAAATGGGACTTAATAGAAGTGAAGGCCTTGGAGACCTCTTCAGACCACAATTTGGGATTTGCTCCCTTTTTGGTGAGGGCTACCACGGAAGCTACCAAAGTTGAGAAGTGAGGGATAAACTGGCGGTAGTAATTAATGAACCCCATAAAGCGCTGCACCGCCTTCAGAGAATGGGGTTCTTGCCAGTCCATCACCGCCTGTAGTTTGGCAGGATCCATAGCCAATCCCTGGGTGGAGATGATATAGCCCAGGAAGGGTAAGGACTCCTGCTCAAACACACATTTCTCCAACTTTGCGTAGAGGGAATTTGCCCGTAAGAGGTCGAAGACTCTGCAGACATCTCTCCGGTGGGAGTCAATATCTGGGGAAAAGATGAGAATATCATCCAGATAGACTACGACTGAGGTGGAGAGCATATCCCGGAAGATGTCATTAACAAAGTCTTGGAAGACGGCTGGGGCATTACAGAGCCCGAAGGGCATCACCAGATATTCATAGTGCCCGTCCCTGGTATTAAAAGCCGTCTTCCATTCGTCCCCCTCACGGATGCGAATCAGGTTATAAGCACCCCGCAGATCTAATTTAGTAAATACCCTTGCCCCCCTGTAGCCTATCAAAGAGCTCAGAAATCAGGGGCAACGGGTATTTATTCTTGACGGTGATGGCATTAAGACCCCTGTAATCGATGCATTGACGTAACTCTCCGTTCTTCTTCTGCACGAAGAAGAACCCCGCCCCTGCAGGTGACACTGACTTCCTAATGAATCCTCTTACCAGGTTCTCCTGAATATATTGAGACATAGCCTCTGTCTCCGGGAGAGAAAGGGGATAGACCCGTCCCCGAGGAGGTTCTGCTCCGGGCAAGAGGTCAATAGGACAGTCATAGGGACGGTGAGGCGGAAGTATTTCCGCAGCCTTTTTGGAGAATACGTCTGCATACGACCAATAGTATTTAGGAAGTGAAGTAAGATCTGTGGGTATCTCTGTAGTGGCCACCTGAATGCATTCCCTCATACATCTGTCTTTACATGACTCACTCCAACCCAATATCCTTCCAGAGATCCACTCAATGTGTGGGGAGTGGAAACGGAGCCAGGGCATCCTCAACAAAATCTCGTCTATTCCCTCGGGAATAACCAGAAGTGAGATAATCTCCTGATGGGAAGGGGACATTGACAACGTGAAAGGGATGGTCTGATGTGTGATTGGTGAAGGCAGTGTCGACCCATTCACTACTCGAACAGTCACGGGTTTGGCGAGCATCACCAGAGGTATAGAGTGGCGGAGAGCGAAGGTAGAGGACATGAAATTTCCTTCGGCTCCAGAGTCCACACAAAGCGTGACTGTTAAAGTGGATGAGCCAAAATTGATTGTCCCCCTAAAGGACAACTTGGAGGTGTGTACCGCTGTGTCTAGTGAACCCCCTCCAATGGTTACTAGACGCGGTCATTTCCCGACCGCTGTGGACATTTATTAGCATAATGCCCTACTTGTTGGCAAGCATTACAAGTCACAGGTACTCGAGCGGCCTGAGACTTAGGTCTTGCTCGAGAAATCTCCATGGCCTCAGGGGAATCGGGCACCTGAATGGAAGATTCAAGAGGTCTGGCGAAGGTGGGAGCCAGCCAGAACCTCTGCCTACACTGGGTCCGCTCCAACCTCCGCTCGTTAAAACGGAGGTCGATGCGCGTAGATATGGTAATGAGCTCCTCCAGTGTGGCAGGAATCTCCCTGGTGGACAAGGCGTCCTTCACATGGTCTGCCAGTCCCCTCCAGTACACTGGTATAAGGACTTTATCTGGCCACTCCAGCTCAGAGGCCAGAGTCCGAAATTGAGCGGCGAACTGGCTGACCATGGATGAACCCTGGGTGATTGCCAACAGTTGGAGAGCCGTATCGTGGGTGACGCAAGGTCCTAAAAAGACCTGTTTCAGAGTGTCCAAGAAGAGAGGAGCACTCTGCACCACACGATCATCACGCTCCCACAACGGCGTTGCCCACTCCAACGCCCTGCCCGACAAAAGGGATATGATAAAACCCACTTTCGCCCACTCCATGGAAAAACGTGCAGCCAGAAGCTCTAGATGTATGGAGCACTGACTGACGAAACCCCGACATTGTTTACTGTCACCCGTAAACTTGTCTGGAAGTGGAAGGCGGGAAATAGTTGGAGCAGGGGTGGCAGAGGACAAACTGGCTGCGGCCACACTAGCAGCCTGAACTGCGACTGCGGTAACATCCACAGCTGAGGTTGTGCGCTCTAGAGTCGCCAACCTACCCTCCAGCTGCTGGATATACCCCTGCAGATGCTGGTCTTCCGCCATCTTACCAGCCAGACCCTGGCGCTAGTATACTGTTAGGGTCTGCGGAACGCACCTAATAGATATTGTAGAGAGGTGCGTTCGCAGCCCGGGGTCCACCGTGCAGGCGAAGCCCACTGCTAGTAAGATGGCGAAAGTAGCGAACTCTGTTATCCCGCAGAGTCGCTAAAATAAATGCCGTAGCGCGCTGTGGCAGTTAGCGCTATATCGAACTCACTTAACTTCAGTGAGCCGCAAAGTAAAACGCTAGGGCGCTGAACCAGCATTATAAAGCGAACCCTGTTGCGTCACAGAGCCGCTGAGAAAAAGACTGTGTCCTGTTAGACTCACAGGGATACACAGATAACTGCTGTGCGGATAGCAGTCCGTGATCATGCAGACAGAATCGCAATCAAGCAATCTCCTCACCGGAAAAGCCAGTATTCTAGGGGCTTATTTCAGTCAAGCCCTAACCACATGCGTACATGATCACACTGGCGCAAAGCACATAATGCAATTGATACTAGCGCATGGCGGCCCAGCCATGCCACCCTTTTATAGTAACAGCTACAGGACCTGCCAGAAACAAGGACCAATGAAACTGTTCCAGAACACCAGTAGTCACAGGACCTTCCTGGCGGCCCAATAGGAGCTGCTGCAGTACCTGAGCATGTGACCCCTGATCTCCAATGAGAGATCTCACCCTGGGCATGCTCAGAAGGGGAAAACAAGGACTTTGTCCTAAAGACGTCTGCTCGCCGCTAACCAGTACTGGCCACAATAGCAGAGCCTGGAGAGGCAGCAGTAATCCTCTGCACACTGTTAGACTGGGCGAGACGCTGGGACCGACATCTAAGCTGAGCAGGCTCCACTGTGGACGGAGATGGATGGGAGACCGCAGCAGGGACGGCTCGAAATTCCCCTGTGCAGAAGTGGGAACTCGACCCCTAACAATTACTGGGTGTTTTTAGCCTGAAGATCTCTTACCCAGTCCACGCAGTAGTAGGTACCGGATCACGGGGGGGCATCTTCCTTCGTGCTTGAGGAACTCTTGCGGCTGGACTGGATACTTGTCCGGGCCCGGGCCTTCAGCTGGGGTTTCACCCATGGTCTCAAAGAGGAACGCTCTGTCTGCTGCTGGTCCTCCTGCTGTACCGTGGAAGCTTCTGCGGTCTCCATTATACCAATGGAATAGAAGCGCTCCCTGCAGCTTCACAGGCCCTAAAATTTGCCTCCCCCAGATATCTGGGTCAGCAGGTGTGGCCAGGGGTCCACCCTCCTCCTCCTCCTTGGCCCACAGTGCCCCACTCCCTGCCCCACCCCCAGCCCCCACCCCCACAGCAGGCACCACGCGGCACGCGAAACAGCAGCGCACACCCTCCGCCCCCCCGCCGCGCCATCCGAAACCCGCAGCAAGGCCGCAGGGATGCACGAGCAGGTGAATCAAATCCCCTGCTGCGTCACCTCCGGGACCGCCCGCGACGCCGCAGACACACTGCAGGGGGAAGCCCCTGGAGCACCGTTGGACCGTGCCCGAACAGCCGCTGCACTGTTACCGCCTGGCCCCCAACGCCATGACAGGACTGCAGGATGGAGGGAGCTAAAGGAGGAAGGTACTGGCTGTGAGATGGGGATCCCTGCTGGATACCTCTCCACCTGCTACGCACACTGCCGTGGAGTCCTACCTGGACCCACCGTGGCGCTTACAGGGGCTCCGCACCGGTCGAGGTAGGAGACCCCCCGCTACCTGGGTTGACAGGCCAGCCTGGGTCCTCCTGAAGAGCTTCATCTATAGGGAACCCGTCCTCCAGGAACAGGAAACCAACTGATGCGTGGGAGAGGTGCCGTCCTTTTGTATCTGTCGGTTTCCTGTTCCTAAAGTGCGGATCCCCTCTCTCCGTGGTGCTGTCATAGACGTTCGAATAAAAAAGCTAAAGTCCATCTTACATCTCATACTTTACTCCATGGAGAGGGGAGGGAGGATGATTGAGGAGCGAATAGTGAAAGTGCGGTGAAAGGGGCAGATACAGGCAAATCATGCTGCAGTTTCAAGCACTTGCTGTGTTATCCAGTGCTGGATTCACAGCCACACAGCTCAGTATTGTTGTATAATGTCATCTATACTGTTGCTCCTCTTTCTGTGTGCAGCACATAGAAATAAATACATCTTTCCATATTTGCTGTGTATAGTAAACATACTCTCCATATACTTTTCAGAGATAGCTGAAATTCAGAGATAGAACCTGCTGACAGAAACACTGGTGAACATTGTAGGATGCAAGCCAATAATGGCCAGAAATCCTGGTTTTCCTCAAGTATATACATGATCATTTAATATGAAAAGGCTACGCTTGGGGCTAGTTTCACACTAGCGTTTCACTGACCTGGGTCGGTCTGCGCACTGATGTCGCTAAGATCCGCCCCCGGCCGCTCCGCCTATGGGCGCATGATGCTGCATGCGACCTGCGTTCCCTATCTTTAGCATTGGGTACACAGGCCGTGCGCAGTTATGCATTTGCCGACGCATGCGTCCATTTGACGGTGCGCCGACCTGCGCCAATCGCACCGTGTTGCATTTTGGTGCGCTCGGTGCACAGTCAAAAGGACGCATGCGCCGGCAAACACATAACTGCGCACGGCTTCATACCCAATGCTAAAGATAGGGTACGCAGGTCGCATGCAGCATCAAGCGCCCATAGGTGGAGCGGCAGGGAGGAGGCGCGGCTGGGGCGGAGCTTAGCGGCAACCGTGCACAGACTGACGCAGGTCAGTGAAACGCTAGTGTGAAACTAGCCTTATATGTACTTAATGAAAAAACCTCTAAAGGGCATTGTTAAAGGAGCTACAGTATTAGCTAAAAGAACCATTTGTTATTAATGGATCATAAAAAAATGGATATATCCTTCCACATCGATGTCTTAAATAGTTAAATGCCTTTGTGAATACACTTTTTTGTTTTCCTCTATAATACTAATGTAATACCACAAAACAATAGTAATTAGAATAAAAAAGAATAGATTTATAGGTTGGAGAAATATCCATAGTACATTTTCTTTCTCTAAGGCTCACCTGAAAAAAAACAATTACAGGGCAGAAACTAAAAAGTAAAATCACAGAGGAGTGTTTTTAATTTTCCCAATGCAAGAAGTAAATTCTCATGTGAATCATTACAACACCAAACATATCCTACTAAATTAAAAATAAATAAAAATCCTTTCATCTCGCTAATAATTTATTATGTTACATACTGCTTAACGGTCTTCATATTAATAGTTCCAACACCTGATATGTGTAGTATGCAATTGCTAGAAGAAGCTTGACATTTTATTCCCCTATAATAAATGTTTTATAGGTGGACTAGTAAAGTTTTACAACATGTATGTCCAATTAACTCTGATAATTCTCCAAGGATGCAGTGAAACATATAACACAAGATTGTGTTCCCATCATTTTGGTGAATCTAACATGCATATAATGGGGATGAGGAAAGACTTTTTTATTTTCAGGGATCCAGACTTCCCTTTTAACAAACAAGTATAAGAACGTGCTTTTCATTGGCACTCCACAGTGACACAACAAGCCATTACCCTGAGCAAATGTTTCCAGACTGTCTCACACAAAGCATTGCTAATCCACATATCATTGGAGTGTAATACTTATTTTGTTTTTCTTTGGCTACAGTAATCACTTGAGAATAATAATCTTCAAAAGAATTCAACATGATGATGTATATAATTTTTTATTCTACTGTTTTTCATGACTTTTTTTTAACGTGATGATGTCTTTAAAGCGCTGTGAAATTAATGACACTATATAAGTAAAATAAAGTAAGTAAAATAAATAAATAAAATTTAGACCATTGTCTATCACACAAATTAACTCAAAAAGGCATTCCTTAAAAAATAGAAGAAAAAATAAAACATAATCTATAAATTGGATAGGTGATAAATTTAGGAAATGCTAGAAGAGGAATCCCATTTCCCTTCTCAAGGGGTTGTCCCCTTTATGGACAATTTTTTTTTCTTATTTAAATGCATGCAATTGGGGCTAAAAATCATTTTTACAATTGGATTTCATTAAAAATTTTGCACCATTTGCCTCCTGTAGCCTCTGTATAACACGGGCTATTGCTGGCTGGAGAATGAGGTAACGGGGCCACATTATCTTCATTGTATCAGATGTGTTGGGGGCATGATTTTGTGGCACTTACTATTATGTAGATATGACAGGTTCTCCTCCTGCTCTTGTTAGTGCCGCTTTTCTCACAGACTGCACAGAACGCCGGTCCATACAATGGCAGCTGGTGGAGAAACAGGTGACCAAACCCATCTGTCAACCTCCTCCAATAGAAAAAATCACATAAGCAAACTGCTTTTCTATTGGAGGAGGCTGATGGACAGGTCTGGTCACATGAGCAAACTACTTTTCTATTGGAGGAGACTGATGGACAGATCTAGTCACACGCTTCTCCACCAGTGACCACTGTAAGGACAGGAGAGCTGTGCAATCTCTGAGGAAAGTGGCACTAACAAGAGCAGGAGGAGAACCTGTTGTGTGTATATACAGTAACAGTAATAGGAATCAGAAGCTTAGAAATACCCAAATTCAGCAATTTCTCTTATTTTTCTAGAAATTTCTTCTTGTATCTGAAAACTATTAGCACTACCTGCACATCATTATCAGTAACAGAGACATAAAATAAAACATACAAAAAGCTGCCAACAAGCTATTGGATATTTGGAAAGAAAACTACATGCTATTTACGATGTTGACATTACTGTCTCAGGCTGTTAACATGCTTATTTCCCAGCTGGGCTGGAAATTATTTTGGACAGGTAAAAATGGTTAGTTTCCTGTCATAACTTACTTAAAGAGAAATTGGTGGATAAAATTGTACAATCAACGTAAGAAAAAAGCTTAACATCTATTTCCCAAAAGTCTAGAACTCAGCACAAAATCTAAAAATTACTCACTGCGTTATAGTGAGTAATAGAGATAGTATGTGAGAGTCCAAACAGTTCTATCACTGCAGAAGGGATGATATCTGGAAAGATTTTCAGCGCTGTATTTTCTGAGGTGATTAATCATTGTAGTAATCAGTGCAGGAATTATTGCCCGTGTATGTATTTAAAGTGGAATGCCTTTTTAGGGTGTAGCATATCTATAGGTTGCAGCAAATCTTTAGGGTGTAGGATATCTTTATAGCATGTAGCATATCTTAGGGTGTAGCAAATCTTTAGGGTGTAGCATATGTTAGGGTGTAGTAAATTTTTAGGATGTAGCATATCTTTATAGGGTGTAGCATATCTTTATGGTGTAGCATATCTTTATATGGAGCAGCATAACTTTAAGATGTAGCATATCTTTATAGGGTGTAGCATATCTTTAGGTTGTAGCAAATCTTTAGGGTGTAGCATATCTTAGGGTGTAGCATATCTTTATATGGTGCGGCATAACTTTAGGATGTAGCATATCTTTATAGGGTGTAGCATATCTTTATAGGGTGTAGCATAACTTTAGGGTGTAGCAAATCTTTAGGGTGTAGCATATCTTAGGGTGTAGCATATGTTTAGGGTGTAGCATATCTTTATATGGTGCAACATAACTTTAGGATGTAGCATATCTTTATATGGTGCAGCATAACTTTAGGGAGTAGCATATCTTTATAGGGTGTAGCATATCTTTAGGGTGTAGCATATCTTGATATGGTGCAGCATAACTTTAGGATGTAGCATATCTTTAGTGTTATGTTACGGTAGCTGAGGAGTGCAGGTAAAAAAGGCAATACACCAGAGCAGTTGGAATCTATGGGATTGCAGTACCCTGACTAACCACCGCAACTAGAGGCAGCCGTGGAGCGTTCCTACGTTGGTCCTAGACGCCTCGTCACAGCCTGAGAAACTAACTACACCTAAAGATAGAAATAGGAAAGCTATCTGCCCCGGAGCAGAACCCCAAAGATAATAGAAAGCCCCCAAACATGTAATGGCGGTTAGACAAGAGGAAATACTGACACAGAAAGAAAATAGTATGAGCAAACGCTGGGGCCCAAACTATCTAAATAGAAAAGGATAGGAAGGGTACTTACTGCAATCCCAGAAAACCCTGAAAAAACACCAACTCTACTAATTTCAAAATCACCTGATATCACACGACCTCTACCACCTAAATTAGTTCTCTGGTGTAACAAAAACAAAACAGCAGCCACTGAAAAAAAACTGGAAAAAGCAAAAGTACAAAACACAGTGGCTGGACTAAACTGAGAGGTCAAAAGCCCCCGGAGGGGACCCTGAAGGCCCCACAGAAGTGCAGGACAAAATGCAAAAATATAGCAAAAACACAAAATAAGAAATTGTCTTATCTGATAGGAGATGCAGACACGACACAGCAGGCTACAAGGGAAACTGGAAAGAAGGATTCAGACCAGAACAATTGATCACCGGCAACCCCGATGGGAAAATGACTCCCCTACATAAGACCAATCAGTAACACCTGATTCCCAGTCCTCACAATCCTCACCAGCACCGCTTGCAACCACCAGAGGGAGCCTCTGCTCAGAACTCATCTCAAACCCATTCACAACACTTTAGGCTGTAGCATATCTTTATATGGAGCAGCATAACTTTAGGGTGTAGCATATCTTTATAGGATGTAGCATATCTTTAGGGTGTAGAAAATCTTTAGGGTGTAGCATATCTTAGGGTGTAGCAAATCTTTAGGGTGTAGCATATCTTTAGGGTATAGCATATCTTTAGGGTGTAGTATATCTTTATATGGTGCAGCATAACTTTAGGATGTAGCATATCTTTAGGCTGTAGCATATCTTTATATGGTGCAACATAACTTTAGGATTGTAGCATATCTTTATAGGATGTAGCATATCTTTAGGGTGTAGCAAATCTTTAGGGTGTAGCACATCTTTAGGGTGTAGCATATCTTTATATGGCGCAGCATAACTTTAGGATGTAGCATATCTTTAGGCTGTAGCATATCTTTATATGGTGCAGCATAACTTTAGGATGTAGCATATCTTTAGGGTGCAGCATATCTTTAGGGTGTAGCATATCTTTAGGGTGCAGCATATCATTAGGGTGTAGCATATCTTTAGGGTGTAGCATATCTTTAGGGAGTAGCATATCTTTATAGGATGTAGCATATCTTTAGGGTGTAGCAAATCTTTAGGGTGTAGCACATCTTTAGGGTGTAGCATATCTTTATATGGCGCAGCATAACTTTAGGATGTAGCATATCTTTAGGCTGTAGCATATCTTTATATGGTGCAGCATAACTTTAGGATGTAGCATATCTTTAGGGTGCAGCATATCTTTAGGGTGTAGCATATCTTTAGGGTGCAGCATATCATTAGGGTGTAGCATATCTTTAGTATCTTTAGGGTATAGCATATCTTTAGGGAGTAGCATATCTTTATAGGATGTAGCATATCTTTATATGGTGCAGCATAACTTTAGGATGTAGCATATCTTTAGGGAGTAGCATATCTTTATAGGATATAGCATATCTTTAGGGTGCAGCATATCTTTAGGGTGTAGCATATCTGTTAGGGATCAAGTTCCCACTGCTGCACAAGGGGAATCTCGAGCCAGTCCCGCTGCAGTCCCTCATCCATCTCCGGCCGTCGGTCCCTGCGTCTCGCCAGGTTTAATACTGTGCAGAGGCTTGCTGCTTCCTCTCTTGTAACCAGTGCTGAAGCAGGCAGCTCTGGGACTAAGTCCTCTGTTTCTCTGTCTGAGCATGCCCAGGACAAGATCTCCCATTGGAGATCAGGGGTCACATGCTCGATTACAGCAGCGACTCCCATTGGTCCTCCAGGAAGGTCCTGAAGCTGTTTGCGTTCTGGAGCAGTTTCCCATTGGTCCTTTCTGGAAGGTCTTGTAATTGCTGCTGCTATAAAAGGCTTGCATGACCGCACGGCCATGCGCTAGTATCAAACTTGTTACGTGCTTTGCGCCAGTGTGGTCATGTACGCATGTGATTAGGGCTCGGCTGTAAAACGTCACTAGAATACCGGCACCTCTGGAGAGGAGTTTGTATGCACGTGTTCAGGGCCCATCTGTCACGCTGTCTAATGATATGTATACAATGTCAGTAAACTATTAATACAGGAACAACACTCTATACAACAACTAGTATAGCAACATCAGCATGTAAGTATAGAATAGATTTACCTGACACGATATCTGCTGAACTCAGGGTTAATCTTGAGGACTTGATGAGCTGAAACAGGAAAAAGGTGGACCGGGATCTAACCTGACCCTAAACTGGGGTCCTAACTAATCCCTCACCTTGGAGGTACTGATAATGGTTCAGAGGTCCAAGTCTCCAACCTAACCCTGTCTCCTATCAGACCCTGAACCCTGTAATCAGTCCTAAGAAGGATCCTGACTACCACCAAAGGGATATGGGCTGATCTTAGCTAAATACACAGATTAGACATATAAGACAGACAGGATAACACTCGCTTGCATACACACTCAAACACCAAAGGAACATAAATGGTATGGGAAATAAACTCTAACCAAGTTGAGCTTAGAACAACTAAGGAGCTCACAACAAAAGTCTATACAGATTCATTCCTATCTATGGTCTGCATGAAGGTTTCACTGGCAACTCCCAAGCAGACAACCAGAAATTTAAAGGAGACCAATCAACAAATAATCAATTGCAGCTGGGAGAAACTGCACCCAGTCCCAGCACCGAGCACAGACAGAATTAACTCCCTAGCTGCCAAACACAAAGAAACAGCAGCTCAGCTGTGAGAAGTCAAAATGTGCAACCGCGACGATCTTCGTGGCAATGCACACATGACACCATCTGAAATAAGCCTCTAAAATACCGGCTACTCCGGTGAGAAGTTGGTTGTCTGCGTTTCTGACTGCATGAATACGGACTGCAATTTGCTCAGCAGTTATTTATGTCTCCTGTGAGGTTAACAGGACACAGTTTCTATCTCAGCGGCTCTGTGGAGTAACAGAGTCCGCTGATACCGCCATATACTGCCACAGCATCTATGTCTGTGTCTCTGTGGAATAACAGAGTGCGCTCATACCGCCAGTTAGCGCCATCTTACTAGCAGCAGGCTCTGCCTGCATGGTGGACCCGGGCTGCGAACGCACCTCTCATTTATTTCTATTAGGTGCATTCCGCAGACCTTAACAATATCTTCATCATTTTTCTTCATTACTAAATATTTTCGAATGCTACAATTCCATCTCAAGCTTGTAAAAATATGATGCCATTTGTTCATTTGGCAACCATAATATAATGTAACATACACAATACATAGGGGCTTGTTCATATGTTGCATTTTTATGGGGGATTTTTGCACGTTTTTCCGTGCAGAAAAAAATACTACATTTTACAGTTACAGCAAAATTAATTAGAATAAAAAATAAATGACACCACTGCGCTGTATGTGGATCATATAAAGTTCTGCCTCATGCACTAAAATAACCCTAAATCTTTGTCTAGTTTTTAATATCCTCTAGTTTTTAAAGGCATTTACCATATATATATATATATATATATATATATACACAGATATATATAGTTTTTTTTATTCAACATATGTACTAAGTTCTTAATGTCTCATGCTGTTACTGATACTTATTGGGATCCAGGTGTCAGTCATTCCTAGGAATGCCTATAAGAAAGCAGGCGGTAACTGCCAAGCAATTAGGATCTCTACAAGTACTTATAGCCATTTGAATCAGCGTGATCATAGTCTCTTCTGACAAAGGAAACGGAGATTACAAAATGCGTAAGAATAGGAAGTGTGGACTCTTCCATTACCCAAATAGCCTTTTACCAATGGATCCATATTGCTGGTAATTTAGCTTGCTACAACCATTTTGTGCTTTATTTCTTCACTGCTCAATACAGGTACCTCTTTCCATTTGAACTATACCATTTTTTGCAGACAGTTTTTTTCGTCATTTTAGTTCATGAGGCACAACTTTATAGGGATCAGCTACAGCGCAGGGGTAGCAATACTTTTTTTTAATTCTTTTGCAGTACAATATTGACAGGTGTGTACCATACCTTCTGCCGCTAAGCTGCTCGGTATTTACCCACATCAGATTTCCACCTATTGCCCTATTTAGAGGCGCGGTTGTTTTACTTATATTTTAAAATTAATTAGATCTCTAAAATCTCATTCACACCATACATTTTTTAGCATATATATATATATATATATATATATATTGTGAGACAGTGAAGGAATATGTGGTGAATGAGGTGTATATTTCACCTAAGTACCTTGCTGACTGGTATGAGCGAAATGTGTGGCTTTGTAAACCTGGTGGTAAAGAAAGGTCACTACACCTGCCATTCAGTACACGCTTGCAGCTCAGACCTGAATCCACTCAGGTGTTGATTAGGAAGCCAGAAGTAGGTGTCTGCAAACACAATCTGAGAGCTCATTCAGTCTGGACAAGGGTCCAGACACAGAAGGTGTCTCCAAGAGTGTGGACTGTCTTTAGCCCGGACACAGGGAGGTGTCCTGGCACAAGGAAGCAGTCTCTAGAGGAGTGTGAGCTATCTCAGTCTGGGTGCGGGAAGGACCCCGGACACAGGAGTAGTCGCAGTGAGAATCCGTGTGAATAGCGGCTGAATAGGAGTGGATCTCCCCCAAAGGTGCTTTCAGACACAAGGAGGAGTGTCTGTGAAACTCCACACTGGTAACATATGTGATATGTGTTGTTTTGGGCACAGACTGGTAGAGTCTGGGTCCCGGATAGAGAGGGCCATCTATCTAGAGTGTAGTTAGAGGCTAGACAAGCCCAGGATTTCTGTTTATGATTTGTTTTTATCTGTGTGCTGTGGACTTTAATAAAACTGGTTGCGGCCAGTTTTCACCAAACTGCTGTCTGAATGAACTGTTTCCGTGCCATTCTGTCTACCCAGACAGCGATCCTAGAGCTAAATCCCCCCGGAAGCTTACAATTGGTGGAGAATGCGGGCAGCGCAGGGCCTGGTACAGTTAGTGCTGGAGTGTGCATGCAGCACAGTGGCGAGAGACAGCATTAAAGGTGAAGTCTATTGAAATAGCAACAGAAAAAAAAAAAAAAAGTGTGTGTCAGCAGAAACGTCTGTTTGGAGCAGTCTTGGAGAGACAGTGGCCCTGATAGGGTCTGCAGAAAGAAAATGTATGCACAGCAAAGCTGAACTTGTTGTGAAAATGACTGTGGAATGTGCAGCAGCAAAAGAAAAGTTTGTGGAGCAGTCTTAAAGAGACAGTAGCCCTAATAGACTTTGCAAAAAAAAAAAAAAAAAAAGTGGTTGCACAGCAAGGCTGAATTTTCTGTGGAAAAAAAGCTGTGTAGTGTGTATGTCTTGAGTGAAGACTGCCGTTGTGAAGACAGAGAAGTCTGACAGCATGGATGACAGCATGGAGGCGCTGTTTGAACAAATGGCACAAGTTAATGTGCAACATAAAACTGCCGTGGTTGAGACAGATGAGTCCGGCAGTATGGAGGAGCTCATTGAGTACCTGGCCCAGGCCCAGCGAAGCATGGAGCAGAGCATGGAGCAGCAGCGCCTGCAGCACCAGCAGCGCATGCAGGAGGACCGGCAGCAATTCCTGCAGCAGCAGCAGGAGAATAACCGGTTATTTATTGAGCAGATGACAGCACCAAAAAAGGATTTCGGTGTCGCGTCCCGAAGTAATGTTGTGAAGGCACCGGCGTTGTCCGCTATAAAGAAGGCGGTAAGACGGTCCTTGAGAAAAATGACACCTCGTGATGATGTGGAGGTATATCTTACTAGGTTTGAGAGACTGGCAGAGAAGGAGAATCTGCCACTATCTGAATGGGCCATGGCGGTCGTACCCTATCTGATTGGGGAACCCCAAAAAGTCTGGGCTGACCTGAGCAAGCAGGACAGCGAAGACTATGCCAAGTTGAAAGCGGCGATTCTTACCCGGCTGGGTGTTACGGTTGCAGCCCGTGCCAGGAGAGTCCATGACTGGAGATACAGTTGGGAGTCTGCAGTCAGCAGGCCTGATTATGGAGTTGAAAAGGTGATAGTGGACCGCTACACCCAAGCACGTCCTCCTGAGGTACAGCCGTCTGAGAGGTCGTCACTTCGGAGTTCCCGGACGCTGAACTCTCGCGGTAAGAGCGTTCCAGCTGTTGGGGACATGGGGTATGCTGATAAGCGGGTTCAGGCCCGAGGGGACATGTGGGTGGGAGAGTGTGATGGACAGTGTTGGAGCTGGCGTGAAATTGCAGCCAACTGTCCAATAGAGGGGGAGCCTATGTGTTGTGATGATGGCAGATCCTCTCTCCCTGCGCAGAGCCTGTGTGTGTGTCCACCTCAGCCGAAGAGACTGGACCACAGGGGTCCCCGGTGGTTGTAAGTGACTGCCCAGCACAGGCCCTCTTGGACTCAGAGAGTCCAGTGACTTCCGTATGTGACAGCCTGAGTGATAGGGACTTCATCCCTGATAAGCACCTGAGTGTGGTGTACATCCATGAAGACACCAAGTCTACCCAGAGACTGCCGTGGACTTGGTCCCCAAACTCGGGGAGGTTTCATATGAAGTGGGGGTAGTGAAGACCCTGGTGCACCCCGTTATATGGGGTAATGACTTTCCCCGGTCTAAGGATCTCTGGGGGAAAAATGTTTCTGATGGACAGTGTGATGAAGCTCCTACTGAGGGTGCGCAGTCCCGAGGGGCGGAACACAATGCTAGTGGGCCGTTAAACTTATGTGATAATGATGATGACCATGATAATATTGATAATGATAATGATGATCATGATGATGATGACCATGATGAGGATGCTGATATTGATAATGATGATAATGCTAATCATAATAGTGATGATACTGATGATGACCGTGATAAAGATGACATTTCTTTGCAGGTGATGTTGGGAGACGAGGATGGTGGTTCTCGGGAACCGAGTGTCCCTGACCTGCCTGGCTCCTGTGACAATTTTGGGAGTGAGCCGGTGCGAGACCCCACTCTTAAAACGGCACAGGAGAATGTAATTGTTCTGAATGAGGTTCCCCAAGAGCCTGGCTCTGAGGAAAGGTTTCCTCATGCTGCCATGAACAATAACCTATTGTATAGGGACACTGAAGTCCAGGGAGAGGTCGTGAGTCAGCTCCTGGTACCTGAGCTATATGGAAGTATAGTGCTGGGGTTATCACATAGTCACATACTTGAGGGACCACCTGAGGGAAACCAGGGACCAGATGGTGAAGTTAATGTTGTGGATGACATGTTAACTAAGGTTCCCGATCAAGATGTGAATGAAAATGAATTGTATAACCCTGACAGTGAGCCGGATGTGAATGAGAATGAATTGTATAACCCTGACAGTGAGCAGGATGTGAATGAGAATAAATTGTATAACCCTGAAAGTGAGCCAGATGTGGCTGAGAAAAGGGGGTCAGACAGGGATAGTGGTGGTGATAGTGAGTCATCTGATGACAATAAAGCAACCAGTGCAAGTGAGGAAGGCATGGTAGCAGAGGAGATTGAGAGTCCTGAGAGGAAGGCTGAGGCTGACCTTGCAGTCGGACGGAGGATGGCATCTGAAGATGTTGTACAGTTGGTCGGTTCCCTGGCGAAGACTAAGGTGAAAGACAGGACTCTGAAACTGAACACAGCACAAGTGGATGCTGTTGAAAATGAGAAGTTATCAATGTATGGTGTGGATCTGCATCAGGCCAAGGACTCTGAAGGTGATGCTGCAGAGGTGGAAAAAGCCATGGAAGTGGTGGTCACCAAGCCAGATGCCTCATCAGAAGCTGAGGTTTCAAGTGAAGCTGTGAGGAGCAAGACTGAAGATATGGGGACTGACTCTGTCCAGGAATCTGTTTCTGCCGAAGACAGCGGCGTGGACGGGTTACGGTCCGGATCAGTAGCTGGCATTGGTGAGCTCAAGCGCACTTTCAGGGAGGCTACATCGGAGCCACGTCCCAACAAATGGGAAAAACGATGTGTCACTCCGTTGCCACTGCAGACACACGGGAGCCCAGATGGGATGAAGAACGTGGCTGAAGAGGTAAAGAAGACTGATGGTAGGGCTTCTGAGCATGTCCTACCAGAAGAGCCTGAAGAAAGGGCCGAAGACGTAAAGGACGTCCAACAACTACAGGAGAAGATGCGTAGCCATGAGGATCTCCTGGAGAAAGAAGTAAGAGCTCTGAGTCTTATGCAAAGTGAGCCTGTACCAGAAGGGGATAAATTATGTGTACCGACCAAGAAAAACGATCAGCTCCCTCTACAGTGCCAATCGTTTGAACAGTGTGGCTCGGAATGGTCAGAGACCATGACAGAGGCGCTTGGGTTCTGTGAGGTAGAATTTATGAATCAACTGATATTTAAGAAAGTAGATGTGCTAAAGAAAGTTCAGGGGGAATTAGAGAAAACCCCTATACCTCCTGTGACAGTTGGTGACACAGGGTCAGTGCCCCAAAAACAGGAGGTACGAAAGTTTCTGAGGAAGAATCAGCAGAGCTGTTCTGACGTGCCTGGTCGTACTTATCTGGTGAGCCACTATACCGAGACTGAGGCTGGCACTAAAGTCAAGATGAAACCGTGCAGGGTACCCGAGGCCCGCAGAGAGTATAGGCCTGGGAGGGTACAGGGTAGTGCGGATGCTTCAGATGAAGAGAAAGCTGATGTTGGCTATGACAGTGGTGAGGATGAAGTTGATGAGGGCCATGACTGGTCCAGAGGTCACTGTCTCTGTTGGATTGTTGACCAGCCCTCCGGTCTGGATGACCAGCCCTCCGGTCTGGAGAAGAGGGAGGGGATATGTGAGACAGTGAAGGAATATGTGGTGAATGAGGTGTATATTTCACCTAAGTACCTTGCTGACTGGTATGAGCGAAATGTGTGGCTTTGTAAACCTGGTGGTAAAGAAAGGTCACTACACCTGCCATTCAGTACACGCTTGCAGCTCAGACCTGAATCCACTCAGGTGTTGATTAGGAAGCCAGAAGTAGGTGTCTGCAAACACAATCTGAGAGCTCATTCAGTCTGGACAAGGGTCCAGACACAGAAGGTGTCTCCAAGAGTGTGGACTGTCTTTAGCCCGGACACAGGGAGGTGTCCTGGCACAAGGAAGCAGTCTCTAGAGGAGTGTGAGCTATCTCAGTCTGGGTGCGGGAAGGACCCCGGACACAGGAGTAGTCGCAGTGAGAATCCGTGTGAATAGCGGCTGAATAGGAGTGGATCTCCCCCAAAGGTGCTTTCAGACACAAGGAGGAGTGTCTGTGAAACTCCACACTGGTAACATATGTGATATGTGTTGTTTTGGGCACAGACTGGTAGAGTCTGGGTCCCGGATAGAGAGGGCCATCTATCTAGAGTGTAGTTAGAGGCTAGACAAGCCCAGGATTTCTGTTTATGATTTGTTTTTATCTGTGTGCTGTGGACTTTAATAAAACTGGTTGCGGCCAGTTTTCACCAAACTGCTGTCTGAATGAACTGTTTCCGTGCCATTCTGTCTACCCAGACAGCGATCCTAGAGCTAAA
>JARQOD010000004.1:380491440-380510424 GCA_033576555.1 Oophaga sylvatica | reverse complement strand
GGTGGATGGTGTGGGGGTGCTTTGCTGGTGACACTGTTGGGGATTTATTCAAAATTGAAGGCATACTGAACCAGCATGGCTACCACAGCATCTTGCAGCGGCATGCTATTCCATCCGGTTTGCGTCTAGTTGGACCATCATTTTTTTTTCAACAGGACAATGACCCCAAACACACCTCTAGGCTGTGTAATGGCTATTTGACCAAGAGGGATAGTGATGGGGTGCTACGCCAGATGACCTGGCCTCCACAGTCACCAGACCTGAACCCAATCGAGATGGTTTGGGGTGAGCTGGACCGCAGAGTGAAGGCAAAAGGGCCAACAAGTGCTAAGCATCTCTGGGAACTCCTTCAAGACTGTTGGAAGACCATTTCCAGTGACTACCTCTTGAAGCTCATCAAGAGAATGCCAAGAGTGTGCAAAGCAGTAATCAAAGCAAAAAGTGGCTACTTTGAAGAACCTAGAATATAAGACATACTTTCAGTTGTTTCACACTTTTTTTGTTAAGTATTTAATTCCACATGTGTTAATTTATAGTTTTGATGCCTTCAGTGTGAATGTACAATTTTCATAGTCATGAAAATACAGAAACATCTTTGAATGAGAAGGTGTGTCCGAACTTTTGGTCTGTACTGTATATATATATATATATATGTATATATATAATATATATATATATATATATATATATGTATATATATACAATATATATATATATATTATATACACATGTGGCGCACTTTTTAAAAAAGTCACCACGACAATTCTTTTATTATTCTTACTTCAGTTCTCCCCTTTGAGATCCAAGTAGCTTAGCAACAATAAAGTGCATCAAAAACATACCCTACTACTCTCACGCCATAAGCCTCATCAGAGATTCTTTTTTAGAGGAGGAGTTGTATTTTTTAATTTCACCTTTATAGACTACATATAACGAATTTTGCAATTGTTTTTTTTTTATTTGAAAAAAATAAATTTTGACCTCTGCTCTTGCATTGTTCACTGGTTTATGTCAATGGAAAATATGAGGGTCTTTATTAGACCCCCAGTTGCCACAGCAATCCATTCTCAAATTAATTGCAACATCGTTTTTGGACTGATAGTGGCATCTAAAAGGTTAAACATTCAAGATTACCGCTAGGTTTCATACTTGCTGACGCATGCCATGCGACCACCCTCTTACATGTACAGTGGCTCATATGAAAAAACTTCTCTCCTGTTCTACATAAATAGTGGGCAGAAAGAGAAAGGGTTTAAGGGACGGTCTCATCAGAATCAACCAACGTCAGATTGCAGTAATATTTAGCGCCCATTCTACTCTAGGAGAGCGAGAGCTGCCCATGCAAACACCTCTTCACTCTGGCTTCTGTGATGGGGGGTCCTCCACTATTATGTCCATGTACCCTAATGATATATTTGCACATTATTTGTCATAATGAGACAACTTGCTATAACTAAAGGGTATGCCACACTAAACAATATCGCTAACGGGATCGCTAAAAAACGTCACTATTTAGCGATCCCGTTAGCGATGTTGTTCAGTGCGGCAGCTTCCAGCGACGAGCTTCCTGCTGTGATCTCGCTCGTCGCTGGAATCGTTCCGGACCCTATTTTCTCGTCGGCGCTCCCGCTGGGTAAGTATATATCGCTAGTGTGGCACCTTTTCTTAGCGATTTAGCGGTACTTTTGTACCGCTAAAGTCGTTAAGAAGATCGCTAACGGCGATAGCGTCGTTAACTATATCGCTAAATGTGGCCGCACTTAGCGATATAGAAACAATCCCGCTAGCGATCTCATTAGTATGCGACGCTAACGAGATCGCTAGCGGGATAGCTTAGTGTGGCAGTACCTTAAGAGTGCCTGGTTAGCTAGAAAAGGTTGGGGACCTCCTCATTAACCTATGTAAGGATATGTTTCTCGAGTATTATGCTTTCTGCTGTAACTATTATGAATTTTTTGTTAAAAAGATATTAACAGAACCCAGTGAGATACAGGTTTATCAATTTCCTTTTTGTATACAGGAAAATTTAGTGCAGCAGGTTATCCAATACTGGCCGTCAGAGGACAATGAGCACTTAATTTAACAGATCGAACATGTGAACAGAGTCTCAATCATCAAAAATCATGGTATGTCGGGAATAGAAATATATATGGAAAAATTACAGTACAAATATTCTCCAGTGTTGTAAAGTGTAAATCCAGTTTATTACAATATGTCCACAAAACTAAATTCTGTGTTTGTGGAAAAGGTTGTGAAAAAAGCGTTTTGGGATTGGCTATGTATGTTGTAAAATTTATAAAGGAGCGCTAGGCAGTAAGCATGAATAGGTGATAAGCGCTCATGTACCTGCCCATATTACAGCTGAACAGCCCCCTACTGTACCTCTATTAGCCTACAATATCATATTTAGATTTATGGGTTTTCCTCTGAATTCTTTACTCAGTAAGAAGCTTTTTCAGGGGTGAATATCTCCATATATGTGTAGTATCCATACTAATGAGCCACACAGACTCTGAGCACAGGGTTCGGCCATGTGTATTGGTCCTGACACTATGATAACGCCAGGTGTGAAACTTCTGTATTCTGTCCCTGAAAAAATATATAGTAGTTTTCCATATAGGCAGCTACGAGCTGGCAAATTTCATTTTTTACACTAGAACTTTGCACGAGTGCCAAATACCAAAGTTGGTGAATGAACATTTTTAACTCAGCTCTTAATACTTCTAATAAAGTACGGCAGACACACACAATAAAAACCAGATGCTGGAAACAGTGACCTTTACTTTTTTCTTGCTCAATGGGCAGAAGGAGAGTTGGCGTTTGGAAGTGATTGCCTTCATTTATTTTTCCACCTTTCGCTCTTGTTACTTTTCCTAAATCATTTCCACGTTTTAAGCAAACAAACAACAGAAATATACGAAATAAACGCTTTAAACAGAAAGGTTTCGTGTATCTGAGGTTCTCAGTCCAGCATTGGTTGTTTTCTGATATTTATCACGTCAAAGAGCTTATTGGATAAAACTTTTATTAAGCCCACTTCTTTGGTCTGGGGTGAAATTAGCTGGGTATATATTGCACTATTTATAGATGGTAATGATGATAGACAGGGTTATTAATGAAATTGCTTGTCCTAGTTAACAGATTACTCTGGGGATACAGCAATTACACAGTCAATTTGCAAAACTATCCTTCAGCTAAATTAGTATAAATCTCTACTTTAATAGAGTTTTTTTTTATTTCAGCACTGAGGTGGTGCTACTAAAAGTTCCCTAACTTTGGTATCATACTCACCAGCCGCTGTCTTCAGGTGTTCCAGACACGACTCCGGGTCTGTGCCGCCATCTCAATGTAAGTCTATATATTCTGGCTCTCGTAGACTTACATTGAGTAATGACTTCCGGATCGCCCAACACTGGAGTGATCTGGCAGGTTACAACCTGCAGAAAACAGACCATGCCACCGCCGATAAGGGATGAAGATGGCAGCAGGTGAGTATAATACTAGGAGTAGGGAACTTAGATTAGTGACACCACTGCAGTGGTAAAATAAAATGGAGTGGTGCTTTATGCAAATATGGGTGATTCACACCTACTTTACCAGGGAAAAATTGCTGTAACTTCTAAAAGGGACAGTCGACTGTACTGAGACTTCGACTGTGCATACTTTGGTTCATGAGAAGTGAAAGTGCAATGAACCTCAGTGACAACAACGAGAAACAGCCTGCGCATCGGTAGTTCATGTGTGGTACTTGCACTTCACTCCTGTCAAATTCCTTCTTCATTTGTTAATAATGTACAGATACAGTTTGGGGGTGCGCGTTTTCATTGTGAAAACTTATTGGAAAACTGAGTCCTTTAAAAAAAATGCCAAAGTGAGTTCCTAAAGAAGTTTGGAGGTTGAAATCCTTCATTCAAACCATGTATTGAACCCTTCTTTGATGATAGAATAATCTCCAAGGGACTGAGGCCACCAAGATTGCCTCATTTAACACCACCGGATTTTTTCCTTTTGGGGCCACTTGAAAGGTCTCATTTACAGTAACAAGCCATGTACAGTACAGACCAAAAGTTTGGACACACCTTCTCATTCAACGATTTTTCTGTATTTTCATGACTATGAAAATTGTAGAATTACACTGAAGGCATCAAAACTATGAAATAACACATGTGGAATTATACATTACACTTTACAAAAAAGTGTGAAACAACTAGAAAAAAAGTCTTATATTCTAGGTTCTTCAAAGTAGTCACCTTTTGCTTTGATTACTGCTTTGCACGCAGAAAAGGTGAACGAATGGACTCTATATGCCTGGTTCCCACCGTGAAGCATGGAGGAGGAGGTGTGATGGTGTGGGGGTGCTTTGCTGGTGACACTGTTGGGGATTTATTCAAAATTGAAGGCATACTGCACCAGCATGGCTACCACAGCATCTTGCAGCGGCATGCTATTCCATCCGGTTTGCGTCTAGTTGGACCATCATTTATTTTTCAACAGGACAATGACCCCAAACACCTCAGGCTGTGTAAGGGCTATTTGACCAAGAAGGAGAGTGATGTGTTGTGAATAGGCTGGAAATGAGTTCTGAGCAGAAGCTCCCTCTGGTGGTTACAAACGGTACTGGACTGTCCAGTGAAGATATTGAGGATTGGGAATCAGGTGTTACTGACTGGTCTTATATAAGGGAGTCGCCTTCCCATCAGGGTTGCCGGTGATCAATTGTTCTGGTCTCAATCCTTGATTCCTGTTTCCTTGGTAGCCTGCTGTGTCGTTTCTGAATCTCCTGCTTACAGATAAGACATTTTCTTCTTTTTTGTTTTTGTGCTTGATTTTTGCATTTTGTCCTGCACTTCTGTGGGGGCCTTCAGGGTCCCCTCTGGGGCTTTTGCCCTCTCAGTTCAGTTCAGCCACTGATGTTTGTACATTTGCTTTTTCCAGTTTTTTCAGTGTCTGCTGTTTTGTTTTTGGTTACACCAGAGAACTAATTTAGGTGGTAGAGGTCGTGTGAGCTCAGGTGTTTTTGAAATTAGTAGAGTTGGTGCTTTTCAGGGTTTTTTGGGATTGCAGTAAGTGCCCTTCCTATCCTTTTCTATTTAGTAAGTTTGGGCCCCAACGTTTGCTCATACTATTTTCTGTCTGTGTCAGTATTTCTTCTTGTCTAACCGCCATTACATGTTTGGGGGCTTTCTATGTTCTTTGGGGATCTGCTCCGGGGCAGATAGCTTTCCTCTTTCTATCTTTAGGTGTGGTTGGTTTCTCAGGCTGTGACGAGGCGTCTAGGACCAACGTAGGAACGCTCCACGGCTGCCTCTAGTTGTGGTTGTTAGTCAGGGTACTGCAATCTCATAGTTTCCAACTGCTCTGGTGTATTTCCTTTTTTGCCTGCTCTCCTCAGCTACTAAATCATAACAGTGATGGGGTGCTACGCCAGATAACCTGGCCTCCACAGACACCAGACCTGAACCCAATCGAGATGGTTTGGGGTGAGCTGGACCGCTCACCGCTTCAATTTTGAATAAATCCCCAACAATGTCACCAGCAAAGCACCCCCACACCATCACACCACCTCCTCCATGCTTCACGGTGGGAACCAGGCATGTAGAGGCCATCCGTTCACCTTTTCTGCATGCAAAGCAGTAATCAAAGCAAAAGGTGGCTACTTTGAAGAACCTAGAATATAAGACATATTTTCAGTTGTTTCACACATTTTTGTAAAGTGTAATGTATAATTCCACATGTGTTAATTCATAGTTTTGATGCCTTCAGTGTGATTCTACAATTTTCATAGTCATGAAAATACAGAAAAATCATTGAATGAGAAGGTGTGTCCAAACTTTTGGTCTGTACTGTACATTACAGGCACTTTTAAGATAACATACAGCGAGAAATTCAGGCTATGAACCAAGGTGTGCTGTGGAATACATTAAACAATATAGAACGGCACATGCAGGCGAGCTTGGATGCGAACGTTGGACATTTTCAACACCTGCTTTAAAATATCAGTTTCTCATGAACCAAAGTCCAAATTTCAATATAATAGTCTCTTTTAGAAGTTACAACAATTTTTCGGGGTAAAGTAGCGAGTGAATGACACTGCATAATGGAATGTACACAATAGCGTAAATCATTGTGGATAGATTGTTTAGATAGACAGATATGGAATTAATTGGGTTTAAAAATTTATATATTAAAGCTAGCATATACATTGGTGCACACTGAGGGATGCAGTACTCTTTGGTATGTAGATAGCTAGAACAGATAAATTGGCCAATTCATGTGTACCATCAACCATGACAAGGTGACACTCTCTGATGGGTCCTATCATACTACTTCCCTATCCCACTGAACATGCCACTCTTGGGCTAAAACACCTAAAATAATGAACAAACATGTCTCTCTCAGGCTATAAGCCTACAATTTGAATCGGCTAGTAGAATTGGTTAAAATCACCTATAGGTTAATGGGAGGAGTGCAGTGTCAGACTAGGAGGCAGCTTGCACCTGTTCGCACAAAGGAGGTGCTGGTCAGGTTTTCTTATGATAGATAGAAAGTTTTCTTCCTTTCTATCTTTCTAAGGAATTATTGTTAATAGTGAGTCAATCAGGGGCTTGACAATTTCTCATCGAACAGCTATTATTTCATAGTATTATTTTAATGACTATTATATAAATATTTAACTAATTTTTCATTGATTCAATAAGCTAGAAATCCCCTAAAGAGTTTGTAAAGTCCTTTATCTCTGAGTGGACAAGCCTTAAATAACTAAAATATAAATAATGATAAAGTCTAGCGATTTTGAAACACATGACATTAAAGGAGAGTTGAACCACCGGTAAAAATAATTTTCCAGTAGAGAACATCACTGTGAGAAAGCTAATGCGCAAAGAAAAATTATACAGTATATACTCAAGTATAAGCCGACCCGAGTATAAGCTGAGGCACCTAATTTTACCACAAAAAACTAGGAAAACTTCTTGACTAAAGTATAAGCCGGGTATGCATTATCCCCTCATCTCTATCTTGGTATGCATGGCTCCTCATCCCTATCCTGGTATGCATGGCTCCCTCATCCACATCCTGGTATGCATGGCCTCCTCATCCCTATTCTGGTATGCATGGCTCCTCATCTCTATCCTGGTCTGCATGGCTCCTCATCTCTGTCCTGGTCTGCACGAATCTTCATCCCTATCCTTGTATGCATGGACCCAATCAAAAAACATTAAAAAAATAAACCATCCTACTTACCATCCCTGTGCTCACTCGCAGCATCTTGTTCCAGTGCAACAAGCTGATTTATGCTCGTAAGCAGCGCATGGCAGGGACATCTTGCGCTGCTTACAAGAAGAGGACAGGTGCTGGAATACTCACTGCTCTCCACGCAAGGACTATGTGCATGGAGGGCAATGAGCATTCATTGCTATTCAGTAGCGTGCACAGTTTCAGCCACAGCCGCTAGGTTCCTCCTTAAGAGAAATTAATATTCACTTCTCTCCACTGTGACCGCCCAGCGGCTGCAGGAAGCTGGCGGCTGCGACTATTGTGCCCGCTATTATAGAGAAATTAATATTCACTGCCAGCGCAGTGAATGTTTATTTCTCTTTAGCAGCAGGCACAGGCTTTAGCCGTGGAACTTGGCTCTTGCCTTCTGTGACCCGCTGCTCCACCGCTGCCACTCCCCCTCCATCCTCTGTGACCCTCACTAAAGTATAAGCCGAGGGGGGGGCGTTTTCAGCACACAAAATGTGCTGAAAAACTCTGCTTATAACCGAGTATTTACAGTACTGACTAATTTGTTTATGTGTGAAATCTATATCAGATGCTCATGTATAACATACAGTAGCTTGCTAGAATGCTCTGAAATTTCTTACATTATTTAAAAGAACATACCATAAAATACAGAGTCCCCTGCCTGCAAAAAAATGCATTTAATTAAATGAATATGACAGTGATAAAACCACTAGCATCCAGTCAGAACATTGCATCACTGAGGAAAGAGACTCCAGATGTCAGCATTAAATCCTCAAATTGTTTAACTTCAGTGCAAGCAACATTATATATACGAATACCCAGAATTGTTTGAATGATAAGTATGCTCTGAAGAAATGTGTCACTTAATGAAAACATAACACCAAAAAAATGTATGGTTTGTGGTCTAAAGTTACTTTTCCCTTGGATAGTCACATCCAATGGCTCAACCTGATCTCATCTTTTCACAGCATGTGACTTTAATAAGCAAAAAACACAGATCAGCCACATTTAGCACAACATTGGCTATAACTCATCAAATCATTTTTTCACTTGGTATTTATTACATAAAAGGCTGAAATTCCCTTCTGCAGTTTTATTTTAATATTTATATAGTGGCTGGCATATTGTAGTGGTTAAGTACACAACCTACAAGTACACAACCATGAAGACCGGGGATCGAATCCTGCTCCTGTCAGAAGTAATACCCTACCACACCAGCGGGGGTTCTTGGCCACAACTCCTAACACTATAATGCCTACCTTAATGAACTTGAGAGTGTGATGAACGAAGAGAGCCATGCCAGCTCAGACGTCGCCCGGATTAACAAGGATTGCGTCAGATGTTGAACCAGGATAATCTGATGATAAATGGGCTACTGGAAAAGAAACCATATATGGACAAGGCAAGAGAACCTGGATATGAGGAAATGCTACTATAACAACAGACCAAATGAGAGAGGATATATAAAGCATATGAGGAAACAATGGATGGATATAAGACCAGCATGTCCATTAACTGGGAAACAACTAGTCACCCAACATATCAATGTCATAAAAAGCTATTATCACAACTTAAGATGGATCAACTGTACTTCACAGCCACGCCTAGAGTACTGCAGCTGACCTGAAACAGAAAATCATAGATAAACTGAATAACATCAACCCCAGAAACCAACTGCCAAGAAATAGAAAAGTACCATCAGGCAGTATGCTAGAAGATGTCAATAAAGCCTTGTATCAATGCCTACCACTACCATAACTCAAACTAATTAATGGGAACCTGTCACGTGTTTTGGCCGCTATAAGATGTGGCCACTGCCTTTCACGGCTTATCTACAGCATTCTACAATGCTGTAGATAAGCCCCCGGTCTGATCTGAAAGATAAGAAAAATAAGTTTTAGTATACTCACCCGGGGGCGGTCCAATGCAGTCCGGTCCGATGGGTGTTGCAGGTCCGGATCTGGCGCCTCTCATCCTCTTGCGACGCCGCCCTCCTGCTTGCTTCCTCGCTCCCGGCATCGTGCTTCTGGAGTACTTCTCTGCCCTGTTGAGGGCAGAGCAAAGTACTGCAGTGCGCAGGCGCTGGGCCTCTCTGACCTTTCCTGGCACCTGCGCACTGCAGTACTTTGCTTTCAACAGGGTAGAGAAGTACACCTGCGCAGAAACGCGATTCCGAGAGCGAGGAAGCAAGCAGGAGGGCGGCGTCGCAAGAAGACGGGAGGCGCTGGACCCGGACCTGCGACACCCATCGGACCGTACCGCTGCGGACTGCCCCCCCGGTGAGTATAATAAAAGTTATTTTTCTTATCTTGCAGGTCGGACCAGGGGCTTATCTACAGCATTCTAGAATACTGTAGATAAGCCCTGAAAGGTAGTGGCAGTATCTTATAGCGGCCAAAACAGGTGACAGGTGCACTTTAACTGCCACTACCACAGTAATCCTGGAAACACTTGGCTATACAACCAACAAAAACAACAAAAGCATGTGCACTCCTTGGAAAAGAAGATTGGAAACAAAGATCAAGATGACAGTAAGAGAAAATAGCAAATGTACAGAAGAGTGTAAAGATCAAAGGATAAGATCAAGATGGACAAGTATAAAGTTGTAACTCGATTTGAAGGACTAAGGTGATGCACTATCCCCATTGCTGTTTTGCATAGGCTTGAACCCCCTCAGTCAGATAATCAAGAGTCTGGCTATTGTTACAAGTTCAAGAGTGGAAGTACTATTAGCCAACTCCTGTACATGGATGACATTAAGCTGTATGTGAAAAATAAATGAGATATCGATTCACTGATCCACCTGATAATGATCTACCGCAAAGTCATGGGGATGTGCTTCGGACTGAAGAAGTGCGGACAGTTGGCAATAAAGAGAGGCAAGATGGTCAAGACTGATGGAGTGGAACTACCAGAACTGCACATAGCAGTTTGGCAGCTCACCAGCGATCATGTAGCGACACCAGCGATCCTCACAAGTGCATATCGTTGTCGGGATCGCTGGTGTGTCGCTATGTGTGACGGGGCCCTAAGTGGACAGTTTGATTTCACAGATGTTTGATTTACTTGGAGTTATATTCTGTTGTTTAAGTGTTCCCTTTATTTTTTTGAGCAGTGTATATAATTTTTTATTTTTATTTTTTATTAATCTTGATACGTGCACATATTATGCCACTTGTTTGCTTGTTTTTATCTGATTTATTCTAATAAAGATATATTCTTTTAAAATACATATATCTCTTGTCTGGGTAATTCTTGGCATTCCATGTTTTTGGGTTTTTCTACCATACCCAATGTGCAGAATATGCAAAGAAGCCTCAGAAAAAGTCCAACACATAGTGGCAGGATGCAAGCAGGAACAGAATATACCGATCCCCTCAACCGATTAGCGGGAATTGTATACAGGAACATCAGCACAGAATATGGGCTGTCTTCCTAAGTCCAGATGGAAACCCCAAAAGAAGTTGTTGTGAATGAAAGGGTAAAATCCTGTATGACTTCAAGATACAGATGGATAAGCAGTTGTTGGCTAACCAACAGATATCGTGATAGTAGATAAGAATCAGAAGACAGCAATAGTAATAGATGTGGCAGTGCCAAGTGATATTAACACCAGAAAGAAGGAATATGAGAAGCGGGAGAAATAGCAGGGTCTCAAAGAAGAACTGTAGAAGATGTGAAAGATGAAGGCAACAGTGATTCCAGTGGTGATAGGAGTACCAGGAGCGGTGACCCCTAAATTGAAAGAATGGCTACAACAGATCCCAGGAGCAACATCCAAACTCTCTGTTTAGAAAAGCGCTGTACTGGGGACAAGCAAGATCCAGCGTAGAGCCCTCAAACCCCCAGACCTCTGGTAGAGGACCTGAAAATGAGGAGGGACATAAAAAACAACCACCCCATGGAGGGGTGAGAAAGTAATTTATTACATATATACTGTAAATAAAATATAATATATATATTATATATATATATATATATATTATATATATTATATAGATATTACTCCAAGGGCAAAGCATGTAATAGTCCTTGAGGTCACAAAGGAACCCAAGGTAATCTCTAAGCAAGCCTCTCTCACATCAGCTAATGTTGAGTTGACCATCAGAATCACACTGAATAAAGATGGTGTGTCTGGCAAGATTGCAAGGAAAGCAACTGCTCTGCAAAAAGGACATTGCTGAATATCTGCAGTTTAATAAAGAACACCTGGACAAGTAAAACAAAAAGGATATTGGAACAATCTTTTATGAATGGATGAGACCAAAATAGACCTTTTTAGTTTAAATTAGAAGCTTTATATTTGGAGAGAGAAAAACACTCCATTGCATGATAAAAACCTCACACTATCTGTGATATACAGTGGTGGTGGCAGCAGAATGGTTTGGTCCAGTTTTGCTGCATTTGGGTCAGAATGGCTTTGCCATCATTGCTAGAACAATAATTCAGAATTTTCCATATTTCTGCATAAATTAGGCCTAAAATGACATCATACAAATCATTAAAGATCACAAAAGCAGATAAAGAGGATCAATCCAAACAAATGAGTTAAAAATATTAGACTTCATCATTTTTTAAAAGAGGAAAATGATCCAATATCATATGTCTACAAGTGGCAAAAGAATGTAAACCTGTAGGATTAGCAGATAATTTTAAGGTCAAATTAGAATCGGGTGTTTTCAATCAATGGCATGACAAGCAGGCGGGTACTGTCCTCTTGTTTTATTTAAACAACCTATCAAAGTCAGATCTTCCCAAAATGTTTGTGAACGTTTATCATGACATGAACAAAGGAAATTTCTGAAGACCTCAGAAAAACAGTTTTGATGCTCAACAGTCTATAAAAGTTTACAAAACCAACACTAAAGAGCTTGGACTTCACCAATCCACAGTCAAACAGAATGTGTACAAATGGAGGAAAAGCAAGACCATTATTACACTTCCCAGGAGTCGTCAACTAATAAAGATCACTGTAAGAGAAAGGCGTACCATCAGAAGGACACTGAACAACAGCTGTGTGCGTGATAGGATTGCAAAGAAAAAAACACTGTTCTCCAAGAACATTACTGTCTATGTTCAGTTTGCTAGAAATCATCTGGACAGGACAGAAGGCTATTGGAACAATGTTTTAGAAATAGATGAGACCAAAATAGAGGTTTTTTGTCCAAATGCGAAGCTTTACGTTTGGAGAAAGAAAAACACTGCATTACAGTATAAAAACTTGTTACCATCTGTGAAACATTGTGGTGATAGTATTAATATGGTTTGGGCTTCTTTTGCTACTACTGGGCTAAATGGATCAAGAAATTCTAAGGGAAAATGTCAGGACATCTGTCCATGAGCTGAATCTCAAAAAAATGTGGGTTATGCAGCAAAACGGACCCAAAACACAGAAGTTGTTCTGTAAAAGAATGGTTAAAGAACATTAAACTGAAAATTTTGAAATAACCAAGTCACAGTTCTGACCTTAGCCCTATAGAAATGTTGTGTAAGGACCTGATGCGAGCAGTTTGTAGGAGATAAAAGACCACCATAAGAGTTGAACCTGTTTTGTAGTTTGTAGAGAGTAATGGTCTAAAATTCCTCTTTGCTGATGTGCAGGATTTATGAACAATTACCAAAAATGTTTAGGTGCAGTTATTAGTGCATGAGGGGGTCACACCAGATACTGAAAGCAAAGGTTCATATATTTTTGCCACTTACAGACGCATGATATCGGATCATTCTCCTCAATAAAAGAAAATTACAAAGTCTGCAAAAATACAAGAAATTCTGAAGGGATCACAAAATTTCAAACAACATTGTATGTACACTCCTCAACATTGAAATTGTAACACCAAGAAGGAAAAGTTGTGAAATTATCATATGCAAATGATGAAAAAATGGAAACAAAACTTTCAAAGCATCTTGACTTGACATAACAAACCATTATAATCTACTGCTGATAGTTCCCTTTACAATTGCATACTATTGACATTCCGGATGTGTTCAATGGGAGACAAGTCTAGATACGTTGAAGGCCATAGTAGCATGTTTAGACCTTACACATGGCCTTGCATTGTTGTGTTGAAAAACAGCTCTTGGGAAATTCCAATATTAAGGAGTGTATATTCTGTATACATATACAGTATATATATTTATATACATTTATTCTGTGGTTCAACTGCATCTGGAACAAACTTAGAAGAGTATTCTCAGTTGTCTCTTTTGGCAGCTCAGAGTTATGTGAGGAAACAAAGTCCAGCTCATCAGTAATGCATGAATCCAGTTCTGTCCAGAGCACAGATAGTGTTCGTGCCTAACCACTAAAAACTGGAAGTACTGAGGAGTGATCAAGCTCCATGGACACAAAAATCTTCTTTATTGGTACATGTAAAAATTCCAAATTACATCGCTATCGGTTCAGAAAAATAAAAAACACAGATGTGCTTTTGGTGCGTCAAGCAACCTAAGGTACGATATGAGTTACCAAGTAGTTTCCTTACATTCTGGTTTCAGGCAGTGTGGGCACTCCTCCTTGAGTGACAGTTTTGGTGAGCAGCAGAGCTGTAGTTTTAATATCATAAAAAGCTCAGGTCAGTTTACCGATAAACAGTTGCAGAAGATGCATGTCTGTTTTCTCCACTCCTTCACTTTTAGAGCTTCCTTAATAAACCCTTACGATTTATTTAGCAATGCAGGGGTTAGTCTGCTCAGCTGAGAGCTCTAGGAAGCTTTCCTGCATTAAAGCTCTCAGCTGTTCACTGTTAGCCACTCCATCTCCTATATAATCTGGGCCCTGTCCAGCAAACATTGGCAGAGCTAGTTTATGCTGCATGATTAGGAGATAGTGGTTTGTGGTTGTTGTCTGAGAAGGTGTTTGATGGATTTATTTGAGACTGTTGCTGAATTTTGGGTGCATGCTAATTCCCCTCCTTCTCCTACTTTGGTTTTTACCCTATGCTCCATTCCCCAGTGTTTACCTCTGCGGTTTGTGTGAGTATATTTGTATGATTGGTATTTTCCTTTATCCCTGTTTGTATTACCTTGTTAGCCTGATTGGTGTATTAGCCCTCTTCCCTGGGTGGGGAAGTGCGCAAACTAAGTGTGGATTGAGGAGCTAAGGCAAGGTATGTGGCCTCAGCATCTTCACCATAAGTAATCCAGGGAACAGGGCGAGCTAGGGCGCCCCTAGCGTTAGGGACAGGGAAGGAGCCCCTGGTCCCTGGACACCCGACAACAGAGTCGTGACACTCAGCACAAGTTCTGCTGCAACACAACTATCACTGGTTTGTTCTGAAATCTATGCTGCTATCACTGTATTTACATGTAGAGATAACAGGGCATATGAACAAGCATACAGCCCAGGACCATGAAAGCTGTGATTAGAAGACCTGATCTGGTAGAACTAAATGCTGAGGGCATGTGATTTTGCAAGATTTATAACAGCAGCTCGCCAGGAGCTGAAGAGAGGGAGGTGACCAGCTAACTGCTGTATATAAATCAATGGACTGGTGAGAGATGTCTGGTAGTTTTGGAGTTACCCTTCTCAACTAATGCACACTCTCGACCATGGTGGTTTGGGCAGGCACTGCAGAAAAATTAAAATAGTTAGAAAAAGCAAGTCAACTGCAAGCTTGTTTATTTTTATGTTGTCTAACTAACTAAAGCAATTTAATAACTTGAGACTACCCTTTAAAGCTACTAGATGTACCGCATAGTCAATGCTACTGTGCAGGTGCCGCCGGCACCATCTTGGTGGAGACAAATAATTTTTTCTCTAGGAAAATGGCGTCGGCAGTGGCACCTGTGCAGTAGCATCTATTGTGTTCCGATTTATGCTACTGTGCAGGCGTGGCAGCGCCATTTTGAGGAAGAATTTTTTTCTCAGGAAATTTATATTACTAAATAAAATGAAAATATGCCTGTTATAGATCTGATCATGCTACAGCGCAGGCGCCTGCATGATGAATGTAATTTATTTTCTCCAAACAATAAGATATGCAGTACGAAAAATAGGGGGCAGATCACCGAGGGATCAGTGACCTGTCATAAGCCATACAGATGAATATGTAAGTAGAGCACCACATAAAGACCCCCAATATTAAACAACAACCACAAGACGGATTTCATCAACCAAGGATATCATTGTAATCAGTATAACAGCGCCGACCTGACACTGTCTGTAGGTTACTCAGCACAATCCTGCTGACAGGTTGCCTTTAAGGCTGTGGTTCCACGGTCCGGAACCACAGCGCTTTGGACGGAGCGGAAATTCCGCTCCGTCTAAGCCCCGCCCCCTTTATGACGCGCGATCTTTCCGGAGGTGTTCAGGACACCTCCGACACTCGGAAAGAACGCAGGGCTACATAGCCCTGTGTTAAATTCTGTTGCGGCGACGCACCGTCGCCGCAATACGCGAGGACATGCTGCGGTCTAAAAAGACGCGCCGCATGTCCGTTTACGCAGGTCTGCCACCTGCGTATTGTTACGCATAGTGGAGACGGGATTTATTGAAATCCCCTCCACTATGCTGTAACATCTGGACGCTGCGTGTTTGGCGCTGCGCCAGCGCACAGCGCCAAACACGCAGCGTTTCCTGACCGTGGAAACTCACCCTTACACCCTCTCCTTTTTTGAACAATCAACAGACATAGGCAATCAATACATACCACTTGTGCTAGAGTCTAAATCAGTCATTTTTTTCACTCATATAAAGTAACAAATAGGTTATTTTTACATTAAATAAATGAAAATAACATTTTGCTAAAGATCAGTATATATGATAAATTTTGTGTTTACTTATAGCCTTACTAAAATTATACATATATTTTAAGTATGATCTATACCAGACCTGGGCAAGGGGCGGCCCGCGGGCCGCATCCGGCCCGCCGGCTGTCAGTGACCGGCCCGCGGAGGCGCTCCGGCAGTCTCAGGGCCCCGGCATCAGCTGGCACAATACTTACCTCTCCCGTGCCTCCGCTGCTGCAGCTCCGGGCTCCACCGGCGCTTCCTCTCACAGCCGGCCGCTGAATGACGTCATCATTCAGCGGCCGGCTGTGTCAGAGAGCGGGGACGCTGGACAGGTAAGACGTGTCTCTGTGTGTGTCTGTGTCTATGTAGTGCGGTGCTTTGTGTGTGTGTGTGTGTGTGTGTGTGTGTGTGTGTGTATGTATGTGAGAGAGTGCTTATGTGCTGTCTGTGTGTGATGATGGGCAGGCATTGCTGATAATGGGGAGGCATTGATGATGATGGGGAGAAGATGATGATGGGCAGGCATTGCTGATAATGGGGAGGCATTGATGATGATGGGGAGAAGATGATGATAATGGGCAGGTATTGATGATAATGGGCAGGCATTGATGATGGGGAGAAGATGATGATGATGATGATGGGCAGGCATTGATGATGATGGGGAGAAGATGATGATAATGGGCAGGTATTGATGATAATGGGCAGGCATTGATGATGGGGAGAAGATGATGATGATGATGGGCAGGCATTGATGATGATGGGGAGATGATGATGATAATGGGCAGGTATTGATGATAATGGGCAGGCATTGATGATGGGGAGAAGATGATGATGGGCAGGCATTGCTGATAATGGGGAGGCATTGATGATGATGGGGAGAAGATGATGATAATGGGCAGGCATTGATGATAATGGGCAGGCATTGATGATGGGGAGAAGATGATGATGGGCAGGCATTGCTGATAATGGGGAGGCATTGATGATGATGGGGAGAAGATGATGATAATGGGCAGGTATGTATATATACAGTATACAGTATATATATATATATATATGTATATATACAGTATTGGGTAGAACGGAGTTAATTATATTAGTCCGGCCCTCTAAAACCATCCCAATTTCTCATGCGGCCCCCTGGCAAAATTAATTGCCCACCCTGATCTATACAGATGTTCTAATAAATTCTTACTCAATGATTTGTTAAAAAACTACATACAAGTTCTACAATGTTTCAATGCAGTTAGACTTCATTTGGCCATTATTATTATTATTATTATTATTATTATTATTATTTATTTATATAGTGCCATTAATTCCATGGTTCTGTACATGGGAAGGGGTTACATACAAAGTTATAGATATCGTTTACAGTAAACAAATTTAAAAATGACAGACTGGTAAAAGGAAATTCTAGGTCAGTGATGAAAAAACATGTATATACGGGAAAATATAACAATCTTTATTTATACACTAATAAAATACAAAAAAGTATATACAATGATAGTATATGGTGAAGCATAAAAATACATAAAAGCACTGCTAACTAGAAGTGTCCACACCACAGTAAAATTTAAAAATTACACCCAAAGGAGAAATCACATAGATACTGCATCAGAGGTAATGTGAAACCAAAATTTCAATAAAATGAATCTCAGATACTAACGTATCAGGGACACAAAAGCCAAGTGTATATATAGTGGAAAAATATACAGGGAGCTCACATATATGTATATATAAATATATATATATATATATACACATACTGTTAGGGTTCGATTTCCCGCTGCTGCACAAGGGGAGTCTCGAACCCATCCCGCTGCGGTCTCCCATTCATCTCCAGCCGCAGTGGAGCCTGCTCAGCAGAGGCGTTGGTCCAAGCGTCTTGCCCACTCCACTACTGTGCAGTGACTTGCTGCTGCCTTTCCTGGATCTGCTATTATAGCCAGTGCTGGAGCAGACGTCTTTGGGACAAAGTCCTGCGTTTTCCCTTCTGAGCATGCCCAGAGTGAGATCTCTCATTGGAGATCAGGGGTCACATGTTCAGGTGCTGCAGCGGCTCCTATTGGTCCGCCAGGAAGGTCATGTAGCTACATGTGTTTGTAACAGTTTCTCATTGGTCCTTGTTCCTGGAAGGTCCTGTAGCTGTTGCTATAAAAGGGTAGCATGGCTGGGCCGCCATGCGCTAATATCAACCATTGTATGCTATGCGCCAGTGTGGTCATGTGTATGTGTGGATAGGGACCCAGCTGAAATAAGCCACTAGAATACCGACTTAATCGGTGAGGAGTTTGGTATGGTAGGTGGTCAGGGTCGGTGTCCTAGATGCCCTAGATTACCGGCATAACCGGTGAGGAGTTTTGATTGCCGTATTCAGGGTCTGGCGTTCAGACGCCATAGATTGCGGGTGACTCCCGCGAGGACATTAGCACATGATCACGCTTTATGTACGCTTAGCACTTAACTGTGTACCTGAGAGCCTTACAGGACACAGTGCTTTTTCTCAGCGGCCCTGTGACGTAACAGGGTTCGCTTTCAACGCTAGTCAGCGCCCTAGCAGTGTTTTCTTTGCCACTCAGTTGTGTCTAGTGAGTGTGCACACATCGCCATATAGCTCTGCGGCTCTCCTTCTAGCGGCTCTGTGGGTAACAGAGTTCGCACTCATTGCCACAGCGCATTACGGCGTTTATGTTGGCGACTCTGCGGGGATAACAGAGTTTGCTTCTCGCGCCATTTTTACTAGCAGCAGGCTCCGCTTGCACGGTGGACCCCGGGCTGCGAACGCACCTTTCTACATTATATATTTGGTGTGTTCCGCAGACCCTTAACATAATATTAGCGCCAGGGTCTGGCTAGTAAAATGGCGGATGAACAGCGATTACAGCTGTACATCCAGCAGCTGGAGGGTAGGTTGGCGGCTCTTGAGCGCACAACCTCAGCTGTGGATGTTACCGCAGTCGCTGTTCAGGCTGCTAGTGTAGCTGCAGCCAGTTTGTCCTCTCCACC
>JARQOD010000004.1:380472188-380491340 GCA_033576555.1 Oophaga sylvatica | reverse complement strand
TTCAAATTTTAGGTAATTTCCGTTTGTTAAATCCATTACTGATTTAAACCAAAAGGGTTCAAAATTTTGGTAATTCTCCTGAGGCAATCTCTGCATTTCAGGAACTTAAGCAGAGATTCACTTCTGTCCTGTTCTACGGCAGCCTGATGTTTCTCTAACATTTCAGGTGGATGTTGATGCCTCTGAAATTGGGGCAGGTGCCGTTTTGTCCCAAAGAGATCCAGAGACCTCTAAAAGTAACCCTTGTGCCTTTTTCTCGCGAAAATTTTTTCTCCCACTGAACGTAATTATGAGTGGGTAATGGGGAGTTATTAGCCATGAAGTGGGCTTTTGAAGAGTGGAGACATTGGCTGGAGGGAGCCAAACATCAGGGGGTGGTCCTTACGGACCATAAGAATCTAGTTTATCTGGAATCTGCCAAGCGACTTAATCCTAGACAGGCCAGGTGGGCCTTGTTTTTCACACTTTTAATTTTTGTGGTTTCATTTCTTCCTGCACTAAAAATGTTAAGGCGGAGCCCTCTCGAGGATTTTCCTGTCGGACTCTCCTGAGTTATCTGATCCTTTGTTATTTGAAAGAGGGGGGTAGTTCTTTCCGCCATCTCCCCCAATTTGAGACTGGCTCTGGAGGGGTGTCGGAGGATAAGCCCGAGCGCTGCCCTTTTGGGGGAAATTGTTTGTCCCGGACCAGGGGAAAAAGAGTTTTAATGTCTGAGATTCATTTTTCCCGTGTTGGCCGGTCATCCCGGATTTTGGTACCAGAGACTTGGTTAGTGGTCCTTTTGGTGCCTACCTTGTCTCGTGATGTCAGGGAGTTTGTGCAGTCCTGCGGGACTTGCTCTCGCTCCAAGCCTTGCTCTCGTTCTAGTGGTTTGTTGATGCCATTCCTGTGCCCAAGAACCATGGACCCATATCTCTATGGATTTTATTTCCGACCCCCTCCTGTTTCTCAGAGAATGACCGTCATCTGGGTGATTTGCGATAGGTTTTCCAAGATGATACATCTTGTGCCATTACCTAAGTTGCCTTCCTCCTCTGAATTGATGCCTTTGTTCCTTTAGCACGTGGTTCGTTTACACGGCATTCCTGAGAACATTGTGTCTGACAGAGGAGTCCAGTTTGTTTCCAGATTTTGGAGGACCTTTTGTTCTAAAATTGGTGTTCAATTGTCTTTCTCCTCGGCGTTTCATCCTCAGACCAATGGTCAAACTGAGAGAACAAACAGACATTGGAGACTTATCTAAGATGCTTTGTGTCTGCTGATCAGGATGACTGGGTCTCTTTTTTGCCTTTGGCTGAGTTTGCTCTTAATAATAGGGCTAGCTCTGCCACTTTGATGTCCCATTTTTCTGTAATTCTGGGTTTCACCCTCGATTTTCTTCAGGACAGACGGAGGCTTCTGTCTGTCCAGGTGTTGACTCTGTTGTGGAGCGTATGCAACAGATTTGGGACCAGGTAGTGGAGAGGTTGTCCCTCTCTCAGGAGAGGGCCCAGCGGTTTGCTAACCGGCATAGGACTGATGGTCCTCGGTTTAAAGTGGGGGACTTGGTCTGGTTGTCCTCAAGAAATATTCCTATGGAGTGGCATCTCCTAAATTTAAGCCTAGGTTCATTGGACCTTATAAGATCATGGAGATTCTTAATCCTGTTTCTTTTCGTTTGCTTCTTCCTGGGACATTTAAGATCCATAACGTGTTCCACAAGTCCTTGTTGAAGAGGTTTGTTGAGCCAGTGGTTCCTACTACTGTGCCTCCTGACCCTGTTTTGGTTGAGGGCAATCTGGAGTATGTGGTTGAGAAAATATTGAATTCTCGTTTTTCTAGACGGAAACTCCAGTATTTGGTTAAATGGAGAGGTTATGGTCAGGAAGACAATTCTTGGGTGTTTGCTTCGGACATCCATGCTAGGAGACTCATCCGTGCGTATCATAGAACTCATCCTGACCGACCTGGTTGCTCAAATGAGGGTTCGGTGACCCCTCCTCAAGGGGGGGGTACTGTTGTGAATAGGCTGGAAATGAGTTCTGAGCAGAAGCTCCCTCTGGTGGTTACAAATGGTACTGGACTGTCCAGTGAAGATTGTGAGTATTGGGAATCAGGTGTTACTGACTGGTCTTATATAAGGGAGTCGCCTTCCCATCAGGGTTGCCGGTGATCAATTGTTCTGGTCTCAATCCTTGATTCCTGTTTCCTTGGTAGCCTGCTGTGTCGTGTCTGAATCTCCTGCTAACAGATAAGACATTTTCTTTTTGTTTTTGTGCTTGATTTTTGGATTTTGTCCTGCACTTCTGTGGGGGCCTTCAGGGTCCCCTCTGGGGGCTTTTGCCTCTCTGTTCAGTTCAGCCACTGATGTTTGTACTTTTGCTTTTTCCAGTTTTTTCAGTGGCTGCTGTTTTGTTTTTGGTTACACCAGAGAGCTAATTTAGGTGGTAGAGGTCGTGTGATCTCAGGTGTTTTTGAAATTAGTAGAGTTGGTGCTTTTCAGGGTTTTTTGGGATTGCAGTAAGTGCCCTTCCTATCCTTTTCTATTTAGTAAGTTTGGGCCCCAACGTTTGCTCATACTATTTTCTGTCTGTGTCAGTATTTCTTCTTGTCTAACCGCCATTACATGTTTGGGGGCTTTCTATGTTCTTTGGGGATCTGCTCCGGGGCAGATAGCTTTCCTCTTTCTATCTTTAGGTGTAGTTAGTTTCTCAGGCTGTGACGAGGCGTCTAGGACCAACGTAGGAACGCTCCACGGCTGCCTCTAGTTGTGGTGGTTAGTCAGGGTACTGCAATCTCATAGTTTCCAACTGCTCTGGTGTATTTCCTTTTTGCCTGCTCTCCTCAGCTACCAAATCATAACAGCCCAGTATGAAATTTTAAGAAAAAAGCCATGCCACTATATTATCAAGTGTCTACAGGGTGCACCTTTATCGTGGTTGATACGCCTAGCAATTCCCTTCTGGCATAAATTTATATAAGGCAAGGCAACTTTGTAACCATATAATAATGGTATAGGGACATTAAACATTAACATTCACAGGGAGAGAAACAAAACCCTACAGTGTCCCTGGGAAATTCCCTTGCCTTGCCACAGAAGATGGAACGCTACAGAATAATACAGTTGTGTGAAAAAGTGTTTGCCTCTTCCTGATTTCCTATTATTTTGCATGTTTGTCAAAATGTTTCAGATCAACAAACAAATTTAAATGTTAGACAAAGATAACACAAGTAAACACAAAATTCAGTTTTTAAATGTATGTCTCTATTATTAAGGAAAAAAATCTAAACCTACAGGACCCTGTGTAAAAAAGTGATTGCACCCCCCACACCTTAAAACATAAATTAACTGTGGTTTATCACATCTTTGGGAAGCTGAATTTAAATTCCCTAGCCACACCCAGGCCTGATTACTGCCATACCTGTTTTCTATTAAGAAATCTCTTAAATAGAACCTGCCTGACAAAGTGAAGTAAACCAAAAGATCCTCAAAAGCTAGACATCATGCAGCAATCCAAAGAAATTCTGGAACAAATGAGAAACAAATTACTTGAGATCTAGCAGTCTGGAAAATGTTATAAAGCCATTTCTAAGGCTAAGTGCACACGATCAGGAATAATTGCGTTTTTTTCGCGGTTTTTCCGCGGTTTCCGCGGTAAAAACGCGATAAAAACGCAAGCATTAAGCATCCTATACATGTTAATTGATTCCGCATGTTTTGGCCACATGTTGCGTTTTTTTCCGCGAAAAAACGCTTTGCGGAAAAATAGCAACATGTTCATTAATTTTGCGGAATGTAAGCGGTTCATGTGCGGTGGTACCCAGGGTCTGGAGGAGAGGAGACTCTCCTCCAGGCCCTGGGTACATATCCCTGGTTAAAACAATAATTAAAATAAAAAATAATGATATTCTCACCTTCCGGGGCCCCCGCAGCCTTCCCGGGCCCCCGCAGCTTCCCGCCTTCAGCGACGCTCCCGGCAACTTCCGGTCCCAAGAGTCCTTTGCGAGAATCACCCAGATGGCATAGCGGTCTCACGAGATGTACGTCATCGGTGTGATTTGCCGCAAAGCATCCTTGGGACCGGAGTTGCCGGGAGCGTCGCTGAAGGCGGGAAGGCTGCGGGGGCCGCGGGAAGGCTGCGGGGGCCGCCGGAAGGTGAGAATATCATTATTTATTATTTTTACATTAGATCTTTTTACTATTGATGAGACATAGGCGGCATCAATAGTAAAAAGTTGGTCACACTTGTCAAACACTATGTGTGACTCGTGTGACCAACCTGTCAATCAGTTTTCCAAGCGATGCTACAGATCGCTAGGAAAACGCTAGCATTCTGCAAGCTAATTACGCTTGCAAAACGCTATTATTCTGGCGGGAATCAGCACACAAAAAACGTGCGTATTTCCTGCGGGAGAAGTGCGGGATTGCCGCGGAAATTTCCGCGGCAATTCCGCAACGTGTGAACTTAGCCTAAAGCTTTGGGACTCCAGTGAACCACAGTGAGTGCCATTATCCGCAAATGGCGAAACATGTAACAGTGGTGAACCTTCTCAGGAGTGGCCGGCCTACCAAAATTACCCTAACAGCGCAGCGACGACTCATCCAAGAGGTCAAAAAAGACCCCACAACAACATCCAAACAACTGCAGGCCTCCCTTACCTCAGTTAAGGTCAGTGTTCGTGAATCCATCATAAGAAATAGACTGGTCAAAAATGGCCTACATGGCAGACTTCCAAGACGAAAACCACTGCTGAGCAATAAGAACATAAAGGCTTGTCTCAGTTTTGTTAGAAAACATCTTGATGATCCTCAAGACATTTGGGAGAATACTCTGTCAACTGACGTGACAAAAGTTGAACTTTTTGAAAGGTGTATGTCCCATTACATCTGGCATAGAAGTAACACAGCATTTCAGAAAAGGAACGTCATACCAACATTAAAATATGCTGCTGGTAGTGGGATAGTCTGGGGCTGTTTTGCTGCTTCAGGATCTGGAAGACTTGCTGTGGTAAATTGAACCATGAATTCTGCTGCTTACCAAAAAATCCTGAAGGAGAATGTCAGGCCATCTGTTAGTGATCTCAAGCCGAAGTGCACTTGGTTTATGCAGCAGGAAAATTAACCAAAACACACCACCAAGTCCACCTCTGAGTGGCTTAAGAAAAACAAAATTAAGACTTTGGAGTGGCCTAGTTAAAGTCCGGATCTTAATCTGATTGAGATGCGGTGGTATGACCTTAAAAAGGCAGCTCATGCTCAGAAACCCTCCAATGTGGCAGAATTACAATTCTTCAAAACATGAATGAGCCAAAATTCCTCCAAAGCGTTGTAAAAGACTCATAACCCGTTATGGCAAACACTTGATTGTAGTTGTTGCTGCTAAGGGTGGCCCAATCAATTATTAGGTTTAGAGGGCAATCACTTTTTCACACAGAGCCCTGTCGGTTTGAATTTATTTTTCCCTTAATAATAAAGACCATCATTTAAAAACTGAATTTTGTCTTTACTTGTGTTATCTTTGTCTAATATTTAAATTTGTTTGTCTGAAACATTTAAGTATAACAGACATGCAAAATAATAGGAAATCAGAAAGGGTAAGACACTTTTTCACACAACCATATATAGTGTGATAAATTCTCTGGCAAAGTACTAGAGGGGAGTTACGTAGCACTGAGGTTGTTAGCTTCAGTAATATAAACCTAGGAAATATCATCCAAGGGGGCAAACACTTTTTCATAGAACTGTATGTGGTATTAAAGATGAAAGGCATATAAAACAATTATTATTTATTAAAAACGTATTTAACATTTTAGAACAAATAAGTAACATTAATATTCCAAAAATATTGGTTCATTACTGATATCTATAATGTTTCAGAACAAAACATGAAATTACAGATCTGAGAGTGGTGTCCTCACTATCTCACAAAATTAAGCATCTGCACAGCTTAAAGTCTTTCATTACTTTTGGCTTTTATCACCAATTTTTGCTTTTATTACTTTGGGACCTCTGAAACATCATCGATTTCAATCAATGAGTCAATTACTGATGCTGTTGGCAGTCACAAGCAAGAGATTCGTCATTTTTTATTAACTACAATAAACAATTTTATCTTTGCCTATTACAGATGTGGGACAAGTACCTACAGAAATTATATCTAGAAATAGTTAGAGGGAATCTGTCATGCTATTAACCAACAGCTACAGGGCTAATCTGCAGGGTAATTGCCTTCTGAAGCCGGGCAGCTGCTGTATTGAAAGCCCAGCTACTTCGAGGAAAGTAAGTTTAATCCTCTCAGAAACCACCGGCTTTCAGTCATAGAGGCGCGGCTGGGGCGGCTTCATTCACTGCTCAGTACATAGCGAGCAGTGGCTGTAACCACAATTCACCACTGCCTGACAGATGTTTCTGTATGGATACACTGCTGAACTGGCTGTCAATCAATGCTTGGGTGTCGTTATAGCTATGTACTGAGCAGTGACCAAGTCATGGCGGCCGCGCCTCTATGACTGAAAGCCTGAGCCTGCCAGGTTGCAGTGCAGAGGCCGCACAGCTTCAGAACACTCTTAACCTGCAGATTAGCCCCATATCTGCAGGTTCATAGCCTTTTTTCACATGACAGGTTCCTTTAAAGCTTATTGAAACACCTTTCCTGAAATAAAAAAAGAAAGATATCACTTATTAGCAATCATCTAATATAATTATATCTTAGCAATTTCAAAAGTGCTGCTTCCCTCTGTAAAACTTTTAACTATTTTTTGGATGCTTTTTGCCAGAGGAAGCCAGTTGCCTAATAATTCTACACGCCTTGATAAAGGATGTTGTATCCTTAGTCGCCACCCCCCTCATTACAAAAATACACATCACCTGATCTGCTTCATCCAATAGGCATTCGTTATACAGCTTGGAGTAGGAAAATCTGCACAAAAATTATGACATGGTCAAAATACTCACTTGCCTAATAATTGTGCACAGAATGTAATTAGTAAACCCTCTACTACTTCAAAGAGGTCTTGACACTGTCATCTCCAGAAATCCACAGGCAATATCCCCTCCTAAAGCTGTTGAAAACCTGGCTGTGTTTTACTGTAATTAGGTGAATTTGGATGTAGCTCTTTAGTAACGTAACCACTTATTTTCTTCATATGACGCACTGTCTCTATCTTTTGATCACAGTTTACAATGCATACACCTTAGATAACTGTCAGATGATCACTTATTCAGATGAAAGCTATCTCTCCTCATTCCCTTATAAACATGAACACTCACTTGAGCGTCCCAGACAAAGTGGAGAACTAAAATATTAGACATGAGAATTCAAACTATCCAATCCTTCCCTTTTCTATCTGTTACGGAAAATTTGGGAATTGCCCATAATCATTTGATGAAATGAGCAAATTCAGCTAAATTTAATGTACTGTGTATGCGGGCCTATCAGCTCTGCTCAATCTAGAATCTTGGCCTTAGTTTATAATAAAGCTATGACAGCTATACCAAATCTGTGAAGGAATCCTGAAGACCATATTTATCTATAATAAGGGTCCTCCAGATTCATTTTCAGTGCCTGCAGTAGGATAAAGTATAACATTTCTTACACACATTAGCATGAGGCTCCAATGTCCTCAGACTTTAATTCTCTTTAATAAATATCGGAAAAGCCCATCCTAGTTACTAAATGGAGGGAATGGGATTAAAGGGAATCCGTCAGAAGGTTTCTGCTATGTAATATGAGGACAAATTATGTAGCAACTGAGACACAGATTTCAGGAATGTGTCACTTATTAGGATGTGTGCTGTTGTTTTCATACAATGAAGATTTTATCATTAGGAGATAATCACTGCTTGGACTGATGCTCATGTGAGTCCTGGTCTGTCCACACCCCCTACTCTGATAAGCAGCTCACTGTCAACAGATAATGTACATAGAAAGCTGTGGTGCAGGTGGGGTTAGCTTTCATAGCTCTGCTACATGCTACATCTAAAAACTCTGATTGTATCAGAACTGCTGCACCCAGTAAATTAAGTGATACATCGCTGGATTCAGGGTCCCTTTTCCTACATTATGCTACTTTTAGAAAACCTGGTGACAGATTCCCTTTAAGAACCAAAAGACGTTGCTTAAAGGTTAGAGAGACAGAAGCCACCACACAATAGATCACTTTTAGATTAAGAAAATGCACTTTGTTATATCAAGTGTTGGTCAGAAATTGTTGGATACCACCTTATATCAATAAAGTATAGTTTTTCTAACTGCAGAACTAAAACTTTAGTATAATGCTACGTCTAGAAAACTGCAGACAGTATTTACTTTGAAATGTCAGTTTCCGTGTTCACTTGACCTTTCTATTCTTATGTTATTATAAAAATGATACTGTGAGTCGTACTGTTAGACATAAGAAACAAGATGAATGGCTTCAATACAATTGTTCAAAAAAATAAATTTCATGACGCTCAGTAAATAGATGATAAAACATAATCCAATAATATGTTCCACAATGTAAATTTCAAAAATGCTCCATGTGATTTAGTACAACGCTTCAATATACTGTGCAAGAATAAAAAAGAAAGGTGCGATATGTAATTAAGTGAGAAAGTCTAGCACAAAATGTGCCATAAATCAACAACATTTTTGTCCACCAAACAGGGATCCTGGGTGCTTCACCAAAATGTTAGTCCATTTGAAATTGAGGATAAAAAGATGGCACTCACCGTCCATTTTCAAAGACTCATTTATTTGTAGGCGATTAAAACATGTTTGAAAATGGTTGTTCCAGGACCCAGGGAAGCGCTGGCAGGCGCAAAACGGCCGTCGTACATAACGTGTTCAGTTTCTCCTGCAACCATGTTTTTAATCTTCTACAAAATAAAGGAGTCATTTTAAAGGGGCGGTGAGTGCCACCTTTTGTTTCTCAATCTCATTTTTAGAAGAAAGAATGGTCATGCGGAATATACATCAGAAAATCTAAACATAAAACCTGCTGGAATCCTGACAATTAATCTGTGTGAATAGTCTGGACCACTATGGAGTGTGATCTTTTTTTATGTCTGTAACTTTACCAAATATCAGCACGACTTCTTGTGGACTCATAAAAAAGGTAAAATCTGGCAGCTGCAGACTCATAAAGACTTGTATGCGACTCGTGTACAGGCGCGCTTGCTGCTCATGTAGAAGAGGAGGAGTGCATTGGTGGTAACAAGCTGATAAAAGACAAATTAAATAACCAGGCTCAATAAATAGTGAGGAAGAGGGATAAGAATGTTTCTAGCATCTGCGAAACTCACAAATGTTTTCCCTGCAGCTTTACATAGCAGACAGAATGTTTCTATTTGTTGTATAGCTCATTTCTGTTTCTTTATATTCCACTTTTAATAAACCTGCACTTATGCTGTATGTTAGAAAATGGCAAAAATCTGATATATTTTTTTTTATCAGAGGCACATTACAACCTGCAACATCCTAAGGCAACAAAAAAAGGCACTCTTCAAATTTATCAGTACAATGCAGACTAAAATCCACTTGTAATGCAGGAGGCACGGCCTGTCATAATAGCCTTTCAATGATGACAGTTGAGTAGAGAGGCTACAAACAATGTGAATCCTTTTTATTCCCATTTTCTAACATCACAGTCTGCTATGGCTTTGAGTTTTTCATTCAGCACAATTCACTGCTATTTTACAATTTTAAATTAGACTCCTGGTAAATTGCATTTCTTTGCATTACCAAGTTATTGTTGTATACAGACATAATAATTGAAAAAGAAAATTGTTATCCAAACGTGAAAGGGGTAACTTAAACATATCTTCTGTCTTCTCAAGATAGCCCTATTATTACTGTGCTCAGTGACTTCCAGCATGGCCATGTCATCTACATTTCCATCTCAGTTCACATTACACATTCCCGTCTCGCTAAAGAGGCCACGGACAAATATAGTTATTTTATTGTCAAGCGGAAACATCGAAAAAGCAACAATGGCTCAGCCAGTACTTTACACGCTCTCTGTCCCTGCAATTGGCACTGTCAAGTACACATCCCCAAGCAGACACAAATGACATCAGTGTGAATAAGGTCAAAGTCAGTCTTAATTAATTTTTAATCAATCAGTCCCAAAGTGTCAGAAACTCTAGAAGAACAACATGAAATCTTTGGCTACTATCACTTTTTGTCAGGAGTCACTCACTGACTTTCCTTTGTCCACTTTCTTAAAGGGATTGCCAGAGCTTACTTGAATCTCCACCGATTTGATTAATAGCTATTCATGAGCATTCATCATCACTAGTAAAATAATTCCTTTAGAGGGGTTGTCCAGTCCAAATCCATAAGACTGCAGTCACTCTGTGTGGCTGCAGAGTGCAGACTCCTTAATCCCCTGTGCGCTGCGGGGATATGGCATTTCTGACCCGGGACCGGAGGGTATGTATGAGTTATAAATACTCCCAGCCAGTGGGGGCGGCCTCACTTCTATACACCTGTATGGAGCGAGGGCGTGCCTTCTAGTCGGCCATGTCCACTGGATGGCTGCATCGCCAGACAGGGAGCGGCCTCACTCTATACAAGTGTATGGAGCAAGGCCATGCCCACTAGACGGGGCCTGGTCAGGAATATGTATAACGCATACCTACCCTCTGCTCCCAGGTCAGAATCCGGCAAATCCTGCAGCGCACAGTGTATGCACTAGGGGGACTCATAAGAATGCAGTCACACGGAGTGACTGCAGACTTATTGATTTGGACTGGACAACCCCTTTAATGCTGAATCATACAACTGCATTTAATAAAATTGTGTACATTTTACTTCAAAGAAAAGATTGAGCTTTGTTCGTCCATATAAATGGTAGGCCACGTCTTCAAAACTGCAAGAATCCTTGAATTTAACACAACTGAACATGTTTAGTAAGGAATAGATTTATACATCAACTACAAGCCAAACTGTACTGATCATCACTGACTGATTTCACTAATACTTCTGGCTGAAATGTGGAGCACTAATGTGGTGAGGGGCATAATAAACAATTGTGGAGCAGAGAGAGTGTCTTCCACATTTGTTTTCAACTGGTTTTGCATCCCTAACTATGCAAGCAGAAGTCCTATCACAAGCCACAGAGAACGCCAGCATTCCACCACAAGTGGCGCAATGACATCCGGAATTTAACTGCCGTAGCTGGGAGAATAAGGAAGACCGAGCCATGATTCACGGGAGCAGGGAAGGGTGAGATTTTAAATTATTTTTCTTAATTGCAGTGTAAAGAGGAACTCAATGGAGGAGCTATTTTTAACATAGTGGAGGCACAATATGGGGCACTATATGTGGATGAGGGCCTCAAAGGGGGACATTTTTAGCATATGGGGCCACATAGAGGAAGAATATTATTGTATTTTTGTATGTTAGCCACATATCAAGATATTATTATTGTATGGTGGCCACTTAGTGGACATTATATTAACATGGACACCACATAGAGAAACATTGTTAATGTTTGGAAGATAGAAATGGGGGAATTAGTAAAGTACGGGTTCAAAAGGAGAATATTTTTACAATATGGGGGCTGCAAGGAGGGACACTGGACCAGTATGGTGAAGTACTGTATGAGTGCCATGGTGGCACAATGTATTATGGAAAAAGAGGATTTTTATTATTGCATGGGGACCACAAAAGGGGACAAACATTACTACAGTATGGGAGACACATAGCGACACATTTATACTGAGTCAAGGGACAGATTTACTCAAGTGTATTTTATTTTAGGGTATACTGTTATTGTGGGACAGAAAGGGAGGGACTGTTACTGAAGACTTGTAGGAAAAAGTGAAGAAAGTGCTCTCGAAGTGATCAGCCATGTATGTCTATTACATTCTGTAGAGATGACTCACGCTGAAAAACATCAAACATAATACTGTAGTCTGCGTGAGATGAAGAAAAAAAGCTAAATTAAATTATGCCAATTGGAGATGTCATTGGTTTTACCTGTACACTGTATATAATCTACAGAGCTGCTGGGTACAGCTGGCACTGGGGGTAATATTAGTGTTACTACATTGGTTTATTAATGATCAGCATGGTGGTAATATTTAGTCACTATGTGGTCTTGGTGGGTGGCACTTATTCCATGTATGTAGCATTATCAGCATGTTGGTCATGGTACAGTGGGTTTTGTTCAGTTAAAAGACGGTGGTAATATTCAGAAACTATGTGGTGGTAATATATGGTCAGGGTATGGTGGCATTATTTTGCACTTGTATAGTAGTATTAGTAATATTGCTCTTGGTATAGTGGCTTCTGTTCAGTAACAGCTTAGTGAAACTATTGTTACTTGATAAATATATGAGTATTATTTAGAAGTACTACTTTTATGAGGGGAACACAGGCAATCAACGCCACCAGGGCCACACATCTTAGCAACATGCTAGAGGTGTGTAAAGTGGCACAGGTCCAAATGTAGCCCTGGGACCCATAAAACTCTAGTTATGCCACTGATATGATGTGCAGATTTCTAAATACTTCTGACCACGTTTGCGATATATCTATTCCAACATTCATATCAGTGATTATGATGCTAAAGCCTGTCTGTAAATAATCCTTATCAGAATTATAATGTTCCTGACTAACAAAACAAACAAAAAAACTATGTGGGATTAATTTTGGTACCTCATTAACTTTCAGGTTATAGCATGTTATGACATCAAATCAGTATTATTTATATTGCACATTACATCAGTAAATTCTCACATTTTCTACATCAACTGAAATAATGCATCTAGGTAGTAACAGACGCTGCCATCTACTGACCAAAATATAACTATTACACTGTACCGATATTTGCTGCTAATAAGTTCCTATTCAAATGACCTTTAGTACTACTAGATCCAGGAACACTTACACATTTTACCTGGAAAATGGACATTCATTGCAGAAGTAAAGTTTCCCTTCCATGAATTACAATAATAATGCTTTCAGTGCTGCTAGAAAAATAGTCATAATATACACTCATAATTCCATATACGCTTAAAATATATCAGTTACCTTAAAATTTATATGTAGAGTACATTAATGTACATGGACAGCGAAGCATTATTCACAAGTGGACCTAATGCAAGTTAAAGGTGATTCATGCGGAAAAAACCACGGGCACCAAATTGCAGCCTTGTATGTTATTCACTGAAATGCGTCAGTGCTTCAGAGAAAATATACTTTGAAGATCAGATCTGAGACAGTAGCTGAATGCCAGACTAGTTCGGTACTGCCCATGGTTACCTTTTCCTAGTGCTGCTACAAGTGATTTATTGTAACGGGTCTGGTAGGTGAAACCACTGAGCTTTATTATACAAGACAGTATACTTGTAAGAGAGCAGGTGGCGCCCGGGAATACGACAGGAATTCACGGGAAGTGACCAGGGCAGTTCTGGGTAGGCAGTTGTCACGGCAAGTGACCAGGGCAGTCTCTGGTAGGCAGGTTGTCACGGCAAGTGACCAGGGCAGTCTCTGGGTAGGCAGGTTGTCACGCAAGTGACCAGGGGCAGTCTCTGGGTAGGCAGGTTGTCACAGCAAGTGACCAGGGCAGACTCTGGGTAGTCAGGTTGTCACGGCAAGTGACCAGGGCAGTCTCTGGGTAGGCAGGTTGTCACGGCAAGTGACCAGGGCAGTCTATGAATATACAGGCTTATACGACCTGAGCTGTTGTAGCCTCCTGGTAGGCTGCAGTCCGATGGCAGATGATCGCTCCCAAGCGAGCAGGCAGGAGTCTCTGGAGTAGCCGGTGATCACTGCTGGAGATGTCCGAACCTTCGGATAAAGCTGCAGTCGGATGGCAGATGATCGCTCCCAAGTGAGCAGGCAAGAGTCTCTGGAGTAGCCGGTGATCACTGCAGATGGAGTCCGAACCTTCGGATAGAGCTGCAGTCGGATGGCAGATGATCGCTCCCAAGTGAGCAGGCAAGAGTCTCTGTAATAGCCGGGGATCACTGCAGGTGATGTCCGAACCTCCGGGGGGGGCTGCAGTCAGATGGCAGACACCAAACAGACAGGTAACAGGCAGGCAACTGGAAACAGGAGCTGAGGGCTGAAGCAGAGTTATACAGTGCAATAACAACATTGCTCGGGCACCTCCATTAAGGAGGAAGCCCTTAATATAGGGTGGAGTCCTCCGGCATTGGCCGGAGACTAATTTGGAAAATGCGCGCGGTTCCTTTAAGAGCGGGGGAGGGTGCGGGCGCGCCCTAAGTCCAGCAGCAAGGAAACAGCGCGCGGGCCCAGCAGGACGGAAGGAGGACGCCGAGGATGCTGAGGGCGCTGAGGACGCTGGGGGCGCTGAGGACGCTGGGGGCGCTGAGGACGCAGAGCGCTGGTAAGGGGAACGGCGTCCCTGCCTGGCAGAGGGCCAGGACGCCGATGCTACATTTATTAGTCTCTCCCTTGTGTACATAGAAGAGACCTGTCAACCACCTGCAGCTGTAATCAGAAGCGCTGTCCAGGGTCAGCATCAGTCAAGTCTAGTCTTTGGCTATGCCCCTCGGCCGGATCTACAAAGTATATTTTTTTCTGAAATGCCAAAGCATTTCAGAGAAAAATATACAGCATTGCCAGGATCTGATTCATGCTGCCCACGCAGTAGCATAGTTCTGCGCTCAGAGGGGCCCACCTGGAGCTACAGCTACCCTCAACTGTATAGGTGTGCATAGCAAACCAATACAATTAAGCTCAGCGGTAGAGCAGGGAGACACAGTCTCCCTGCATTGCCGGTCAACCTCTTGGAACAGCAGGATGATGCCATGGCAGAGGCAATGGCGCACGCACAGTCCAAGAGACATCATGCCAAGTCAGGGCTCTGAAGTCCTGTGCATGCACCAGCTCCTCGGCCAATGAATCATCCTCTGTGGCCTAGTGACTGAGCGGTAGTGCAGGGACATCAATGTGTTGATGAGCCTGGTGAACTCATCGGAATCCTGGATTGTGTCAGTATATGATGTTTTTAATGTTACTTAAAACTTTTGGTGTGGGAGGGGCACTCATACATTTTAGGGGCTACTTCAGGGACCCTCAAAAGTGTGGGGGCCGTTATACAGCATGAGAGCTAATATGAGGGCCTTCATACAGTATGGGACTTATGTGGAGGCCATCATATGGTGTAGAAACTAATGAGTAGGGCCATTATATACTATGGGGGTTAATGTGGGGCCATCATATGGTTTGGGAATTATTGTGGGGGACCTCATAGAGTATGGAAGTCAATGTGGTGGCCATCATATGGTTTGGGAAGTAATGTGGGGCCCTCATACAGTATGGGGGTATATGTGATGACCATCATGTGGTGTGGGGGCACTCATACAGTATGAGGATTAATATAGAGGTCATTATATGGTGTGGGAACTAATGTGAATGCCCTCATACAATATAAGAGCTAATATGGGGCCCTCATACAATATGGGAGCTAATGCAGGAGGCCTTAAAGTGTGGGAAATATTGTGGAGCAAGTGTGGGTGCCATTATACAGTTTGGGAGCTAATGTGAGGGCCATTAAGCAGAGTGAGGATTTCTGTGAGGGGCATTATACTGTTTTACGAGAGCAATGAAGATATCATACTATGTATAGGGGAGCTGTGGACCCATCATACTTTGTATAGGGGAGCTGGGGGCCCATTATACTGTGTATAGGGAGCTGAATGCCCATTTAATGTGTATAGGGACCTGTGGGTGCATTATACTGTATATAGGGGAGCTGTGGGAGCATTATAATGTATATTTGGGAGTTATACATGGGGACTAAGGGTATATTATTAAATGTTAAGTGGGGATGTAAACATTATTGTCATAGGGGCACTGTATAGAAATGTATTTTCGGTAATGGCATAGTCATCTGCTGAGGTTCCCCTATATCCACTATTAGAGTACGCCATCGTAGTCATAATGAGGGTCACCTGGTAAGAGGCCCACTCAGATGTTTTGCACCTCAACCCCGCCCCGAGGTGAACTCCTAGCTATGACTCTGTGCCCACGGTTTGTTTTATAAGGGAAGATAGTTCCAGTATGGAAGCATCATTTACATATAAAAAGGAATCTAGGTTATGGTCAAACACTTTAATCCGTGCACAATGTATGCTTTTAGTAGAGCAAATCTTTATCCATTACTGGATTTTATAATGTAAATGATAATGATTCTGTTATATACTGAGGGGTTGGGTAGACAAAAGTTTGATTTCAATCTGGTATTGCAATCAATCCACCTATAAGCGATAGCTGTCACATAAAAGAGTCGGACTGTGGCAAGAAAATTAAATTCTCAAATCACATGCAATGGAGTATGTACTTGAAATAGAACAAAATGCTGTGAGGCCTATGGAAAGAAGGTACTCAATGTAAATTGGCATAATCCCTTGTTTTGGGTGACACAGAACAAAACTGTTTAAGGGATTCCATCGTCACAGGTTTAACAATGTTAGAAAGTCAAAATAATTAACTCAAGGACCAAGGAAAAGAGTAGGGTCAAATTCAGCACCAAATCCCCATGTCCCAGGGAGTTTTAGGTGGGGTAGTGCTAGTTAGCATCAGAAGGGGCCACAATTTTAATGTAAATTTAACTGATAATGGGGGCCTCCATATCTGCTGAGAGGTTGACAGGGAAGACATTTCAAATAATACAAGATTGCTGCAAAAAAACATAGTCCAACTGCCCTTGGGTGTTTTATACAAGAAGCTTATCGGGCCTAATTCATCAAAACTATCTTACCATAAATGTGTCTGTTGCCCCTAGCAACCAATCAGAGCTCAGCTTTCATTTTACCTCAGTAGTACAAGAAATGAATGAAGCTCATCATATCTTCACGGAGGGCAGGAGTGTTCTATGTGGCTGTGTCCAGCATGTCATATTCGGAGCAACATAGAATTGTGATAGTGGAGTTTTATGCACACACAGGCTCATTCATAGATACACAGTAATATTTATCTCCATTCAGCTAATGACGTAAGACCAACATTCTCTATCATGTGAGTCTCCAACTTCCACCTCCAAGACTTCTCTCGTGCTGCAACAGTTCCCTGTATTGCTCTACCACAAATAATATGGATAATTCCCAGTATCCACATTTTAAGTGTGCCCTAGGGGTATGGTGACACACGGCATTTTTAAAGCCTTTCTTTATACAGTATAGCAACAATGGAAGGAGTAAGAAAGTTCCAAAAAACACATTTTTATATGCAGCATTTTTTTCTACTCTACTCTAGTTTTTGGTGCAGCAAAAAACACCACAACTATGGATGAGCTACCTGATGTTTTTTAGGGGTTTTTGAAACAGAAAGTAAGCAGAAATTTTCCAAATCTTTCTCAAAAACGCAATATTTTTCAAAAATTTAGATTTTCCGCTCAACAAAAAAAATCTCTTTAGACAAACCTATTACCTCTCCTAACCTAAATCAACTATGTATTCCTCTTCTCCTTTTCCTTAGTAGCTGGGTCTTTGTATCACCTTGTTCTACATCCTGATTGCACTCAAAAGAATGTTGTATCTGTAGGTAAGCAGATAGTAGCTGATGACCGGTTCATGCAGTTATACCTGAATATCCCTATTTATTATTATTGATGGCTGTACCAAACACTACAAACACTTCTTACATATGGTGCCCCCCCCACTTAACTATAGATTGTAAGCAGGGTCCTCACGCCTCTTTTTTAACTGTCGAATTATGTGTTATTGCCTGCACATGTCTCCTCTGAATTGTAAAGTGCTGAGGAATATGTACAATTATTATTTATTCTGCTAATTAATTTCTTCTGCTTCCAGCAACAAGCAGTATACATGGATTGGAACAGGAACGGTGCAACATACGATCCGTGGCCATGACAATATTCAATATTCTTTGATGAAAATGTGAATACAGCTGTGTACATGGACATCTTCCAGCAATTCTACACTCAGATAATTGTTCATAAGCACGAGTGCTGATTCTTTCAGCAGGAAACAGGCTGACCTTCTATATACCTTATCATCTCCATTAGGGAATTCCTGCATTCTCTAAAACATTTTTGTAAAAGATGAAAATAATGCACATTATCCCCATTTTGTAATAACCATTACTTAAAAGTAATTTTAATCAGAACCTCAATCAGTGGGCATGAAGGTATATAATTAGTGATCTCTATGTACAGTAAGTAACCTTGTTCCACTTGTTCCCTATATTAATCAGTATGGAAAGTGCTGAATAATATCTCTCTGTCTCAGGCCTGGATCGCATGGTCGTATTTCCAAGACCTGGTGGAATAATAGTTTTATATTTTGCTTCCCAAAAGCATTATAATATTTGGCGGAAAACAGTGCTGCTGTATTGAAACCCTTTACCATGATGAAAACTTGCTCTACAGATTGAGGTTAACAAGAGTTTTACAACTTGTTCCAGATTCTATTGGAGATTGACCTTCCAGAAAACACAAACTGCGCTCCTCGGCCACTCGGTATTCCAATTGTTAGTCTGAATGCAATTACTATCTTTGTTGAACTGAACAGTACGTATGTGGGATTAAAGATCCAAACTATGTAACTTGGAAGAAGTTGTTTTAATTACCTGTGCCAAAAACGGACTAAAATGTTTGCAGATTGTCATTATTGTGAAGTTATTGATAGCAGCATGAACCCCAAGTCAAGATTTTCTTCCATCCTTCATAATAATGGGATTTCAGTCATTTTATAGATCCCAGATCTGGCAAACACTAACGTGCTATACTGTGTCAATGGTAAAACCAGTCTCTAGCTTGAGTTATGCAAATTGCCTCTTTAAAAAAAGAGGACTTGAACTCTATAGCGCCACTTATTGGAAGTAGCGATCCTACAAGTCACAATCAACCCTTTAACGAGTCTTGTAATATGACTTAGGATATTTGGCTTTTAACCTAAGTCATATTACAAGACTCGTTAAAGGGTTGATTGTGACTTGTAGGATCGCTACTTCCAATAGGTGGCGATATAGAGTACAAGTCCTCTTTTTTTAAAGAGGAAATTTGCATATAAAATTTCCCAGAGGAGCATTGCACGGCGAATAAGCTTCCTTACCTCGACACGCCAGAGCTGGTATGTCACTCTCCACAAGGAGAAACCTTACCCCTTAGACCCTAGCTTGAGTTAGTAATTGTCGAGGTGGTAAGAGGCAGGTTTGACTTTTGTCAGGATTTAAGAGGATAAATGATAGGGAA
>JARQOD010000004.1:380410519-380472088 GCA_033576555.1 Oophaga sylvatica | reverse complement strand
TTTGAAGACCATGTTAGCAACTATTTTGTCTCTGCATTTAACCCTATTCATCATTACTAAAAGGTTATAAAGTAAGTATACTGAGAAAGTGTTCTACTAGAGTGTGATGACAAAGATACTATGCTATTTCCTTCTTATATTATCCATGACTGGACATCTTCTGTGAAGTACCTGCAGCGTTTATAGGGTTGTGAAAGGCTCACTAAACAGATGTAATCCCCCTCTTATTTCGTAACTTACTTAAGTCCTGTTTCGCATTACCAAGAGACTAAATGTCCCCATGAAATGCCAGTGAAGTGTTCCCAAAACCTCACTGCTGTCATATTGTTGATTCACTCAAAAATATATAGCACATACAGTATTTCTATTCCCAAAGCACATTTATTACTTATCAGTCATTACCTCAAGGAAAATGCAGAGAACACCTGGCTGCTTATAGAATGGAATACGCACCAAGCTTAGTCTGAAGTTTTATAGAATTTCCCAAGTTTTAATAAATTCATGACTCACTTGAAAGTAAGTTATGTCTGCAGTGAAATGTCTTAGATGTCACAAATAAAATTAATAGCACTATGCAAGGCATATGTACAGCTGAGATAAAACAGTATTACCCATCATTTATATTGCATCTCAGATGGGTTTCCCACATGCATATCTATGAGGCATGTCCAAGATATTCTGATGCACAAACCCTGGAGACTATAGACGTCTCATGATCATAGGTGATAAACTCAGATTATGTCATTGTACAGATGTAATGAAGCTTATGTACCAGAGCACCTAATAAGCCAGGTATGTATTGTCCTTAACTCCATCCTTGACAGCATAATATTTAGGACCATGGGTGTTTAAAGAGAAACTGTCACGTAAAAAAATGCTATTAACCTTCATATATGGAGTTAATCTGCAGGTTAATAGTGTTAGGGCTGGCGGAACGCACAAAATAAATATAAATAATAAGTGCGTTCGCAGCCCGGGGTCCACCGTGCAGGCAGAGCCTGCTGCTAGTAGGATGGGGGTAAGGCAAACTCTGTTACTTCACAGAGTCGCAACTATAGACACTGTGGCCCTATATGGCGGTATAAGCGAACTCTGTTACACCACAGAGTCGCTAAGGTAGAAACGCAGACATATGGACTGTGTCCTGTTAACTCCACAGGTATGCACAGACAACTGCTGTGTGGACAGCAGCCCGTAGTAACGCAATCAGCAACGCAATCAGACAATCTCCTCACCGAGAAGCCGGTATTCTAGGGGCTTATTTCAGCCAAGCCCTAACACATGCGTGCAAGATAACCCTGGCGCAAAGCACATAATGTGATTGATACTAGCGCATGGCGGCACGACCATGCCACCCTTTTATAGTAGCAACTACAGACCTGCCAGATAAGGACCAATAGGAAACTGCTTCAGAACACAAGTGGTTTCAGGACCTTCCTGGCGGACCAATAGGAGCTGCTGCAGTACCTGAGCATGTGACCCCTGATCTCCATGAGAGATCTTACTCTGGGCATACTCAGAAGGGGAAAGCAAGGACTTTGTCCTAAAGACGTCTGCTCACCGCTAACCAGTACTGGCTACAATAGCAGAGCCTGTAGGAGCAGCAGTAATCCTCTGCACAATGTTAGACTGGGTGAGACGCTGGGACCGACGTCTAAGCTGAGCAGAGTCCACTGCGGCCGGAGACGGATGGGAGACCGCAGCAGGGACGGCTCGAGATTCCCCTTGTGCAGAAGCTGGAACTCGACCCCTAACAAATAGTGTTCTGAGCCAGCCTGTTGCTTGCACTTAGACCCCCACTGCCGGGAGGAAATTAGCCTTATTCCCCCCAGCAGCTCACTTAGAATTAGGGCCAGCTGTCAGTCAGTGAAGGGGGTGCAGTTACCCAACCCCACATGACTGAAACCTGAACGCTGCCGGGAGGAATAAGGTTAATTTCCTCTTGGCAGAGGGACTCTCAGTGTGGGAGCCGAGCATGTTTTAGACTATACTGAAACTGTAGCAAAATGCATGATTTTAATATTGAAGCACATGTACTAACTGCATAATTCACTATCAGGACTCTTCAGACCTATAGATAACTACCCATTCCTGGTAATACATGTGGGGAGAAATGACACAGTAAGAAAGGACATGGAAACCATCTACAGTGACTTTGAAAAGTTAGGCAAGAAAGTGAAAGAATTGGGAAAGCAGGTGGTCTTCTCATCCATCCTCCCTGTGGATGGCCATGGAACAAGATTCTACAGGTAAACAACAGTTATGTTGATGGTGCCATCACCAAGGATTTGGATTTCTGAATCATGGAGTGAATTACTTATACGATGGACTACATCTTACCATGACTGCAAAACACATATTTGGAAGTTGCCTTGGTACTAGTGTTGAGCGATACTGCTCGATATCTAAAAATATCGTATCGAAATGGTATCGCCGATATCACTAAATATCGTCGATATCCGATTCTGATACCGGAAGTCCCATGTAAGTCTATGGGAACAAAATATCGCAACAAAAAAAACCCTTTCTTTCGTTGTAAACACAAAATATACACACATAGAATACATATATATATATATATATATATATATATATTACATGTCATTGTGACATATATATACATATATTTATAGTTTATACACTTCTACATAGTAAAATAGACTCTGATTCAATTGCCGGGTAAAGCCGTGACATACCCCATAGAAGTCGACGGGCTCGGTGCCGAGTACCCCCAAAACCTCTGGCTCTGTGCGACTCAACTTGGGCGTCACGAACAGGATTCTGTAGCTCGCTATAAGCGAGTCCTGTGTGCCTGAATTGAACTGGTTTTGTGCTTGAGAATTGCTAAAATCATCAGAGAATGTATTTGCCATTTTTCAGCCATATCTGCGTCACGACGAGGCACTGGTGAAGAAGAAGGGCGTGCTCTTCGTGGGTGTACACTCACTCAGTGGCGCGAAAACGATGGCCGACCACTGTAAATGGTACTGCAATGTAAGATCGTGCCCCACAGCTCTTGGGTTCCGCCTCCTCATCCTCCTCAGTGTGCGGAAACTAACACGAAGGTCCCGCCTCCCTACAAAAGAGGGGCCCTCTCCAGATGCTAATGACACATGTGACTTGGCAGAGATGGCTAATGGACACGAGCAGAAGTGTGAAGGGATGGAGCAGTCAGAGCTCTCCCCCCATGGAAGCGACCCGATCGCCACGGAACCACCGTTGGGCACCCGGCCTGGAAACCCTCCTACGCTGCAAGAAGCGGAGGATACCCTAAGAGGCCTGGCCCGGCACCGGGAGGAGGTCGTCAGGATGGAAGCCAGCTGGCGTGCCCTAAAACTAAACTTGGAGCGGCGCCAATCCCTCTTACCTGAAGTGTCTGTACCGGAAGGTGAGGCACCCGTTCTAGTAGAGGAGTCCGTGCGGGCATCCCAGCCCTTGCAATGTGATCCGGTTGACGTTGTCGCAGTGGAGGCACCCGTTCCTGCAAAAAACTCTGCACCGGCAGCACCCCAGATCCGCTGTCTGCCCCCGTCGCTGAGACAGAAGAAGCGACACCCGTCCTCATGGAGGAGGCCGCGCAGGCACCAGAGGTGTACCTGTCTGTACCGGAGCCCCGACTGTCATCTGTTCCAGAGCCGGCTGCTTCCTCCGCAGGTGAGCGCCGCCAGGACTGGGGGGCGCCAGGAGAGCTGCCGCAAACCGGACACTGTAAGCTGCAGTTTGATGGTGGAGACATGGAGCTGCTGGTGGAGGAGAATTTCAACCGGCGTCAGGAGGAAGAGTGGAGACGTTGGGAGCGGGAAGCAGAGCGACAAAGGGAGCAGCGAGAAACCCAAAAGCTTCGGCAACGTAACCTGGAGAAGGACCGGGCAGATAAGGACCGGATGAGAAAAGATAAAGGAACCCTGTGGGAGCCGCGGCGTAAGGGTGCAGTACGGAGCTTTAAATTGAAAGGTGGTTGGGGCTTCATCCAGGAGCCTGGACTTTATTTAGAAGTTTTTGTGAACCGGCGGGACGTGGAGGCTCACCTCCCAGAAGGACACCCGGGGAGGGACCTGTTGCCAGGAGACTTGGTGACTTACACCCGACACTGGGGTTACAATGGATGGTACGCCCTAAATGTTACCAGGTGCGACCCCTACTCCCCAGAGTGTCAGGAACCTGTGAGACCCTCGGAGCCTTCAGCCTCCCACATCCAGGCCTCTGCAAAAGTGCCCACCCCACGCCGTAAATCTCCCCAGCCTCCCTCAGTGGTCTCCTCAGCAGCCCCAGCTATGGACATGATAAGTATAGCTGGCCCGTACCCGGTGCCTGTTAGGCCCCCTGGGGTTCGTTCAGTCCGGGACATAGGGTTCCAGACCCGGAGGGAGATGAAAGAGGTGGCCACACAGACCCAGATAGCGGGTCACGACTTGACTGTACAGGCCACACGACGTCATCAGGTCCTGGTGGTCCTTGGTGTCTCGGATGTTTGGCAAGCATCAGAAGAGTACCAGGTGGTACCTGGAACACCCCTGCCAAAGAATTATAAATAACCCGGACAGGGTCCCTGTATGTAAATAGTTAAATTGTTGATGTACCCGGACGGGTGAATGTTCATTAAAAGTTTTTTAATTTAATAAAAAAAAAAAAACACAGTTTTCATTACTTTTATTACAGTCTCATCCTGCGACGCCATCGATCTCCTGTAAAAAAATGAAAAAAAAAAAAAAAAAGTATACCACCTGACCGACGCAGTCCATAGTAACGAGTGTCCCACGACGATCCAGCTCTGCTACATCAGAATGACAGGCAGAGCCTGTCATCCCGGCGCAGCACAGCTGATTACCTGCTTCCTTGGCGGTGACGTCATCGGACTGGTTTACGGCCGGGATTACCCTGCAGTCACTGCAGTTATCGCGAAAAACTGCATGTGACCGCCAGGGAGAAGATAATGGCGGCCATCAAGCAGTCCAGGACGTGACCGCCGGAGATCTTCTGCCAGGTAAGTGCCGCTGACTCCTGACAGACCCGACCGACGGACACTCACAGTGACAGTGACAAATCCGATTCCGGTATTCGATATGACGAAAATATCGGTATTCGGAATCGAAAGCCCGATACAGCTAATATCGGCCGATACCCGATATTTGCAGTATCGTATCGCTCAACACTACTTGGTACACAAAAGAGCTTTTAAATAGAACATTGTGGGAAGGGAACAAAAGGCCAGGGAAAGCCATACAGATAAAAAAATACTATTGAGAACTCTGCTTTTAGAAGTGGAAAGGAAGAACAAAGACATAAAATCAGAATAATAAAAATAATGTTGAAAGAGAAACTGATCACAAACTAAAATGTTTCTATACAAATGCACAGAGTATGGGCAACAAACAAGGAGAATTGGAACTACAAAGGCAGGAGAAGAAATATGATGTCATTGGAATCACTGAAACTTGGTGGGAGGATACACATGATTGAAATACAAGGCTAGAAGTATACAACTTACTTGAAAGAAACAGACTTAATAAACTGGGACTAGAAAAATATTGAAGCTTCAGAGACTGGGAGTTCTGTGCAGACTGTTTGGGTAAGAATACAAGGAGAGAACAATGGCAAGGACACCATTGTAGGAATTTACTGCAAGCAACCTTGGCAAGCTGTAGATATGGATGAACTATGCATCAGATTTCCAAGTTCTCAAAAAAAATGACATAGTATTCTTGGGAGATTTCAACTATACAGTCATTTGTTGGGAATGTCTCTCAGGCAAAAGTAACAGGTCCAGCATATTCTTTTCCTCTCTTGCTGACAACTTTATCTTCCAAAATGCAGAGGAGAAAACAAGGGGATCTGCTACTTTGGATCTAATCCTTATAAACATGGAGGAAATGGTTGAGTAGGTAAGGATGGCTGAAACCCTAGGAAGCAGTGATCATGCTATCGTAGAATTTTGGATAAATAGAGGAGGAAGACCTATGAAGACTCAAACTTCAAGGTTGGATTTCAGAAAGGCAGATTTTAAGGGACTCAGAAAGAGGATTGGAGGGATCCAATGGCTGAATGTCCTTAAGGACAAAAATGTCCAGGAAGGATAGGTACCTTTTAATGGCTAACTGAAAAGATGGTAACAAATTGCAAGCTTTCGAGACTACTCAGGTCTCTTCATCAGGTCTTTGCCTGATGAAGAGACCTGAGTAGTCTCGAAAGCTTGCAATTTGTTACCATCTTTTGAGTTAGCCATTAAAAGGTATCAACCACTGAGGACTCTCAAGTCTAAATATTTTTCTATCTACTGGCTAACATGGTACGAAGATACACATCTTTTCCTATATCAGGAAGGATAGGAAACTTTGAAAAATGAGATTCTCAAAGCACAATTGTTAACAATCCCTAAAAGAGAGAGGAAAAGGAAGCATTTAAGGAACCCAGGATCGATGAACACAGAACTTAAACACAAGCTGAAAAGGAAGAAAGAAAAGTTTATCAAATGGAAAGAGGGAAGTATATCTAAAGAAGAATATAATGCTGTCTGCAGAACCTGCAGGGCAAGCATCAGATTAACTAAAGCTGATAATGAATTAAGGCTTGCAAGAGATGTCAAAACCAATAAAAAAGAATTTTGGGGTTATGGCAAAAGTAAAAGAAAAGTCAAAGATGCTATAGGATTTTTACAGGATGAAAATGGTGAAGTGGTAAAAAATGATATTGAGAAGAATGAACTTTTAAATTCCTATTGCATCTGTTTTCTCTCCGAAAGTAAATGTAACATAACTGATCTTCACTGTACTATTGAATGAATAGAATAATTCACACTATCTATAAATAGATAGGTAGTCAGGGAATACCTAGCTAACATAATTTAATTCAATTCTCCAAGTTCAGATTAATTACATCCTAAGGTATTGAGAAAAATTATAAAACCACTCTCCTTAATCTTTGAAAATTCTTGGCGAACAAGAGAAGTCCCAGAAGACTGGAGAAAAGCAAATGTTATCTTTAAAAAAGGGAAAGAAGGTGGACAGAGGGAACTATAGGACTCCAGGAAGAAGCATGGGTGAAACGCGCGTCGGGGTGGGGAAGAGACAGCGTGCCACTCGGTATTCATGTGTGCAGCAGAATAACAGGTAAAATGCATGAGGCACAGCCTGGCTTATCAGTGTAAAGGATGTTTGACTATGGTCTATTGTACTGGATCTATATTTTAGCATAGGGGAATTTACTGTCCCCTGTGGAATTTATTGGTATATGCACTGCACTTTATTTAAGCACGTTTACATAGAGATTAGGTAATTCCATTTTGCAGGTTCTATTGACTTGTTTAGCTATTGTCAGTGTGACAAAATTTTTTTGAAAGGGATCCCTGTTTTGGGGTGATTGCAATTCTGCACCCCTATGTACCTACATGTGCATTTATTTTACTTTTCTCCATATTAGGTCTGACATGATATGGCCACATGGTCTCTTAATAAGGAGACTTGCTTTATGAAAGGGCATATTTGTTCTGCAAAATATACATTTACCAACATCTATAATACAAACTGCTGCAGCTGTCCTTCCTACTTTGCGTGATAGGGTTTGAGGCACCTTTTTATTATGTTTATGTTTTGTAGAAATTTTTTTTTAATGAATGTTGAAATAAAGTATTGTTATTTTATTTCTATTGTCTGAACACTCCTTGATCTTGATGATGCATAATTGCTGCAGGTTCTATATGTTTCTAATTAATTTTGTGCAAGGAAAATAGGCTTGGGTTATATGCTTATCACTATCTATAAATAGATAGTCAGGGAATACCTAACTAACATAAATTAATTCAAGTCTCCAGGTCCAGATGAATTACATCCTAGAGTTATAGAACCACTCTCCGTAATCTTTGAAAAATCTTGGCGAACAGGAGAAGTCCCAGAAAACTGGAGAAAAGCAAATGTTATCTTCCAAAAGGGAAAGAAGGTGGACAGAGGGAACTATAGGCATGTGAGCCTGACTTCTATACCAGGAAAGCTCTTTGAACAAATAATTAAACAACATGTATGCAACTACCTGGATGAGAATGAAGTGTTTAACTAGAGCCTGCATGGGTTTGTAACTAAGTAATGTCAGACTAATTTAATTAAGATTTAATCAAACTTGAACTGTGGGCAGCAACTAACAAATTGTGTTTTAACAGGAAGAAATGCAAAGTCTTACATCTGGGCAAGAAAAATGAAAAAAGTATACAGTATACACAATGGGAAGAATGGGGCTAAGCAACAGTACATGTGAAAAAGACTTAGATATACTAATAGATCACAGACTGAACATGAGTCAACAGTTTGATCCAGCAGCAAAAAGGCAAACACAATTCTGGGTTGCAATAACAGAAGCATACAGTCTAGATCACGTGAGGTCATTATTGCCCTCTACTCCTCGTTGGTCAGGCCTCATCTAGAAACTGTGTCCAGTTCTGGGCACCACATTTGAAAAAGGACATGAACAAACTGGAGCAAGTTCTGAGAAGAGCAACCAGAATAGTGACCGGTCTGCAAACCATGTCCTATGAGGAACGGTTACAGTATTTTGGAATGTTTAGCTTGCAAAAGTGAAAACTGAGAGGAGACTTAATTGCTATCTACAAATATCTCAAGGCTGTCACACTGTAGAGGGATCATCAGTATTCTCATTTACACAAGGAAAGACTAGAAGAAATGGGATGAAACTGAGAGGGAGGAGACACAGATTAGCTATTAAAAAAACTTTTTGACAGTGAGGGTGATCAATGAGTGGAACAGACTGTCACGAGAGGTGGTGAGTTCTCCTTCAATGGAAGTCTTCAATCAGAGGCTAGACAATCATCTGTCTGGGATGATTTAGTGAATCTTGCATTGAGCAGGAGGTTGAACCAGATAACCCAGGAGTTCCTTTCCAACTCTACCATTCTATGATTCTATTAAAGGCTATAATGGCCAATTTTTACAAGAAGTGCAAGCTAATATTAATAAGCCCCACTTGTAAATTTACTCTAAAACTCACAAACAAAAAAAAACTACAAATACAGACATTATTGATGTGCCCATTATTACTCAATTTAACGCAAATACAGACATTTTGAGAAAAATTTAGTAAATATTGGGATATTCTAAAGGACGACAAAATTATTGGTAAAAAAATATCAAAGCATCCTCATTTTATTTTTAGGAAGCCCGCAATCTCTGTAATCTGTTTGCCCCTTCAGTGCGAGAACCCTAGGCTGAGAGGGAAGCAACTTTTTTCCACGATCCCTGAGGGCTTCTTCCCATGCAAAAAATGTCAAGTGTGTCCAGTAATGCACACTAAAAAACGACTGGAGTTTAACAAGGGGAATACTGAATATAATATTCTAGATCATATAACTTGCACTGCCAAAGGTGTTATTTATTGCATGAAATGTCCTTGCAATAAAATATACATAGAACGCACAAAGCTTTCTATGAATAAATGGATTAGCGAACACCTGCGGAATAAAATAAACACATTTTGTGACCATCACCTATCTAACCACTATCTAGGGGGATCTGTATATGACACAGAATTATTGGGTACACAGAACATTTCTAGACGCTAGCAAAGTGTTGATTTTATTCAGCAAATGTCTCGTGCAGAAAGCGAGTGGATATTTGAACTGGACACATTAAAACCAAAGGGCTTGAACAGACAAGTGGATCTATTTGCCTTTCGATGTTGATAGACATACACCTGATTGATACCATTATGTTAGCATATATAAAGGCTCATTTACCATCCATGGACCTTCCCTGAGAAAGGAAACTGTTGTTTTCCAAAAAGCTTGGAATGAAGTTTGGTGCATTAAGTGACTCATACCGGTTCTGACAGAGTGACGTCACCAACTTTCTTCTCTGCCTTCAGTGTCTATCAGCTGTTCCCTGGAAAAACTCACATAAAGATTTTGCCACTGGTTGGGACACCGCTCAACTATTTTTATTTTACTGCGCAGGCCTGCTACTACCTGAGAATTTGGACCAACTTCCCTGAGGTGACCCCTCCAGCATCTTTTTTTACTTTCTGCATGCAGGACCATCATTGATTCTACGATCTGGACTGACACTACGAGGTACAAAGCCATTTATATCACTTTATGCACGGGCCATGTTTCCCGATGTTGGCTCCTTTGACATTATTCTATTCTGCTAATTATTGTGCACTTTACATGTTCAGCTGAAATTTACATACTGTATCTAGCTGCTAATCACTGTGCACTTTACAGATCTAGCTGCTTATCACTTACATATGCACCTTGCTAAGTACCTGTACTTATTGGTCAAATACAGTCAGATCACTTCGTGATACATTTTGTGGTTGACTATTCCGGTGCACTTGTCATCTAGGTTCACACTACCTTGTTGTTATTGCACAGCGGTTCCCATTCTTTGTTCTAGTAAGCGTGAATTATATACATATTTTGATATTCCTAATTAGACAAATAGTGGTAGTTGTCTATATTTGCTGCTAGCTTGAACCTCAGATACGAATGCGCGCCTCTGTGTCGATCACAACTAGAGTAAGTACTTTTGCCTTTCAACACCGAGATTCAAAGCAAAGATATGACAAGGAGAAATATCTGCATGGCGTTTGTAATTTCTCCTTTTAGAGTCTACACTTTTTGGTTTCCTCCCATACTTTAACCATATGAATAAATTAATTGGCTTACTGTAAAATTAACCCTAATGTGAGATAAGCCAATTACATTGTGAGCATCGATGGGGTCAAGAAATGGTGTTCAACCAGTTCAAGACAGGACATTTACCTCCATTCCTGACAAAGGCACACTTTCAGGTTTTACAAAGCTATAAAAAAAATTCTTGTTCGGATATTCAACTAATCTTTGAATCCTTCTTTCATGATACATAAAGCTAAATTTTTATGTCCCTGTCATATTTCCATTTTATTGCTGATATCAGTAGAAAAATAAGGGAAATAATCAGAAGTTTTTCCCATTTTTTAATTTTATTATAACCACAAAGGACCATTTAAATAAATTTTAAAATGTGTTCACCGTTCTGTAACAAATACTTTTATATATCAATTTTTTTACGGGGTGGGGCTAATAACAGATTTAGATTGACAGCAGCTTTTTTATTTTTATTTTTTTAATTAATTCATTTATTTTTTACTTGTTACTTTTATTTATTTAGCTTTCATTACACATTGTGCCCCTCATAAGGTCATGGGAGACTTTAAGGGGCATTTAAACATTTAAATATTTATATTTAACCTTATTTCCCTTATAACTGGGGCTGATATATTAGGGAAATGCTTCCTGGCTGCAAAGCAGAGCTGTCTGGGTCTCCTATGACCCCATACCTCCAGCCTTTCCCTATACACAGTGATAACATTACCTCTGTATGTGGAGGAGAAAGTGCCGTGAGTGCTTCCTATTACTGCATGCAGAGCGCTTATTTAGTGCTGAGTATGCAGCCATAGAGAAGGCACAGACGACAATAAACCATGCCTGCTCTGTGCTTTACGCTCCTGCAGCTGCACGATCATGCCTAGCTATGCTCCTATGCAATGACACTTTAGAGTGCCCCTGCAGGATTGCCCAAACATTTCAAGTTTATGGCTGGTCCAGAAGCAGTTAAGGTTGCAATATGCATACAGTGCCATGGAATAGGTTGGCATTATAAAGGCAACAGGAGATAGAACAAATATAAAACATTATTTTGAATGCAATATTTCTAACATTTGCTTCCCAAAATAATTAGGTTAATGCTGAAATTGATCCATGTCTTGTTTTCGCTATATTGGTTTTTATGATCCCAGTAACAGTGGCAGAAAATTTAGGCAGCCATTGTCATTTCAACAAATACTGCATAAATCAATAATACAGGCAAATATAAGAAACTTTGTATTATATCTTAATACATTAATTTGCTTCTTTCTCCAATAATGAGCTACTTGTTATCCTCCCCTTCCTCCTGAACTCATTGTCCACTCTGAAAAAAAACACCTCAAATATATCTAGGTCATAATAATACAGACTGACCATTCACTGAAGGGTCAGTTTTTGTTTTTTGTTGCCTATTAAACTCTATGGCAAGTGGAGGGAGGAAGAAGAGTTATAAGCACTTGGCATGGTGAGAGACAACGCAGACACAGGCAGAGAGACAGGCAGCTTCTAGTAAAATTATTTCACTTCAGTGCTGGATTCACAGTCACACAGATCAGTACTGCACTAAAATCTGTGATTGTGCTGCTTCTTTCTTTGTGCTACTGAGAAAGAAGAGCAGGAATCTCTTGTGTGTCTGTGTACAGTGTATGGCAGACATCACAGCAGCTAGATTCCTTCTACCAGGTAAGACAAATCTGAAAATTAGAAATATAGCTTGCAGAATGGAAAATTGGTGATACATGCAGAATGCAATTCATATAATGGCTAGAAATAGTTGTATTTCTAATGTACTCACATGGCTACTTATTCTGAGAAGTTATTTGGAACTACCGGTACGCTTTAAATATGGCAACCACGGTCTACATTTACCAATCGATATGGATTTGTCACTGAATGCAGTTCACGAACTGTACTAGAGGGCTACAGCGCTAGCTTCCCAACACTTTAGATGCACAAATAATCAGGATTCCCTTCAATTGTACTGTACAGTCCCCTCTTCAAGATACATGCAAAATGTTGGCTGAGATAAAGTCTGCACGAACAAGGTATATGCCTTCAAACATGCAGAATATGGACAGAGGCTAATTGGAGCAGATGGAAGAAGTTGGTCTATCCCAGAACAATCTCTCCTTGGTCAACGCAAATTCAGCCATGCAGTGTTGTTAGTAATAGGTAGTAAGAATTTTTTTAATGTATAAACTTACTAAAAAAGCTCTTGAATTATGAAAATCAAAAGAATCATTTTATATATTTGGACAGTGTGACAATACATGACTCAGAGGCTAAAGTTTGCAACCAGTGATGGAAAATAGTTGATTAGTTTTCAAACCTCTATGTAACTTGTCAGCTGATCTCAGTGTCACTTCATTGAACATTAACCAAAGTATAAGGTTTGTCAAACTAGAAGTACTTAACTGAAAACATAAAGCTATAATGGTCAAGAGTCTGATACCAGAACCCTGAGAGAACAGTGTTACAAAACAGTTATGGGGGAGAACGCTGAGAATGACCTCAGCTTTACATTGTTTGACAACTTGATGATTTGATCTATGCCTAATAAGCACAGCAGTATAAATTCTCTATTGAAAGAACTGGCTACGATGACTATTTCTTCTGTTTTGCCTCCAACTATATAAAAGTTCTCACCATGTGCTGCTTTATACATTTCAATAATTGCTTAAATTTGGCTTCCTGAAGGCAACATGCTCAGGAACAGGAGAGCAATCGTATAGAGGTAGCAGCAGATTGTGTATCACTGCAAAGGCAACCTGTCTAGTTTTACATGCAGTCCTATCTAGAGACAGCATGGTATAGACGAGAAGCTGAGAGAATGATACATAGTTTTTTGGGGAAAAAATTCAGTATAACTTGTATTTTATTCATTGAAATACTTGGTTTTTGTATGCATATGAGTCCAGTGGGCAGTCCTAGTCAGTGATTGACAGTTATCTCTTCATGCACAGTCATACAAGTCTGTCAATCACTAGTAGGCTTGCCCACTGGACTCATAGGTGTATAAGCACCAAGGATTTCAATTATTAAAATGCAAGGATTACTGAAACGTTTTTCACAAAAATGTATTGCACTATTTGTATGGTATATCGTAAAAGAGAAAAAATGATGTGGCGCTATCTAAGCGTAGTAAGTTTATGTCAAGTTGTAAAAGGTAAGTTGTATAAGGAAACTTGCTCACCTGATACAGTCGAGCTGCTTGAGGCACAACTCTCATTTTGGTATGGATTCAAAAGTGATAGACTGCAGTTATTCCCTGAGAGACAGGGAAACAGCTTCTAGTGGTTTTCCACAGAGGAAGAATCAGAAATGGAGACCAGGATCTGCGCTGTCTTCTGTTGCCATGATTGAATCAAGGATGGTGCCTTTTTGATTGCCAAAAATGGTGTCTGAATGGACCCTCCAAACTGATTGTACTCCTTGACCTTGCGTTGTCACTCCATATACGGCAATTAGAAACAGCTAGTGCTCTCCACCAGGGTTATGAGACCCAGTGGTCTACAGTTTGGAGGGTCCTTTCGGACACTATTTTGTGCAATCAAAAAGACACCGTCCTTGATTCAATCATGGAAACAGAATACAGCGCTGATCGTGGTCTCCATTTCTGACAAAAATGTATATAAAATCAATCGGCTACTCCTGCTCTACAAATCCTGCCTGCAGAACATACATCATTTTCAACATGACAAGTTCCCTATAAATTCATGTTTTCATTATAGTGTTCATTTACATCACAATGTCAATTATTAAATCTAGCTCAAAGTTTCTTTCACCTTTGATGGCGCCAAAAATAAGATATGTATTTGCTGTTCACTATTTTGTATGTGAAATGGTGACTGAGATTATATAAGGGTGTGTGTAACGTTGATATATAAACTATTCACATAGTACATATAATGTATTTACTTCTAATAACACAAAAAAGCTATGTCCTGTTGAGTCATGGATCCCTCAAGACTTCTGAAGATGTCCAGGATTATTTTATTCGGTAACTTCATAGTCCTCCAATGGGATCAAAGCAGATGGGCTAGCCTTTACTGGCATCAATGATCATTGGGACGACTATGACCCTGTTGCTAGTTCACTCATTGACCTACCAAAAAAAAACTTTAGTAGGTACTAACCACTGCATTCCAGAAACTTATATAGTCAGACATTTTAAAAAGGAATGGACCCAGTCATCTAGCCATTACAATTTGTGCTTTTTTTGTCCCTTTTTCATTCTTCCAACACATCAACTTTAAGAACTGACTGTTCACATGCTGCCTAATATATTACACCCATTTAATGGTACCAATGTAATGACATAATCAACATTATTCACCTCACCTGTCAGTGGTTTAGTGTTATGGCTGATCGGTGCACTTATTTATTACAATTGTTTCATTACACAGCCCTATTCTTCATCTTCCAGACAACACCAATATTATTGTCATCCAGTCTTGATAAATTACTGTTTTTCTGTTTTTACATTTTGACCCATTAGTTCCATATTTATATATTACCTTTTAGATCCGTACTGATCACTTCCTTTTTTTTTTCTCCATTACTCTTTTGTCCCTGTTCTTATTTATGTACTTTCCATTTCTATGCCATGTTGGCTTCTTTACTTCTGATTAATTACATATTCTTTCCAAAGTAGCATCTCCATTATATTTTAATGACAACAGTACATAGTATTGTTTCTTTTCAATATAACTTACAGGGGTTTTGCCTAGTTTAAAAGTTATACCCCATGCATGGGTATCTTTCCAATCACTAAGGGTTCGACTGCTATGGAGAGGTAAGCAGAGAAATTAGTTTATATTTATTACTCCCTGATGACTATAGACACACCATAGGAAAATAAGGCATACTTGATGCACATCAAATAAATTTGATGAAAAACAAATTTCCTGGCCAAATTCAAGCATATTGCTGAGTCTGAATTTCTGGCAATTTTGCGCATCACAAAAAATTAGCTCTAAAACAGAAAATGTAGCCAAATGTGGTCTATTACAGATAAAAAAATATTGTGCATCAATTAGAACACATATATATTGAATAATAAAATTACATAATGTTATTGAAATATTAAAAATTGAGCATAGCACATGCAAACAAAAAAGGTTAATCCCAGGCATATGCAATAAATCAATGTACGTACATCCATTAATGAATATGTAACCAGGACCACCAGAGGTACTCAGGTACTCTCACATGCCAGGCCAATCTTGATCTATACAACTCCAAAAAGAATTAAGGGGTTTTCCAGGCTTGGGCAAATTTTGAACAACCATTGTTGGATAATAAACATGCTGCTAGGATTTGACTCTGCTTGCGGGATCGAGAGGTCATCACCTGACAAGCTATCTATTTACTTGTGGTCACGTGCCAAGTCACTTCTCTCACACTGTTAGAATTCGGCATAGTACGGTGCTTGTGGACAAAGTGCCCTAGTCTGAAAAATAGTATATACAGTATATCAGTGACAGTGATAGAAGGAAAAAACTTGTCTCTTGGCGATTCATTACAAAAGAAAGCTGTGAAAAGAGTGAAACTGTTCATACATATGTAGACTTTTTACCAGAAAAGGAGAACTTATGGTATACAGCTGACACAAGTAGCTTTTTTTGTGCCAAGAACTGAATAGAAGTCTGGCATAAACATCAAAAATCGCACACTGGTCAATGGTTATTTCTAAGGACTTTGGCAGGAAAAGGGTTGCTTTTTTTATCATTTCTGACTAGAGGTGCTCGGTAGTTAGCACTGTTGTAATATTGGGGTCCTTTAAGGACAACATCTACAGATTCTGTACATTGTTCGTCTTTGCATGGACTTCCTTCATGCACCAAATCTTCTCCAAACTCTAAAGACATAACGATTGGATTACTAGGATGGCAATGAGCCGATGAAAGGTCTCTGCTTATATGCCTATGGCTACAGAGACCTATCAATCCAGTGCAGCAGGTGTGAAGAAGTCTCTGGGGACCTGCCTGGCCGACTAGTCTATAGCGCGGCTCGCTCCCTGACAGCTATTAAAGTATGTTTTTTTCTGAATCTCCGCAGCAGCCTGTGGATCGGGCAGCATGGGTCATCTGTCTCGTTCACTTTAAAGTTTTCAACAGGGTCAGGCTCATAACACTTGAGAGTTGCTGACCTAATATTGTTAAAATAAAGCCATCATATGACATTTGATGCAAATGCTATAGAGTTAAAAGTTATTTAGATATTTATATGACAAGTTTTACACAATAAACAGTTCTGTTGAAGCAGAGCGGGGTAGACCGGTAAAATAGCATAGTGCACCTATGAGCATTGTCATTTTCCAATTTATGCCACAAACAACTCAATGCCCGAAGCTGATGTCTAATGAACCTCTAACAGTAAGTAATATATGCTGTGAGACAGTGAGTGAATATGTGATGAATGGGGTGTACATTTCACCTAGGTATAAGGGAAATGTGTGGCTTTGTGGACCTAGTGGTGGAGAAAGGTCACTACACCTCACATTCAGCACACACTTGCAGCACAAGCCTGAAACTACTCAGGTCTTAATTAGGAGACCAGAAGTAGGTGTCTGCAAACACAATCTGAGAGCTAGTTTAGCCTGGACACAGGAAGGTGTCCTGGCACAAGAAACAGTCTCCAAGAGTGTTAGAGCTGTCTTTAGCCTGGACACAGAGAGGTGTCCTGGCACAAGGAAGCAGTCTCCAAGAGTGTTAGAGCTGTCTTTAGCCTGGACACAGAGAGGTGTCCTGGCACAAGGAAGCAGTCTCCAAGAGTGTTTGAGCTCATTCAGTCTGGACAGGGGTCCAGGCACAGAAGGTGTCTCCAGGAGTTTGAGCTATCTCAGTCTGGGTGCAGGAAGTACCCCGGACACAGGAGTAGCCTCAGTGAAAATCCGTGTGAATAGCGGCTGAATAGGAGTGGATCTCTTTCAAGTCTGGACATGGAAGGTGCCTTCAGACACAAGGAGGAGTATCTGTGAAACTCCATACTGGTAACATATATCATATGTGTTGTTTTGGGTCAGGCTGGTAGAGCCGGGACCCGGATAGGCAGGGAAATTGATTTATGTGTAATTAGTGGCTAGACAAGCCTAGGTTTTCTGTTTATGCTTTATTTTTTTATCTGTTTGCTGTGGACTTTAATAAAGCTGGTTGCGGCCAGTTTTTACCAGAATTGCTGTCTGAATGAACTGTTTCCGGGCCATTCTGTCTACCCAGACAGCGATCTCAGAGCTATATCCCCTGAAATGTTACAATGCATATATCACAAAACAGGTGTTGATGACAGGTTGTGATGACAGTGTTGTACTAACACTTTGCCCTCCTTATAATTCCTTTGTTTAAACAAAAAAAAAAAACAAGAAAGCAGCATATGAGCATGCATTAGTGTATAATCTGTAAGGCACTGCTGTTTTTTACATAGAACATGGCTCTAGTTATGGTTCTGATAATAATGTCTCTAGGCACTGTAGTCCTGTAGGAAAGTGATGCTCAACTTGTCTCTTCACAATTCCTCAAAAGTGTACAATTGGTTTCAGATCAGGAGACATACTTAGCCACTAAATCACTTTCACCCTGTTCTTTAGAAATGCAAAGTGGCCTTGGATATGTATTTTTCATCATTGTCATGTTGCAAAAGTGTATGTCTACCAAGGGCATGGGGTGATGGTAGCATCTTCTCTATCAATATAGACCAGTACATCTGTAAATCCATGATACAATCAATGAAATTGAAAAAACACCTTATTTTTTTAAAATTTGCCTGTGACGACACAGCATTGATTCTTAATTATGCCAGACATATTTTTTTACGTGGGTCAAGAGACATAGGCCATTGTTCATATGAGTCTGAACATTGACTCTTGTAGATTAAATTAAGAGTTGACCTCATCCTACCTTCCCCCTGACCTATGGATGATGGCCTGAGGGACAGATGTGGGTATAAAAAGTGACTTTTATCCTTCTGCAAAGAGATTGTGAAGGATACAAATTTGAGAGATTCTACTGGATGCCAGCTTAAGGGACCAAGGCCCTAAATAGAGGAATACAGATCTGATTCATTGACTATCACTGGCCACATGGAGACATTTGGAAAAGCCAGGTTTAGACAATTAGGTAATCTGGTCCCAAGAAGACTTTCAGTGAAGCTAGGTTGGGACAATCAAGTCACCTGGCCCCATGGAGATACTTGGAGAAGCCAGGTTGGGACAATTTGGTCATGCTGGATATGTACCTTAATAGACTGTTAGCTTCCTAAGCTTGTAATTACCTCCTCTTTGTGGGAGCATGCCAAAAGTGGGGTGCCACTAAAGGGGGTAGTCTGCCCTGGAAGCCCCGAAGTTGCAACTACTCTAATCTTGGCGAGCCAGTGGAAGGGTGGGACGCTGTACTGTGCACCATCTTATGCACTTGCTGGGACTGAACTATATGTTATTGCCTGTTGGTGGTTCAATAAAGTATTATTGTGCTGTTTTACCTTCACCCTGTGTTGTCTGAGTTGTATTCTGCCAATGGGGAAGTAGAGCGGGCGTTCAGTGGGATAAGCCCTGGTCCATGCTTTCTTTCTAAAGACCGCCAGACCAGTGGACGAGAGCACCTACTGACCCTCGTTTCTCCACAATGCCATTACTTAAACACGTGATTGTGACCAAAGGTCAAATTCTGACAACTGTCCACAAACTGAACTTATCAGTTATAACCACCAGCTCTGGGTTCTCCCCACCCAGCTCAGTTTGAATAACAAATCTCTAATTTAATTTAATTTAAATGTGGAAAAACATAACAAAACTTGGCAGGAGCCAAAGGGATCTGTTCAGAGGACACATTCCCCAATGCCTTTCTTGGTCTTCAAACTACAGATTTAGCAAAAGTTTACCATGATTCAGATAATGGAAAACTGATATAAAAAAAGAGCGCACAAAGTTTAACTTGTCACCAAACCTGACATCAGTCGATAGCTTAAGCAATGTTTAACCCCTTAACGACCAAGCCATTTTGTAGGTTAAAGACCAGGCCAATTTTTACATTTCTGACCACTGTCTCTTTATGAGGTTATAACTCTGGAACGCTTCAACGGATCTTGGTGATTCTGAGACTGTTTTCTCGAGACATATTGTACTTCATGATAGTGGTAAAATTTCTTCAATATAACTTGCGTTTATTTATGAAAAAAACGGAAATATGGCAAAAATTTTGAAAATTTTGCATATTTCAAACTTTTAATTTTTATGCCATTAAATCAGAGAGATATGTCACAAAAATTAGTTAATAAATAACATTTCCCACATGTCTACTTTACATCAGCAATTTTGGAACCAAAATTTTTTTTTGTTAGGAAGTTATAAGTGTTAAAAGTTGACCAGCAATTTCTCATTTTTCCAACAAAATTTACAAAATCATTTTTTTTAGGGGCCACCTCACATTTGAAGTGAATTTGAGGGGTCAATATGACAGAAAATACAAAAAAGTGACACTATTCTAAAAACTGCACCCCTCAACGTGTTCAAAGCCACATTCAAGAAGTTTATTAACCCTTTAGGTACTTCACAAGAATTGAAGCAATGTGGAAGGAAAAAATTAACATTTAACTTTTTTTCCCAAAATTTTTCTTTCGACACAATTTTTTAAAATTTTGTCAAGGGTATCAGTAGAAAATGAACCACAATATTTGTTGTACAATTTCTCCTGAGTACATCGATACCCCATGTGTGGGGGTAAACCACTATTTGGGCGCATGGCAGAGCTCGGAAGGGAAGCAGCGCCATTTGACTTTTTTGGCTGGAATTGAGATTGGACGCCATGTCGCATTTGGAGAGTCCCTGTGTGCCTAAACAGTGGAAACCCCCCACAAGTGACCCCATTTTGGAAACTAGACCCCCCAAGTAACTTATCTAAATGTGTTGTGAGAGCTTTTAACCCCCAAGGGCTTCACAGAAGGTTATAACGTAGAGCCGTAAAATTAAAAAATATGTTTTTTCCACAAAAATGATCTTTTCATCCTAATTTTTATTTTCCAAAGGATAAAAGGACCCCAAAAGTTATTGTGCAATTAGTTCTGAGTACGCTGATACCCCATATGTGGGGGTAAACCACTATTTGGGTGCATGGCAGAGCTCGGAAGGGAAGCAGCGCCATTTGACTTTTTTGGCTGGAATTGAGATTGGACGCCATGTCGCATTTGGAGAGTCCCTGTGTGCCTAAACAGTGGAAACCCCCCACAAGTGACCCCATTTTGGAAACTAGACCCCCAAGTAACTTATCTAAATGTGTAGTGAGAGATTTGAACCCCCAAGGGCTTCACAGAAGGTTATAACGTAGAGCCGTAAAATTAAAAAATCATGTTTTTTCCACAAAAATGATCTTTTCATCCCAATTTTTATTTTCCAAAGGATAAAAGGACCCCAAAAGTTATTGTGCAATTAGTCCTGAGTACGCTGATTCCCCATATGTGAGGGTAAACCACTATTTGGGTGCATGGCAGAGCTCGGAAGGGAAGCAGCGCCATTTGACTTTTTTGGCTGGAATTGAGATTGGACGCCATGTCGTATTTGGAGAGCCCCTGTGTGCCTAAACAGTGGATACCCCCCACAAGTAACCCCATTTTGGAAACTAGACCCCCAAGGAACTTATCTAGATGTGTGGTGAGAGCTTTGAACCCCCAAGGGCTTGACAGAAGGTTATAACGTAGAGCTGTAAAATTAAAAAATCATATCTTTTCCACTAAAATGATCTTTCCACCCCAATTTTTATTTCCCAAAGGGTAAAAGGACCCCAAAAGTTATTGTGCAATTTGTCCTGAGTATGCTGATACCCCATATGTGGGGGTAAACCACTATTTTGACGCATGGCAGAGCTGGAAAGGGAAGGAGCGCCTTTTTCAAATGCAGATTTTGATGGAATGGTCTGCGGGTGTCATGTCACGTTTGGAGAGCCCCTGATGTGCCTAAACAGTAGAAACCCCCACAAGTGACTCCATTTTGGAAACTAGACCCCCCAAGGAACTTATCTAGATGTGTTGTGAGCACTTTGAACCCCCAAGTGCTTCACAGAAGTTTATAACGTAGAGCCGTGAAAATAAAAATATCATATTTTTTTCCACAAAAATAATCTTTTTGCCCCCAAATTTTTATTTTTATAAGGGTAACAGGAGAAATAGGACCCCAACAGCTATTGTGCAATTTGTCCTGAGTACGCTGATATCCCATATGTGGGGGGGAACCACTATTTTGACGCATGGCAGAGCTCGGAAGGGAAGGAGCACCGTTTTTAAATGCAGACTTTGATGGAATGGTCTGCGGGTGTCATGTCGCGCTTGGAGAGCCCCTGATGTGCCTAAACAGTAGAAACCCCCACAAATGACCCCATTTTGCAAACTAGACCCCCCAAGGAACTTATCTAGATGTGTGGTCAGCACTTTGAACCCCAAGGGCTTCACAGAAGTTTATAATGTAGAGCCGTGAAAATAAAAAAATCATATTTTTTTCCACAAAAATTACCTTTTTGCCCCAAATTTTTATTTTTCTAAGGGTAACAGGAGAAATAGGACCCCAAAAGCTATTGTGCATTTTGTCCTGAGTACGCTGATACCCCATATGTGGGGGGGAACCACTGTGATCGCCTTACTGCGATCTTTGGGAGGCACAATGAACAAATCCACAAAAGGTGAAGAATTGGTTTTCTTTTTTACGCCGTTCCTCGTGCGGTATTAGTGATTAGGCGACTTTATTCCTCGGATCGGTGCGATTACAGCGATACCAGATTTACACCCTTTTTTCATGTTTAGCTTCTGTCACACACTAAAAGATGCTTGCTTTTTCTTGGATTAATTTTTTGTAAGAAATTTTTGCATCGCCGTATTTTGAGAGCTATAATTTTTCCATATTTCGGCCGACAGAGTTATCTGTGGGCTTATTTTTTGCGGGACGAGCTGACGTTTTTATTGGTACCATATTCAGGCACATAACGTTTTTTGATCGTTTCCTATTCCGATTTTTGTGGAATCAGAATGAACAAAAACCAGCAATTCAGGAATTGTTTTTTTTTTTTTTCCTCCGTTCCGTGTGTGGTAAAATTGATAAAGCAGCTTTATTCTTCGGGTCACTACGATTATGGCGATTCCTCATTTATATATTTTTTTTATGTTTTGGCGTTTTTTACACAATAAAAAATTTTATAGAAAAAATAATTATTTTTGCATCAGTTTATTCCGCGAGCTATAACTTTTTTATTTTTTCGCTGATGATGCTGTATAGCGGCTTGTTTTTTGTGGGACAAGATGACATTTTCAGCGGTACCATGATTATTTATATCTGACTTTTTGATCGCGTGTTATTGCACTTTTTCCAAGCGGTATAATGATACCGCTTGGAAAAAGTATAATTTACTACTTTTTTGTGTTTTTTTTTTTACGGCTTTCACTAAAGGGGTTAACTAGGGTTACGCTTTTATAGATGGGATTTTTACGGACGTGGCGATACCTAACATGTGTATGTTTTTTGTTTTTATTTTTTTTATTACATAAAAATGTGTATTTTTTAGGGGATTTTTTTTTAATTATTTTTTAATATTTTTTTTACAATTTTTTTAAAAAAATGATTTTTTTTAACTTGTCCCTTTATGGGACTTTCACTTTTTTTACTTTTTATTGCAGTTACAATGCATTGCAATGCTCTGGCATTGCAATGCATTGCAACTATAGTGGAAGCTGCTGTGACAATGATCACAGCAGCTTCCCGTAGCTAAATGACCCGGAGGTTGTCATGACAACCCTGGTTCATCAAGGCAGAGATCGGCCCCTGCAAATACATTGCAGGGTGCCGATCTGAGGCAGAGGGAGCTCCCGACCCTCTGCCTCCCCCCTGAGCTCTGCGATCGCGCTGGATCGCAGCAGTCAGGGGGTTAACAGCCAGGGGCGGTGGGGGCTCCGCTCCTGGCTGTCAGTGCAGGAAGCCTGGCCACTGCAGCGGCGGCTCCTGCACTGATCGCGCTGGAGAAGCTGAAATTTCAGCTTCTCCTGCACAATCGCTGCTGTGTTTGGTCAGTCAGATTGACTGACCAAGCACAGCGCTGTAGGTGCGGGGACCGACGGCAAAGGTCCCCGCACCGCTTGCCATGCCTGTCAGCTGTCTGTGACAGCTGTCGGCACTGATCTACCACTGCGTGTTTACACGCAGTGGTAGATCAAAGCCATGACGTGCAGAGTCCGTCCTGGTGCCGGAACTGACACCTTGCCATGACGGACTCTGCACGTCAGTGGACATTAAGGGGTTAATCATTTTAAATGCAATACATTTTTGTGACAAAAGTTGGTAAAGTCGGTACATTATGAGTCATCATAATCTCTTATACAGACGTATGTCTTCTCTGAAACATTGCAGAGTAAAACAAAGCTTTCTGTAATGAGAGAACCTACAAAGATTTCATGCAGCCTATGGTTCCAACAGCATAGGGTGACTGACAGATGTTTCTTCAGACATTTTTTTCCACATGTTGGTTGATCAGTGGTTAGCACTGTGGCTTTGCAGTGCTGGGGTCCTGAGTTTAAATCCCACCAAGAATGACATCTACAAGGAATCTACATGTTCTCTCCATGTTTGCGCTGATTTCCTTCAGGTGCTCTGGTTTCCTCCCACACTCCAAAGACATATTAATAGGGAATTTAGATTGTGACCCCAAATGGGAACAGCAATGATAAAGTCTGTAAAGTGCTGTGGAATATGATGGTGCTATAGAAGCAAAGCATAATAAATAAATGTTAAAACTGCCAAGAAATACAAGAGTTTTATAGAAGACCTTTTACCAGTTTGAACATATTAGACTGGCCACATGATTGAATGGTTGCTGCAACGTTGTGTAAAACACAGTTTTTATTTCTTTAATTTCTCTTTTCCATTGTGGAGATATTAACTTGTTAAATTTAGGTAACGATTTGTGTTAAGTCTCTTGCCAAAGATTCTTCACTGGTGGCATGTACTTCTTCCCCTGTATGATGTTGATCAATCAACAATATACAGGGTTAAAAAGAACACGCCCCCAAGTAGCTTAGAACAACAGGTTTCTTAGTATGTGACATGTAACTCGTAATGCCATGCATTCTGCTCTCTTCACTTGTCTCACTTCAGACCTGTGTGTGATTGCAAAGTACCAAGAGCAAAGCAAAGATGATTGTGATTACAGACACTTCAACTTTCATGTCAAGGGAGCAAGTGTGGGAGAGGTGCAGTATGGCAGAGATGAGAGTGATTACAGGTTCCAGGAGTACAGCAGAGCAGAGATTACTAACACCTTTCATCTTTCATATAACTTCAGTCAGTGTATGGGAAGAGACAGTTCAATACAGTAGAGATGAAACCACTGTGAGAGGAGAGTTGCAGACCTGCTTGTAAAGAGGCAAAGCTCAATATTACTAAACTGCCTCTGCTACCACACTGACTGCCATGAGATGAAAGCTGAAGAATTGCTTGTAACTACAATGATTTATGCTCTGCTCCCAGCACTTTATAATCACACACAGCTCTGCAATGAGACCAGTGGGGAGAGCAGACTGTCTGACATTACTCGTCTCACACTGAGAAATCTGTTATAAGCTATTGTGGGGGCATGTTATTTTTTACCCAGCATGAAACCTCCGGCTTCTGATTGGTTAATATCATACAGGGAAAGAAGTACACGTCCTCAGTGAAAAATCTGTGGTGTAAGGTTCTATGTATATATTCCTGAAACTCAGTTTGTTCGTCAGCCATTTTACTTTCTGTCTTGCTGCAGCTATCTTGCCCTCAGTCAAAATGGAGTTTCCAGCTTGCATGTTCCCGCCCTGATTCTCTCCTTTGCTTCTTAAGCAGCCACAGCTGAGCAATCAGTGCTTCAGAATCTAGCCTGCAGTGAACCTGTGACTTGACTCCTGTAAGCCTTGGACCTTGTACTCCAGCTATTCCTACTGAGGAACTCTGAAGCACTTGTGGACTCTGAACCCTGCTCTTTGAAAGACCCACGTTTGCATGGACTTACGGTAACAGAGAAGAAGATCCTGAATCTGTATTGGAGAGTGATTGCTGAGCTTGGATTACTCTGGCCTGCTGTGTCTCCTGTTTCTGTGTCTGCAAACTGTGTGACTATTTCTGCCAACTTGTATGAAGTAATACAGGACTTTTCTATATCAAACCTGTGACTCCTGTGTTTTCATCGCACCCAAGCACAAGACGCTATATGAACTGTACTACATACATTACATGTGGTGACGCTCCATTGCATTTAAATTATTATTGTTATTATATTTATTTATTAAATTATAATCTAAATCTTACAAGATAAAACCACTACTACAGAGAGAAATTAAAATATATATATATATATACTTTAGTCAGGTCTGCAACCACTATTCTATGATGTGGCCAGTTTAACATGCTAAACCTAATGAAAGGTCCTCTTGAACAGCATTTTTCTAGATAATGTAATGTCCTATTGTGGAAACTATGGAGAAAATGCCATACCTAGAGCATGCTGTGTCACTTGTTAAAAAATGCTTTAAAATACTTTAAAGTATAATTTGGTTACAACTATTTTGACCAAGCATAATTGAGCATTCAGAACGATTAAATATGGCACATAAAATGAGAAAAAAGTTTTCTGTTAGGCTCTAATTTTTTTTAAATTAACTTTAGGTAACTGGAGGCATTCTATCAATAGAATTAAATTAGGCAATTACTATCTAATAAATTCTTTAATTACCAGTATAAGGTGATACATCTCAAATGTGAAACTAGATATCCAGTAACTATTACATTGTATTTTTTAGCATTTATCAATAATGATAAACTTTACTAATCCACACGCCTATTATATTGGCAAAATATATTTTCATCTATAACGAAAGATCATTTAGTATTTTAATATTTGATTCTTGTTTCTTTTTAAGGATCTTTAATAAGATTTTGCTCCATATTATATAAACAACAAATGCCCACTTCAGAAATTTGATACAGCAAAAACAATGAGATATGATTATCGTTGCAAGCACTTCAATAGCAGTTTGCTAATCATCTGTACCTAGTGTGTTCACCTTTTGAAATAATTAAGCTCTCTACATTTTCTTTGATATAAAGTGTTCTTTCCGCTTTCCAGATACTGAAGGATTGTAGATATACTGGGTAGTAAAGAAAGCAGTATTAACTATGGCCAGAGCCTCTCTGGCGATGAGTGTTTGTAATACATGCCATTATACTTGTGCAGATGGGAGCATTTTTCTCCTTTTTCACCTACACATATATCTTTACAAATCGAAGTGCCAAAGATGGATAACAACCATATTATAACACAGAATAACACTAAAAATAATCGTAACACAAGGAGAATGATGGGCTTGGTTTTGAGATCTTATTTCCTCTGCCCCTGATGGGTGATATAATTTTGTTCTGGTCAGTCTCCAGGTTACTTTTCAGCCATACACATTATTTTTCATCTGCGGATTATTCTGAATTATACCATTGGAATGTACATAACCAGTGTAACCATGTAAATACAGCATACAGACTGCTAGGAACTGAATTCCTGACTGCTCCATTTGCATCCCATAAAGGTTAGGCTAAGTGCACACTACATTCATGCACTTAGCCTAAAGTATACGTTGAGTGCTTTTCCGGACACTTACTTTAGCATTATCATAAACGTCCATTCAACAGACAGAGGAAAAAAGTATGTTCCTTTGCCGTTGTCTGACTGGTATTTGTCTGTATAACCTTTATTTAACCCCTTAATGACCACCAATATGTCTTTTAACTGACCTGAGATATAGGTGAATGGCATCTCCATACAGATGACAATCCATCAGCTGTCAACTGTACAAACTAGCCACAATCAGTGTTGGCACTGTCCATATCTGTTTAACCCCTTAGTGACAGAGCCATTTTGCAGCTTAATGACCAGGCCAATTTTTACAATTCTGACCACTGTCACTTTATGAGGTTATAACTCTGGAACGCTTTAACGAATCCAGCTGATTCTGAGATTGTTTTTTTGTGACATATTGTACTTCACGTTAGTGGTAAAAAAAAATTTATATGACTTGCTTTTATTTATGAAAAATACGGAAGTTTTGCGAAAATTTTGAAAATTTAGCAATTTTCAAACTTTCAATTTTTAGGCCCTGAAATCAGAGAGATATGTCACACAAATTTCTTAATAAATAACATTTCCCACATGTCTACTTTACATCAGTACAATTTTGGGAACATTTTTTTTTACGAAGTTATACGGGTTAAAAGTTTACCAGCGATTTCTCACTTTTACAACACCATTGTTTTTTAGGGACCACATCACATTTGAAGTCACTTTGAGGGGTCTATATGATAGAAAATACCCAAAAGTTACACCATTCTAAAAACTGCACCCTCAAGGTACTCAAAACCACATTCAAGAAGTTTATTAACCCTTTACGTGCTTCACAGGAACTGAAGCAATGTGGAAGGAAAAAATTAACATTTAACTTTTTTTGCAAAATCTACCCCCGGCAGCCGAGACCCCGGAGAAAATCCGACTGCGGGGAGCGCTATAGGCTTTTTCCACAGCGCTGTTAATTAACGGTGCTGTGGTTTAAGTACCCTTAATGACCGCCGTGAAAAGGCGTATCGGCGGTCGTTAAGGGGTTAACCCCTTAGATGCTGCTGTCAATAATGACTATATCATATAAATGGTTAAAAGAGTGTGGGGGCTTCCTATTTATCCCCATTGGCACCCCGAGATCATGATTGTGTGGTCCTGATGTTTGCCATTCAGTTCATGGCCAAATAGCGGCCTAAGAGTCTCCCGGCTACAGTGACCTGTTCAGAAGTCAGCGACATTTAGGTGGTAAAAATACATTTTTCATTCCTATCATGCCACTTTGTATTAATTCCTGAAAAGCACCTGAAGGGTCAACAAACTATCTGACAGCAGTGTTCAGTATGTCAGGGGGTGTTTTTTTTTAAATGGTTTCACTTTATATATAGGACCCTCAAAGTCACTTCAAACCTGGATAGGTCCCTAAAAAATAAATTTTGGAAATTTCCATGAAAAAATGAAAAATTGCTGCTACATTTTTAAATCTTCTAAAATGCTAACAAAATGAATAACATTTTGCAAATGGTGCTGATGTAAATCAGACATGAGGGAAATGTTATTTATTAATGTTTTTGTATGATTACTTGACTTAAAGGGATAATCAAAGTTTGAAAATTACAATTTTTTTTACATTTTTATCAAATTTCTGATATTTTTTATAAATAAACACAGAACATATCAACCTAAATTTACCATTATCATAAAGTATAATGTGCCATGAAAAAACAATCTCAGAATCACTGGGATTTGTTGAAGCATTCCAGAGTTGTTACTACAGAAAGTGACACTAGTCAGATTTAAAAATTGGGCCCATAGTAAACTGACGCAGGGTCTTCATTTTCCAGAGAAATACTATAAAAACATACCTTTCTTTTTTACATAGTGTCCCTATGGTGGAAGGATGCCTAGGCATTAGTGTTGAGCGATATTGCTCGATATCTAAAAATATCGTATCGAAATTGTATCGCCGATAGCACTAAATATCGTCGATATCCGATTTCGATACCAGAAGTCCCATGTAAGTCTATGGGAACAAAATATCGCAACAAAAAAAACCCTTTCTTTCGTTGTAAACACAAAATATACACACATAGAATACATATATATATATATACATGTCATTGTGACATATATATATACATATATTTATAGTTTATACACTTCTACATAGTAAAATCGACTCTAATTCAATTGCCGGGTAAAGACGTGACATACCCCATAGAAGTCAACGGGCTCGGTGCCGAGTACCCCGAAAACCTCTGGCTCTGTGCGACTCAACTTGGGCGTCACGAACAGGATTCTGTAGCTCGCTATAAGCGAGTCCTGTATGCCTGAATTGAACTGGTTTTGTGCTTGAGAATTGCTAAAATCATCAGAGAATGTATTTGCCATTTTTCCGCCATATCTGCGTCACGACGAGGCACTGGTGAAGAAGAAGGGCGTGCTCTTCGTGGGTGTCACTCACTCAGTGGCGTGAAAACGATGGCCGCCCACTGTAAATGGTACTGCAATGTAACATCGTGCCCCACACCTCTGGAGTTCCGCCTCCTCATCCTCCTCAGTGTGAGGAAACTAACACGAAGGTCCCGCCTCACTACAAAAGAGGGGCCCTCTCCAGATGCTAATGACACATGTGACTTGGCAGAGATGGCTAATGGACACGACGAGCAGAAGTGGGAAGGGATGGAGCAGTCAGAGCTCTCCCCCCACGGAAGCGACCCGATCGCCACAGAATCACCGTTGGGCACCCGGCCTGTAAACCCTCCTACGCTGAAAGAAGCGGCGGATACCCTAAGAGGCCTGGCCCGGCACCGGGAGGAGGTCGCCAGGATGGAAGCCAGCTGGCGTGCCCTAAAAATAAACTTGGAGCGGCGCCAATCCCTCTTACCTGAAGTGTCTGTACCGGAAGGTGAGGCACCCGTTCTAGTAGAGGAATCCTTGCAATGTGATCCGGTTGACGTTGTCGCAGTGGAGGCACCCGTTCCTGCAAAAACCGCAGCACCGTCAGCACCCCAGATCCCGCTGTCTGCCCCCGTCGCTGAGACAGAAGAAGCGACACCCGTCCTCATGGAGGAGGCCGCGCAGGCACCAGAGCACTACCTGCCTGTACCGGAGCCCCGACTGTCATCTGATTTAGAGCCGTCTGCTTCCTCCGCAGGGGAGCGCCGCCAGGACTGGGGGGCGACAGGAGAGCTGCCGCAAACCGGACACTGTAAGCTGCAGTGGAGTGGTGGAGACATGGAGCAGCTGGTGGAGGAGAATTTCAACCGGCGTCAGGAGGAAGAGTGGAGACGTTGGGAGCGGGAAGCAGAGCGACAAAGGGAGCAGCGAGAAACCGTAAAACTTCGCCAACGTCACCTGGAGAAGGACCGGGCAGATAAGGACCGGATGAGAAAGGATAAAGGAACCCTGAGTGAGCCGCGGCGTAAGGGTGCAGTACGGAGCTTTAAATTGAAAGGTGGTTGGGGCTTCATCAAGGAGCCTGGACTTTATTTAGAAGTCTTTGTGACCCGGCGGGACGTGGAGGCTCACCTCCCAGAAGGACACCCGGGGAGGGACCTGTTGCCAGGAGACTTGGTGACTTACACCCGACACTGGGGTTACAATGGGTGGTACGCCCTAAATGTTACCAGGTGCGACCCCTACTCCCCAGTGTGTGAGGAACCTGTGAGACCCTCGAAGCCTTCAGCCTCCCACATCCAGGCCTCTGCAAAAGTGCCCACCCCATGCCGTAAATCTCCCCAGCCTCCCTCAGTGGTCTCCTCAGCAGCCCCAGCTATGGACATGATAAGTATAGCTGGCCCGTACCCGGCGCCTGTTAGGCACCCTAGGGTTCGTACAGTCCGGGACATAGGGTTCCAGACCCGGAGGGAGATGAAAGAGGTGGCCACACAGACCCAGATAGCGGGTCACGACGTCACTGTACAGGCCACACGACGTCATCAGGTCCTGGTGGTCCTTGGTGCCTCGGATGTTTGGCAATCTCAAGAAGAGTACCAGGTGGTACCTGGAAGAGGCCAGCCAAAGAAGTCTAAATAACCCGGACAGGGTCCCTGTATGTAAATAGTTAAATTGTTTATGTACCCGGATGGGTGAATGTTCCTAAAAAAGTTTTTTAATTTAATAAAAAAAAAAACAACACAGTTTTCATTTCTTTTATTACTGTCTCATCCTGCGACGCCATCGATCTCCTGTAAAAAAATGAAAAAAAAAAAAAAAAGTATACCACCTGACCGACGCAGTCCATAGTAACGAGTGTCCCACGACGATCCAGCTCTGCTACATCAGAATGACAGGCAGAGCCTGTCATCCCGGCGCAGCACAGCTGATTACCTGCTTCCCCGGCGGTGACGTCATCGGACTGACTGCTTTACGGCCGGGATTACCCTGCAGTCACTGCAGTTATCGCGAAAAACTGCATGTGACCGCCAGGGAGAAGATAATGGCGGCCATCAAGCAGTCCAGGACGTGACCGCCGGAGATCTTCTGCCAGGTAAGTGCCGCTGACTCCTGACAGACCCGACCGACGGACACTCACAGTGACAGTGACAAATCCGATTCCGGTATTCGATAAGACGAAAATATCGAAACGAATTATCGAAAGGCCGATAGAGCTAATATCGGCCGATAGCCGATATTTGCATTATCGTATCGCTCAACACTACTAGGCATCATTCTAAACTGTGACTACAATTGGGCTTATATGTTCTAAAAGTATGTGCCTTATAATGGCCATAAATGCAATGTGTATCTAGCCTAACTCCACCCAAAGCTTTGGTGTCTTGGATAGTAAATTAACAAAATATTATGTCATCTCCTCTTTTTCTAAAAAAAATATCTATGCAAGACTAGAGAACCATTTTGAATTTATCACAAGATCTTCCTAGCCAATCACATGGACAATCCACCTTAATTAATAATATGGTGGCTCCCTGACTTTGATGAGGGCTCAGGAACTAAGCATGCATCTTTGTTAGTAGGTGATGGCTGTGTTATTCAGCTATAATCTACCTCTAATTGCCACATGTGTAGCTAAGCTCCTCCGCTGGCTGTTAACATGTTAAATGTCACTGTTGTTCTTTGACAGCAGCATGTACAGCACACATCCTGGGGGGCATGCTGTTCTAACTGCTGTATAGCGCTCTCGTGATGCAATTGCGGGGCGCTGATGGGTTTTCATCACAACCAGGAGTCTGTTGAACAGACCCGTACCTGTTATGATGACACTCCTATGAAAGCAAGCCCGTGAATGGCTTTTATAGAAGACAGTGGTTTTTGCTATATACAGCAATGCAGTAGTATAAAAAACAAGCAATCAGACGAACACAGGTTCAACTGCCATAAAGGGACTAAGAAATGCAATAAAAAGTTTAAGAAAGAAAGTATAAAAATATGAAAAACATATATAAAATTCAAGAAATTAGCAAAATGTAAAAAATACACATACAGTGCGTGGCATTGCTAAATTTGTACAAGTTTGAAAACAACACAATAACAGGAGATCAAAACATTGTATCTGCCCCAAAGTGGTATCAATAAAAATGTTTGCTCAGGGCGCAAAAAACAAGCCCTCACACAGCTCCATCAACCAAAACTTTAAAATGCTATGGCTCTCGAAATATGGCAAAACCATGCAAAACTTTTTTTTTACTAATTTCTGATTTTTTTTCACCAATTAACTATCAAAAACTAAGCAAGTTTGGGATCTCTGTAATTATACTTACCTGGGAGATTATATTTCCATATCATTTTTACAGTATAATACATGTTGTAAATAAAAAAAGAAATAATGAAGAAAGCACATTTCGGCAATTTTTTTTATTTCTCCGCACTTTAAATTTTTTGGTCCACTTCACAGTACATCACATGATAAGATGGATGGTGTTATTCAAAAGTATGACACGTTCCATAAAATAACAAACCTTCAAATGGCTATATTAACCCCTTTCTGTCATCTGACGTACTATTCCGTCCATGTGCCCTGGGACTTACGGGGGGAGCACAGCTGATCGTGGCCTGGTGTCAGCAGATTCTCACATCTGACACACGCACTAAATGCCAGGAGTGGTCACGGACCGCTCCCGGCACTTTAACCCCAGAACACTGCAATCAAACATGATTGCAGAGTTCCGGTGGCATAGGGAAGCATCGTGCAGGGAGGGGGCTCCCTGCATGATTGCCTGAGACCCTCAGAACAATGTGATGTTATTGCATTGTTCCAAGTGACTCCTCCCGGCTGGCCCTGGATCCAAGATGGCCGTAGGGTCCTTCCGGGTCCTGCAGGTAGGTGGCTTGTCAGTGCCTGCTGAGAGAAGGCGCTGGCAAGCCTACTGCACTGCCTGTCGGATTGCTGATCTGACACAGTGCTCTGCAAATTGTCAGATCAGCGATCTGACACTATATAGTGATGTCCCACCTGGGGACAATGTAAAAATGTAAAAAAATAAATAAATAAACATGTGTAAAAATATTTTTTTTTAAATCCCTAAATAAATAAAAAAGAAAAAAAAATATTTCACCAATAAACACATTATTATTATGTAAATAAAAAAAACAATAAATGTACACATATTTAGTATCGCCGCGTCTGTAACGACCCGCCCTATAAAAGTGTCCCACTAGTTAACCCCTTTAGAGAACCCATTAAAAAAAAGAAACAAGGCAAAAAACAATGCTTTATCATCATACCGCCAAACAAAAAGTGGAATAACACGCAATCAAAAAGACGGATATAAATAAACATGGTCCCGCAAAAACGAGCTGCAATACAGCATCATCAGTGAAAAAATAAAAAAAGTTATAGCTCGCAGAATAAAGCGATGCAAAAATAATGATTTTTTATATAAAATAGTTTTTATTGTATAAAAGCGCCAAAACATAAAAAAAGATACAAATGAAGTATCGCTGTAATCGTACTAACCTGAAGAATAAAACTACTTTATCAATTTTACCACACGTGGAACGGTATAAACGCCCCCCCAAAAGAAATTCTTGAATTGCTGGTTTTTGTTCATTCTGCCTCCCAAAAATCGTAATAAAAAGCAATCAAAAAATGTCATGTGCCCAAAAATGGTAACAATAAAAAGTCAACTCGTCCCACAATAAATAAGACCTCACATGATTCTGTGGGCCAAAATATGGAAAAATTATAGCTCTCAAAATGTGGTAATGCAAAAACTATTTTTTGCAATGAAAAGCATCTTTTGGAGTGTGACAGCTGCCAATCATAAAAATCCAATATAAAAACCCACTATAAATAGTAAATCAAACCCCCTTTATCACCCTGTTAGTTAGGGAAAAATAATAAAATTAATAAAATATATTTATTTCCATTTACCGGTTGGGGTTAGGATTAGGGTTAGGGTTGGGATTAGGGTTAGGGGTGTGTTGCGATTAGGGTTGGAGTTAGAATTGGGGGATTTCCACTGTTTAGGCACATCAGGGGCTCTCCAAACGTGACATGGCGTCTGATCGCAATTCCAGCCAATTCTGCGTTGAAAAAGTCAAAGGGTGCTCCTTCCCTTCCGAGCTCTGCCATGCGCCCAAACAGTGGTATCAGCGTACTCAGGACAAATAGCACAATAACTTTTGCGGTCTTGTTACCCTTCGGAAAATAAAAATTAGGGGTGAAAAGATCATTTTTGTGGAAAAAATATGATTTTTGAATTTTATGGCTCTACGTTATAAACTTCTGTGAAGCCCTTGGGGGATCAAAGTGCTCACCACACATCTAGATAAGTTCCTTGAGGGGTCTAGTTTCCAAAATGGTGTCACTTTAGGGAGGTTTCCACTGTTTAGACACATCAGGGGCTCTCCAAATGCGACATGACATCCAGGCAATTCTGCGTTGAAAAAGTCAAACGGCACTCTTTCCCTTCCGAGCTCTGCCATGCACCCAAATAGTGGTTTACCCCACATATAGGGTATCAGCGTACTCAGGACAAATTGCACAACACCTTTTGGGGTCCAATTTCTCCTGTTACCTTTTGAACAATAAAAAATTGTGGGCAAGAAGATCATTTTTGTTGAAAAATTATGTATCACGAACACCGCACTGCACTTGCTCACTGAGCCAGTGCGCGTGTCCTGAATAAGACAGACTGCACTCAAAAATACCTGTGGAGCGGGGCAGTAGCGGTGAAGATGCATGCTTCAGACTAACAGGACCCTAAGCACGTGACTGCCAAGGGGCGGCGCCGGCCACAGGTCTCTCAGAGAAGGCAGTAACAGACAGAGATTGTTTCAGGCCAGAGGACCTTAAGCACGTGACTGCTGGTGGGCGTGGCCTAAGCTCCAGAGAGCTATGAGCAGAAGGAAAACTCCTAGAAGGGTAACTACGGGACAGAGTTACCAAGGGGCATAGACAAAACGGATAGTCAGGATAGCCAGGTCATACACAGAGGGAGCAACGCAGTACAAGTGGAGCAGGCAGAGAATAACCAGAACGTAGCCAAGGGATCAGAAAACCAGAACGGGCAAATACACAGTACCAAGACAGTAGACAAACTCACAACGAAGAGACGGACCGGGTCAAAACCAAACAAGCAACAAGATCAGGCACAAGGCACAGGCACACAGGAGGTCAACTAACTCAGCCGAGGGCAGGAGTATAACTAACACCAGACCTAGGTCAATTGGCAACTAAATAGCCGCCCTTTTAATCCTTTTAACCCTTATAACTTCCTAACAAAAAAAAATGTTGTTTCCAAAATTGTGCTGATGTAAAGTAGACATGTGGGAAATGTTATTTAGTAACTATTTTGTGTGACATTTTAAGGGCATAAAAATTCAAAGTTTGAAAATTGCAAAATTTTCGCCATATTTCCATTTTTTTCATAAATAAATGCAAGTTATATCGAAAAAATGTTGCCACTATCATGAAGAACAATATGTCGTGAGAAAAGAAGCACAGAATTGCCAAGATCCGTTGAAGCGTTCCAGAGTTATAACTTAAAAAAAAAACAGTGGTCAGAATTGTAAAAATTGGCCCGGTCATTAACATGCAAACCACCCTTGGGGATAAAAGGGTTAATGGAAAAATAAAAATGTTACGGCTTTACATAGAAAAAAAGGAAAAAATAAAAACACAAAAATGGAAAAGTGCCAAGTCAAAATAAGGTTAAATAAAATGAAAACTCCTTAAATAATATGAGTGCATACAGTTATGTTTAAAAGAAAAATAAAACTGCCAGCTTACTTTAGTACCAAATTACAGCTGTCTAGTGAAGTCTATGGAGTGAGAATGGGGAGTAGGTGGAGGGAGGAAAAGCAAAGTAAAATAAAGAGCAACAGACACACAGAGGTGTGATGTTAGTTCTAGTAAGTGTTTTATCTCACCGAAATGCTGGTTTCACATCTACACTGCTCAGTATTGCTGTGTAATGTCTTCCATGCTGCTGAGCTGTCTGACTGTGTGCTTCATAAATACAGGAGAGTGAGGATGCAACATGTCTGTGTGTGCTGCATGTGGAAAACATTGTAGTATTTTGTCTCCATTCAGTAACCCAGAGACAAATGAAAATTAATGGTAGAACCAAGAGAGTTGGAAACCATGAAAATGCAGAATATAAGTCATATAATGGCCAGAAAGAAGTTTTGTTATTTCTCATGTACAACAAAATATAGCCCATAAGCATATATTTAAAAAATACAGTAATGTAAAAGCTTGATGTAATATTATATTATTTTCTGCTGACAAATGGAATAATTGCTATAATAATGTCTAAACTTAAATCTAACAGTTTGCACTGAGATCTGTTGCATTTTCCAACAAAGTCAAGGCACAATACCAATAGTAAATCTGCACCAATATTTTCACTCCTTCTATGCTACAGCTGATAATCTAAAGACAGTATTTAATTTTAATTACTTGCCCAGAAATAAAACAGGCATTTCAAGGTACAAGAAAAAGTTTGGCAAAATATCACTTAGACTGAGATGGCGGCCAATCATACCAAGTTAAGGATGGGGACCTGCATACCAGGATAGGGATGGGGCCATCTATACTTGAATGAAATGGGACCCTACATACCAATATAAAGGTAGGGCCATCATTCTTGCCAGGATAAGGATGAGGGGGAGCATTCCTACTAGGATAGAGATGAGGGGGCCATGCATACCAGGTTAGGGATGAGGAGGTATGCATACCAGAAAGGGGATGAGAGCTATGCATATCAGGATAGGGATATGGGGGGCCATGCATACCAGGATAGGGATGAGGGGCCATGTGTATCAGGATGGGGATGAGGGGACCATGTTTACCAGGATAGGTTATATTAAGTACAGAATTGACCACATTTTTGGCTTCAGATTTTTTCCTAATTTCCTCCTCGAAAACCTAGGTGCGTCTTATGGTCCCATGCTTCTTATAGTCCGAAAAATACGGTACAACAATATGTAAATATAAAAGTGGAGAACATGAAAATTCGACAAAAAACATAAAACTACTAAACACGTTTTTGTTCCAAAACTACGAATTTCTTCACATATAAATAAAGCAGAAAGTTTACACTTGAAAAACTGCATCACCTGCAGTGCTCTTTATGTATGCATCTGGTCCTCAATTCTCATGGAGACAGAAACCTGATATTTAACACCTCTTAATAGAGCATGCAGTTTATTTTTGCAGTGGGAAAATGACACTGTAAAAACACACAGAAAGGTATACTAAGTAAAACTGCTCTGCTATCAATGTCATGGTGAAAGTGTAAAACCGCAAGAACAAGAACCGAGTGGGTTATGTCATTAGGACATTAATTAGGATATATAAGAGATCTTTGTTTCATTCTTTACGCATATGGTTATTAAATCTGTAAGATGCATTACATTTGTAACCCGAAAAAGGCTAAATAAGTGTCAGCACTTCATGACCGCTCATTAGAAAACATATTAATTACCGAAAAAACCATGTTCGATTTTTAAGACTACAACAATATAATCACAGGCTCATGGTACATTTAATCCAAATGTTTCTAGTGACATATGGCCTTTGTAACACATAATATATCTAAGATTATAATGTTCTTTTTAACCCTTAAGTGACAGAGCCAACTTTAAGCTTAAACACCAAGACTCATTTTTCAAATCTAACCAGGGTTACTTTATGAGATAACAACCCAGGAATGCTTCCATGTATCCCAATGATTCAGAGACCGTTTTTTCTGTGACATATTGTACTTTATGTTAGCAATAAATTTAAGACGATAAGTCTTTCTTTTTTGTGTTAAAATATCTGAAAATTAATGAAAATTTAGAAAAATTAGCGTTTTTAAAATCTGAATGCTTACATCTTTAATTCAGATAGTCATAGCGCACAAAATAGTTAAATAACATTTTCTATATGTATACTTTTTATTTTGTTATGATATTAGAAGAGATAAAAAGTGTAATCTTTCATTTACAGTATTTCAAGGAAGTTTACAAATTTACCAATTTTTTTAAGGACTTATTCAGTTTTTAAGGGACATTGAGGGGCCTATATATCAGAAAACACCGGAAGTGACAGTATTTTAGAAACTGCACTCCTTAAATTATTCTAAACTGCTGTTAGAAAATTTGTTAACCTTTCAGGTGCTACACAGGAATTAATGCAAAATGTATTGAAAAATGAAGCATTACATTTTTTCCACTAAAATATTCCTTTACCTGCAAATTTTTCATTTTAACAAGGGATAACAAGAGAAAATGGGCCCTAAAATGTATTATGCCATTTTTCACAAACATGACAATATCTCATATGAGGTCAAAAATGGCTTTCTATGTGCATAGCTTGGTGTGGAAGGGAAGAAGCGCTATTTGGAGAGTAAATTTGGCTGGAATACATTGCAGACACCATGTCTCATTAACAGAGTTCTTGAGGTACCAAAACAGTAGAAACCCCTACACATGACCCCACTTTCGAATTTAAACCTCTCAATCAATTCATCTAAGGGTGTGTTGAGTAGAGTTGAGCGCATTTGTTAGGATTTGGTTCCGAATACGATCGAAATCGAATATTGTATTTGCAATATTCGTCGAACCCAGCCGAACGTCATTAGAGTCAATGAGAGTAGAATTTACCGAAAATGTTCGGAACCGCTCATAAGACATACATTTGGCACGAATAGTGTTCAAATATGTCAAAATCAGATTCGGGACCAAAATCCAAACAAATTTGCTCATCTCTTGAGTTGAGCATTTTGAACCAACATGTGCTTCACAGAACTTTAAAACATTTGGGTGTAATAATGAAAAATTATGTTTTTTTTCCAGTAAAATGATATATTAGCCCCAAGTTTGTAATATGCACAAAGCGAAAATAACTGGAGAAAATGGACACCATAATTTGCTACGGACTTTATCCCGAATGTGACAATATCCCATATGTGGCCAAAAACTAATGTTTGGGCTTATGACAGGGTCCAGAAGGGAAAGACCAGTATTTGATTTTTTAAATTAAAATTTGGGTGGAGAACAGAAAAGGCATATCAGCTGTCATTAAGGGGTTAAATAACTGGTCTTATTATCATAAAAAACTTGGTTGTAATGTTTTTGTCTGCGACTGCTACAGTAATCATTTTGGACCTTTTAGTTATCTTCAGACATAGTGGAATCTCTATTTCTCTCCTTTTCCTACAACTTTTGTTAGTACTCTGCTGGTCTCGCAACTTAGATTGCCCTAGCTAGTCTAAATTGCCTCTTCAAACAAAGAGGACTTGTACTCTATAGCGACACCTATTGGAAGTAGCGATCCTACAAGTCACAAATCAACCCTTTAACGAGTCTTGTAATATGACTTAGGATAAAAGCCAAATCAGAAGAGGCAATTTGCATATAAAATTTCCCAGAGGAGCATTGCACGGCGAATAAGCCTCCTTATCGCGACACGCCAGAGCTGGTATGTCACTCTCCACAAGGAGAAACCTTACCCTTAGACCCTAGCTAGTCTAGTAATTGTTTCCCTGGATAACTTCTAAAAGTAGTGTGTCCTGTTCATATTCAGAAATGTGTCATCCAAGAGTGTATGATTATTAAAGTATAAAGCCAGCGACTTTTTCTGACAGCATGAGTGCTTCCCAACAATAATTGAGAGTAATAGTTTAGCTTAAGATGGTGCTACTGTAAATGGAAATGTCAAAAGTAGGTTAAAAGGAGTGCTATCGTCTGCGTAATATGATAGGGTTATTTTCCTTCAAAAAATAGTTTAAAACCAGTATAATCTGAAATCTTTTAAAATTTCTCTACTGTAGGTATTTGGAAGTAAGATAGAAGCAGAGGTATAGAGGTGACCAATCCATATAAATTTGGGGCAAATATGGCTAAAGCTTTGGGGTCACACAGAACACACATCTAGAAACCAGAAGAATAGCATGAGGGCATACATTTTTGCACCCGTTACCCATTGCCACTTTTCTTGGATTTGCACAGGATTTCAGTTTGAGTCCACCTGGTGGTTGACAAGATAGCACCTAGGTGGCTGGAATGGTGAGAGCCACATGTTACCATGCAGAGTGCAGCAGTTAAGATTAATTTGTCATGAACTGCTGCACTCTGGATAGGCAGCGACTGAGATGACAAACGTTGCACTGTTCTCTCCCACAGCTCCCTGCCTCTCCTCTCAAGTCAAATGTTTTGAAAAAAGAGACAGAAACCTGCTTGGAGAGCTGTTCCAAATGAAAAAAAAATGTACCTGTAAAAAAATAAGTAATAATAATAAACAATAAGACCACCAATATGTCTTTTTACTGACCTCATGTATCAGACAATAGCATCCCCATACAGGTGACAATCCAGCAGCTGTCAGCTGTACACTATAGCTGACATCTTGCTGCATCAGTCTTGATTGGTGTTGGCACCAACCATGGCTTTTTAACCCTTTAGATTCTGCTGTCAATAGTGACTACGACATCTAAATGGTTAACAGAGTGTGGGGACTTCCTCTTTAACCCTATTGACACCCTGAGATCATGATTGTGTAGTCCTGAAGTTTGCCATGGCAATTTATGGCCAAATAGCGGCCTTAGAGTGTGTCTGCTATAGTGACTTGTTCAGAAGTTAGCGACATTTAGGTGGCAAAAATAAAATTTTTCATTCCAGTCATCCCACTTTGTATTACTTCCTGAAAAGCAACAAAAGGGTTAATAAACTACCTGACACCAGTTTTGAATACATTAAGGGGTGCTGGTTATAAAATGGACTCACTTTTGGGGATTTTACGACATATACTCGTACAGTGGGTACAGAAAGCATTCAGAAATTAAATTTTCCACTCTTTGTTTCATTGCAGCCATTTGGTAAATTCAAAAAAGTTCATTTTTATCTCATTATTGTACACTCTGCACCCCAACTTGACTGAAAAAAACAGAAATATAGAATTTTTGCAAATGTATTAAAAAAAAACCTGAAATATCACATGATCTTAAGTATTCAGACCCTTTGCTCAGACACTCATACTTAAGTCACATGCTGTCCATTTCCTTGTGATCCTCCTTGAGATGGTTCTACTCCTTCATTGGAGTCCAGCTGTGTTTAATTAAACTGATAGGACTTGATTTGTAAAGGCACACACTTGTCTATATAAGACCTCAGCTCACAGTGCATGTCAGACCAAATGAGAATCATGAGGTCAAAGGAACTGGCCAAGGAGCTGAGAGACAGAATTGTGGCAAGGCACACATTTGGCCAAGGTTACAAAATAATTTCTGCAGTACTCAAAGTTCCTAAGAGCACAGTGGCCTCCATAATCCTTAAATGGAAGACGTTTGGGACCACCAGACGTCTTCCTAGACCTGGCCGTCCAGCCAAACTGAGCAATCGTGAGAGAAGAGCCTTGTTGAGAGAGGTAAAGAAGAACCCCAAGATCACTGTCGCTGAGCTCCACAGATGCAGTAGGGAGATGGGAGAAAGTTTCACAAAGTCAACTATCACTGAAGCCCTCCAACAGTTGGGTCTTTATGGCAGAGTGACCCAACGGAAGCCTCTCCTCAGTGCCAGAGGTATGAAAGCTCGTATAAAGTTTGCTAAAAAACACATGAAGGACTCCCAGACTTTGAGAAATAAGATTCTCTGGTCTGATGAGACAAAGATAGCACTTTTTGGTTTACTTCTAAGCGGTATGTGTGGAGAAACCAGGCACTGCTCATCATCTGCCCAATACAATCCCAACAGTGAAACGTGGTGGCAGCATCATGCTATTGGGGTGTTTTTCAGCTGAAGGGACAGGACGACTGGTTGCAATTGAAGGAAACATGAATGCAGCCAAGTCCAGAGATATCCTGGATAGTGTTGAGCATTCCGATACCGCAAGTATCGGGTATCGGCCGATATTCGCGTTATCGGAATTCCGATACTTAATTCCGATACTTTTTCAATATCGTATACCGGAATCGGAAGTTCCCATAATTCTTTGAGAGGCAATGTGATTTTAGTCAGCCAATGAGGAATCCTACAAAGTGTGGGCACATCCTGTAATGATGCGGTCATCTTAACTAATGGCATGGCTGTGATTGGCTGCTGAAATGATGTCAGAATGCACTATAAAAGGCGCCGCAGCCATTTTAGCGTCACTGTGCTGTGAACTCAGTTAGGGACAGAACGCTGCTGTGCTGACTCTGAGGGACAGTTAGATATTGCGATTTTGTGTACTACTGTGCTTGAGGCAGGCTAGTTTACCAACCGCTGTGTAAAGCTTCATTTTGCCAGTGTTGTTTTAACAGCTCTGTGCAAGGTGTGTGTGTGACAGTGCAGGTGACGCTGCAGTTTGCTCTGCATCCACCGCTGTTTGTAGGCATCTGCACGTGTCACTTTTTTTTTTTTTTTTTTATTTTATTTAGTGGAATTGGTGCAGCTCCATTATATTAGAAAAAAATCAAATCTATTAGTGTGACGTGCTTCCATCCGTATACAATACATTGGTTGCAAACACTATAGAAGTACAGAAAGGAGCTTTTCACAGATTGTGGACAGTTGTGTTTCAGTGTTCACTTCAGTCTGTGTTTTTTACTTTTTTGAGTGCAGATCACGCTCCAGTTACTTGTTCAAGCACTGCTGCTTGTACTCTGCTGAGCGTGTCTCAGTGGCTCATCCTTTTCATTTATCTCCAATTGGTTCTGCTACATTCCATTTAAAATAAATCTAATCTATTAGTGTGACGCGCTTCCATCCGTATACAATACATTGGTTGCAAACACTATAGAAGTACAGAAAGGAGCTTTTCACAGATTGTGGACAGTTGTGTTTCAGTGTTCACTTCAGTCTGTGTTTTTTACTTTTTTGAGTGCAGATCACGCTCCAGTTACTTGTTCAAGCACTGCTGCTTGTACTCTGCTGAGCGTGTCTCAGTGGCTCATCCTTTTCATTTATCTCCAATTGGTTCTGCTACATTCCATTTAAAATAAATCTAATCTATTAGTGTGACGCGCTTCCATCCGTATACAATACATTGGTTGCAAACACTATAGAAGTACAGAAAGGAGCTTTTCACAGATTGTGGACAGTTGTGTTTCAGTGTTCACTTCAGTCTGTGTTTTTTACTTTTTTGAGTGCAGATCACGCTCCAGTTACTTGTTCAAGCACTGCTGCTTGTACTCTGCTGAGCGTGTCTCAGTGGCTCATCCTTTTCATTTATCTCCAATTGGTTCTGCTACATTCCATTTAAAATAAATCTAATCTATTAGTGTGACGCGCTTCCATCCGTATACAATACATTGGTTGCAAACACTATAGAAGTACAGAAAGGAGCTTTTCACAGATTGTGGACAGTTGTGTTTCAGTGTTCACTTCAGTCTGTGTTTTTTACATTTTTGAGTGCAGATCACGCTCCAGTTACTTGTTCAAGCACTGCTGCTTGTACTCTGCTGAGCGTGTCTCAGTGGCTCATCCTTTTCATTTATCTCCAATTGGTTCTGCTACATTCCATTTAAAATAAATCTAATCTATTAGTGTGACGCGCTTCCATCCGTATACAATACATTGGTTGCAAACACTATAGAAGTACACAAAGGAGTAGCCTTTCACAGATTGTGGACAGTTGTGTTTCAGTGTTCACTTCAGTCTGTGTTTTTTACTTTTTTGAGTGCAGATCACGCTCCAGTTACTTGTTCAAGCACTGCTGCTTGTACTCTGCTGAGCGTGTCTCAGTGGCTCATCCTTTTCATTTATCTCCAATTGGTTCTGCTACATTCCATTTAAAATAAATCTAATCTATTAGTGTGACGCGCTTCCATCCGTATACAATACATTGGTTGCAAACAATATAGAAGTACACAAACGGGCCTTTCACAGCTACTGAACATGGGTTTTTAATTTTTAACTAAAATATGTATTTTTTCAAATGACACAAATATAAGTAATGTTGAAGAGGAATAGTCCTACATCCATTGTTTGCACAATATTACAGGTGTACATCATGTCCCTTAATCAACAATGTATTATTATATTTACTTGTATGTTTTTATTTAAAAGCCAAGAACACAGAAGGATAACCTTCGCACTGCAGCTGTTGTCAAAGTTCAACCCACATTATGCACTTCCAACATTGCAGCATTTGAGGCATGATGTGAGTTGGATTGGTCAAAGTTATGGAGTGAGAAGGTTCACCATCAGTACCCTATAGCATAAGTATGCTTTTGTGTTAGCATTTGTGTTAGACATGTGGATATCTGCCATAATATGTCACAATTATTTAGTTACAGATTTGTTACCAACACTAATCATTGAATGGTTTTAAATTTGACGTTTCACTTGTTTACAGCTTAGAAATAAGGGTGTAGCCTGATAACTATGTGTAGCACTAGCCACTTTAACATGTCATGTTTTTTTAAACATGTGTAGCTAGGTAGCAGTAATTTTTGCCGGACACACAGCAGGGGAACAGCAGGCGTTACTGAACCCCACTATCACTATAGCTTGTGTATTGGTCTGTGGACACGACACTTCTGAGCAGCAACTGGCAGTGTTGTAGCCCAGGGAGTATAGCTCAGGTGGTAGAAAGATGAACATAACAGGAGACATGGAAAACGTTGCCAACCAGTTAGTTAATCTGAAACCGGACAGGCAAATTCAGGCGAGATCCATGCCTAGTTCATTTTCAGAAAAGTAAGCCGTTCTACATTATCGTAGGATAGTCGCATGCAACGGTCTGTTAGTACACCACCTGCAGCAGTAAAGACGCGCTCCGATAATACACTGGCAGCAGATCAAGCCAGCACCTCCAATGCATACTGGCTAAGCTCTGGCCATGTATCCAGCTTAGAGACACAAAACTTGAATGGGGAAGAGCCATCTGAGAGTACACTGAGAGGGCAAGACATGTAGTCTGTAACCATCTTACGGAAATGTTGCCTCCTGCTGACTGGAGCCGTCTCGGATGGTGTAGACATTGGTGGCGCTGCCACAAAACTTCGACACATTTGGAACATACTGTTCTTGCCCTGTGCAGAGGCGCTGCTTGTGCTCCCTCTTGTTGCAGAGCTGTCTCCACTGCCTCGACGCACAGAGCTGCTTTGTAAATCAGTAGCAGCAGCAGTGCTCTCGGCTGGAATGGAGAACATTATGGATTGCACCAGTGTGTCTTGGTACTTCCGCATTTTACGCTCCGGTTCAACGGTGTGATGAGGCTTTGTAAGTTGTCCCGGTAGCGAGGGTCTAGGAGGGTGTACACCCAATAATCAGACGTGGTGTGAATGTGTTCGATGCGGCGGTCGTTTCTCAGCCACTGCAGCATGAAATCAACCATGTGCTGCAGACTCCCAACTGGCCAAGAAACGTTGTCCCCTGCAAGAGGCGTCATCTCCGCCTGCTGTGCATCACCCCACCCTTGGTCTACATACTGACTAGAGCATTGTCTACCTCCCTCTGGAGCGATGTCTTCCTCCTCCATTGACTCCTCCTCATCCTCCTCACAAAGTCCTTCAAATACATATAAATTTACAAAATTTAAAACTCAAAATTTAAAAACTTTGTATCATAATTCTGTAACATCAGTTTATGGAAACACAATACCATTACAAAAGGATAGACAAAAAATGTACATTATGTGCTTTGTAAATACATTAAAAGTTTGTAATGGTTATGAAAATATAGACAGCGACTCTGGAGGTTCAATTGTTGATACAGCATGGTACTTTGAAAGTCCTCCAGCCCTTTGTGAGGAACCACGTTGCGCTGACTGTCCAGAAGGTGATGGAATTTGTGACTCCTCATCCTCCACCTCTTCCAAAACCTCATGCCTTAGTGCTTGCAGTGTTTTTTGAAGCAGGCAGATAAGGGGGACAGTCAGGCTGACTAGTGCATCATCTGCACTCGCCATCCGCGTTGACTCATCAAACGCACGCAAAACGTGGCAGATATCCTTCATAGAGTTATTCGCCACTCATTACACTGGCAGTGGCTGCCCATTCATTATAGGATCCAATTCTAATTACTGGTTCTCACCAACAAAGCTCTCCACAGCGCAGCACCCCCTACATCTCCTCCCTTATTTATATTTATCGGCCTAACCGACTGCTGCACTCTGCAAACGACCTTCGACTAACCTCTGCACTAATCCGTACCTCCCACTCCCAACTCCAAGACTTCACCCGCGCTGCGCCAATCCTCTGGAATGCTCTACCCCAAGAAATTAGGACTATTCGCAATTTGGATGGTTTCAGGCGCTCCTCAAAACACATTTGTTCACAGTGGCCTATCACATTCACTAATCAAAGTCATTCTATGTGTAATTCTGTGTGTGTAGCCCATTCACTATCTCCATGCATCCCTCACTTCCTTAAAATGGCTGGACCATCATTGTAAAAACACCATTGTATATAAACACCTGTACTTTGTATCTCCCACACCTCATTGTAGATTGTAAGCTTTCACCAGCAGGGGCGGCTGATTTTGCTTTAATTATTGTATTGTTAACGTTGTTACTTATGACTCGTGTTTTGAAACTGTTAAACTGTAAAGCACTGCGGAATATTATGGCGCTATATAAATAAATAATATTATTATTCTTATTATAGAGGCCCACTCAGTAGTGGTGAAGTGTGAACGGCGCAAATTGCGAGTTGACTGCGCCTGATGCAGCTGATACTCCATTACTGTTGGCTGCTGCTCACACAACCGCTCCAACATATGTAACGAGGAATTCCACCTGGTGGGTACGTCACATATGATGCGATGTTCATGAAGGTGAAATCTGCGTTGCAGAGCTGCAATCAGCGATCTGGCCATGCTGGAACGTCGCAAGTGAGCGCACTCTAGGCGGACCTTGTGCAGCAGTGCATCAAGATCCGGATAGTCCCTCAAAAAACTCTGCACGACCAAGTTGAGCACATATGACAGACATGGTATGTGAGTGAGGTTGCCAAGGCCCAGAGCTGACACCAGATTTCGGCCATTGTCACACACTACCAAGCCTGCCTGTAGATTCTCTTCCAAAAACCACACGTCGCTCTCCTGCTTTATGGCATTACAGAGCTCCTGCGCTGTGTGGCTAAGATTCCCATGGAAATTAATTTCAGGATGGCCTGTTGACATTTGGACACGGCTGTGCTCATATCGGTCGCAACAGGTAAACGTTCACGGGTCCATGTGGAGGTAGACTGTGACGGCTCCTGCAGCGATGATTCTGAGGAACTGGAATAGGAGGAGGAATCAATGTGTACAGACTTGATTCCTGCAATCCTTGGAGTTGGCAGAACACGTACAGCGCCACTCGCAAGATCAGTACCCGGCTGCACAACATTGACCCAATGGGCAGTGAGGGAAAGGTATTGTCCCTGGCCATGGGTGTTAGAACCCTCTTGTTAGGTTTTGTTTCAGTTTGCTGGTCACATGACCTTTTTTCCCTATTTAGTCTGGCTCCGCCCTTCTGGCTTTGCTTGACTTCATTGTATTATCTACTGTTAAGCTAGCCGGGTGCTTAGGTGCCTTAATCTGTCAGTTTTGCTTGATGTTAGGATCACAAAGTATTTATTTTTCTGTTTAATTATCCATGCTACAATTTATGTTAGGAGGTGTCCACCTTTTCTCACAGTCCCTAGATCTTGTAGGGATTACTCCCTCGCAACTATAGGTCTTCGTTCACACTAGATGAGGACTTTAGCGGGTCTGGTCGCAGGATCAGGTTCCCGTTACATCGTAGGGATTCAGCTTAGTTGTATTGTAGGGACAGAATTCCCTTCTTTCCTTACTGGTTGTAGCAGATCATAACAATGGGTACTGGTCCACGCATCGGTGGTCAGGTGGACCTTGCTACTGAGGGCTTTTAGTAGCGCATGTTTAATTTTTCCCTCAACATGCTTTTGCAGACCAGGGACGGCTTGCCTGCTGAAATGAAATCGGCTTGGCACATTGTATTGTGGGATTGACAATGATATTCAGTTACGGAAACTGTCTGTCTCCACCAGCCTGAATCACAGCATTTCAAGGGACAGGAGTTTTGCAATGCCAGCATTCAGAGCCTGTGCTCGTGCATGGTTTGCGGAGTATGGCCGTCTTTTATCCCATGCCTGTGCTACCGATGGCTGTTTTGTGGCCTGGGAGTGTGAGGATGACAGGGAACTTGCTGCTGTGTGTGGAATAACAGTTTGTCTCTGGACAACAGTGGCCGAGGTTCTTCCATGGCGATCCTGTGAGGAAGCATAACCAGCTGTGTGTGAGCTCGATGAAGAGGCTTCAACACAACCTGAAGATGTAGGTGCTGCTGTAGGTTGGCCTACATCTCTAGTGTGTCTTTGTAACTCAACTACGTGCTTTGTCCGCACATGTTTCCACATATTTGTGGTATTGAGGTGACTGACACTTTTAGCTATTTTTAATTTTTAATTACACAGCTTGCATTTCACATAGCAAATATCATGTGCAAGTGTGTGAAAAAAGGACCACGCAGTGCAAGTCCTGGGAGCGCACGTTTTGACTTTTGGAAGACAACTGCTCCGAACAGGTGCCAAACTGGAGGCTACAGGCAACCGAGTCTGCAGCCTAACTCTCCCTCCTGTTTGTACCGTTGGGGCAATGTCTTCCTCTATCTTCCTTCTATCACTAACCATTTCTCTAGGCCTCTCCCAGCTTTCAACCAAAGTACTGGTTCTCACCACAAAGCTCTCCACAGTGCAGCACCCCTCCTACATCTCCTCCCTCATTTCTATCTATCGGCCTAACCGACTGCTGCGCTCTGCAAACGACTTTCGACTAACCTCTGCACTAATACGTACCTCCCACTCCCGACTCCAAGACTTCTCCTGCTCTACGCCAATCCTCTGGAATGCTGTACCCAAGAAATTAGGACTATCCACAATTTGCATGGTTTCAGGCGCTCCCTCAAAACACATTTGTTCAGAGCGGCCTATCACATTCACTAATCAAAGTCATTCTATGTATTCTGTGTAAGTGTGTGTGTGTTCTCTAGCCCATTCACTATCTCCATCCCTCAGTCCCTTAAGATGGCTGGAACATCATTGTAAATGCACCATTGTATATAAACACCTATACTTTGTATCTCCCCCATCTCATTGTACATTGTAAGCTGTCACGAGCAGGGGCGACTTATTTAGCTTAAATTATTGTATTGTTAACGTTGTTACTTATGACTTGTGTTCTGAAACGGCTAAACTGTAAAGCGCTGCGGAATATGATGGCGCTATATAAATAAATATTATTATTATTCCTCTGAGCTGCTCCCACCACCTTCCTGTTCCTCATGCCATGTTGGGTCTTGGACCTCATCATCTCCACTACCCTCTTCCAACACCTGCTGTTGGGTGGTCTGGCCAGCACCATGCTCAACAGAAACTGGCACCTGGGTCTCATCATCATCAGATGCGTTCTGCGGTGTGCTGACCATCGGCACTGTCTCACCCGCCTCTTCAGATTCAGAGAGACACAGCTGTTGCGCATCACTGCATACTCCCTCTTCACATTACAGAATGCTGCTTGGCTGGGCCCCTGTTTGCAAGCCAATAGATTCTGAGAACAGAAGCAGACACTCAGCTGGCTCCTGTACAGAACTCTCTGACTGCCTGGGCAATTTGCCAGGCGGTGAAGAGACAGATGGTTGCCCAACAGTGCTGTGGTCCTGAGAGGAGGTGGAAGCAATTGAAGTCGATGCATTGGCTGACATCCAAACAACAACGGCTTCAATTTGTTCTTCCCGCAGCAGGGGGGTACTCCGAGCTCCTACAAAAGTGCGCATAAAGGAACGCTCACGGGGAAAACTGGTGGATGCTGTGTCACTGGGGGCCGCAGCAGCCACAGAATCCCCACGTCCTCTCCCTGAAGAAACTCCACGACCACGTGCCTTACTCCTGCCTTCTTCATCTTGGTAGATTGATAAAGAAAGTCTGAAAAGTTATAAGGTCTAAGTGTGGTTATTCCGCAGAGACTGCAGTGAACACTGCACACAACTGTTCACTACCCAATGCGTCTCAGCAGGAAGGCAGTCTGTGCGTCAAAACAAAGGCACAAGCATACATCCATGTACCCTGTTTATAAAGCTATATAAAAAAAATTATGTAGTAGTGACGCACACTTTATTGAGGTACAGTATTACATCGCAATTCACCATCTGTGGCTATGCAGTCTCATCTATATATACCTTATCTATCTGTTGTCATGCTTCCAAGTCGACAGTCACAGTCAGCCATAAATAGCAATTTTCACTATGCACTATGCACTTTTGAAAGGTTATGTTTGTTAATAAAAATGATTATTGCCACATATTATGAGTATTACATGATGGAAATTGTATAATTTTGTATAAAATATTTAGTGACATTATTCAGCAAATGGAACATTTTAGTAATATCACAGATAACTTGTAATGCTGATGATGTTTTGAAGTCAGACATTCATTGTCTATACAATAAAAATGGTGTACATACTGTTACTTATCCATCATTAATGGATTCAGATATGTACTTGTATGCTTTTATGTACAACCGTATAGCAGATTCCTTAACTAATTTATTTTGTGGTTTGCATTGCTGTTCAACATGTTAATGTATGTGTTTATGTTTGTCAATTCTTTATTTATCTAGATATTAGTTTAAATGAAATCATCATCTTATGGTAGTAAAGGTTATCTTTCTCTTGTTTGAAGTATAGACATTTAAAATTGACAGGTAACAAGGAAATTACTTGATCTAGTATTTAAACATCCTCCTTGACCCTGGGCTCCAACACCGCCAGTTGTTGCTCGGAAGTGCTGTTAGCACAGTCAACACTTGCTCCTGTGTTACTGGGGTTCAGTAACGTCAGCTGGTTCTCGGTTGTGCCATTGGCTCTTTTCCTTCTGCTGCCCCTCCGGGTTCCAGCACAGTCAGCTGGTCCTCGTTACTTGCATTGGCTCTTGTACCTTCTGCTACCCGTCCGGGTTCCAGTACCGTCAACTGGTTCTCCGCAGTGCCTTTGGCCTAGGTGCCTCCATCTCGGTATCCGAGTTCCAGCAACGTCTGCTGGTCCTTGGTAGTGCTTTGGAGCACAGGTACCTCCTGCTTAGTAACCGTGTCCCAGTAACGTCAGCTGGTCCTCGGTTGTGCCATTGGCTCTTTTCCTTCTGCTGCCCCTCCGGGTTCCAGTACCGTCAACTGGTTCTCCGCAGTGCCTTTGGCCTAGGTGCCTCCATCTCGGTATCCGAGTTCCAGCAACGTCTGCTGGTCCTTGGTAGTGCTTTGGAGCACAGGTACCTCCTGCTTAGTAACCGTGTCCCAGTAACATCAGCTGGTACAAGATTGTGCTACAAATACAAGATACGGAACAAGAGACACAAGAACAATAAGCAGAAGATCTAAAAGCAGAAGAACATGAAGTATAAGACCAAAATGAAGAGCAAAATATATGCTCTAAATTCTAAGCAGAAGAAGACTAAGCAGTGTATGGGGGTGAGTCCGTTCCTCCTCGTGGTGCCCCTGGAAAATGCCTGCTGCTGCAGGCTAAACTGAACACGGACAAATACTGTTGTAATTTAAATCTTTTGTGACAGCAAGAACGGAAGGATGAAAAATTCATACTTTGACAGATTACAAGTACAGGATTCTCTGTCACAAATAAGAATATGATGAAGAAGATGAAGCAGAATATGAATAAGAATAATAGTTTAATAAGAAGAATATGAGTAATGTTAACAAAGATGAATAGCAAGAAGTTTAAGAAGAAGATAAAGAAGGTGAAGATGAAGAATAATTTGATGAAAAAGATGATGCTGCAGAAGATTATGAAGGAGAAAGTGTGTGAAAGTTAAAAGGTGAAGATGAAGAGCATGGAAGTTGTGTAATATACATATTTGCCAAAATATAAAAAACGTTAACATTGTCAATTTCTTCGTCAATCCGAACATCTTTAAAAAAAAAATATTTATGCTATTCCATTTGATTGGGTTAAACATCTATGCCTTTAATGTCTCCTCAACCTTCCCCAATACATTCTACATTACTCTTTCTTGTTTTCCTTCATGTACAATTAACCAACAAGGCAAGAATGGGTTTTTTTTAATTTCGATATTTTGTTCCCATAGACTTACATGGGACTTCCGGTATCGGTATCGGGTATCGCCGATATTTTAGTGATATCGGCGATACCATTCCGATTCCGATACTTTAGGATATCGGAAAGTATCGCTCAACTCTACTCTGGACCTCAGACTTGGCTAAAGGTTCACTTTCCAACAAGACAATGACCCTAAGCACACCGCTAAAATAACAAAGGAGTGGCTTCAGAACAACTCTGTGACCTTTTTTAAATGGCCCAGCCAGAGCCTGACCTAAACCCAACTGAGAATCTCTGGAGAGACCTGAAAATGGCTGTCCACCAACGTTCACATCCAACCTGACAGAACTGGAGAGGTTCTCCAAGAAAGAATGGCAGAGGATCCCCAAATCCAGGTGTGAAAAATTTGTTGCATCATTCCCAAGAAGACTCATGACTGTACTAGCTCAAAAGGGTGCTTCTACTCAATACTGACCAAAGGGTCTGAATATTTATAACCATGTGATATTTCAGTTTGCTTTTTTAATAAATTTGCAAAAATTTCTACATTTCTGCTTTTTTCAGTCAAGAAGGGGTGCAGAGTGTACATTAATGATAAAAAATTAACTTTTTTGCATTTACCAAATGGCTGCAATGAAACAAAGAGTAAAAAATTCAAAGGGGTCTGAATACTTTCCATACCTACTATAGGTCCCCCAAAGTCACATCAAGACTTAACAGGTCCCTAAAAAAATAAGTTTTGTGAAAAAAATTAAAAATTACTCCTTCTAGCGTCCTAACAATATAAAAGGATATTTTAAAAATGGTGCTGATGTAAAGCAGACATGAGGGGAATGTTATTTAATTACTATGTTATTTGGCATGACTGTCTGGATTAAAGGGATAATTATTCAGAGTTTGAAAACTGCTAGTTTAGGGAATTTTTTGACAAATTTCTGATATTTTTATAAATAAACGCAGAAAATATCAATATCAATTTACTATTAACATAAACTACAATATGTCACGAAAAAAACAGTCTAAAATTAGTGAGATCTGTTTAAGTGTTCCAGAGTTAGTACCACACAAAGTGACACTAGTCAGATTTGAAAAATTTGGCTCGGTCACTAAGGGGTTAATAACACTTTATAATAAATTTTAATTTCACACAGTGTGATGTAATTAAGATATAAGGTTACACCTTCCACAAATGCAGGGACTTTTCTGATTTGGGACTAGGGCTAGGACTAGATTTAGGATTAGGGTTATGTGCAGTGCTAGGTTTAATGTAATAACATAACTTAAAAAGTAAATAAATACCAATGTATAACTTTATCTTTTTAATTTTATGTCGAATTTTGGAAAAAAAATCAGAACATAACTAGAGTGTCAAAGGGCAAATTATAATTACATCACTATTTTCTTGCTTGGTTGGACGATACAGGATTCAATATTGTACTGGTGGAAGGGAGTGCTAATGGTCCATAGGTTAAGGGGCGCAAATGCCTTGCATTGTCTCAGGAGCAGGCAACCCACACTACACCACTGCTAGTGATAAAATGATTTACTGGAAACTGTGACGTGGCTATTTGAACCACTATGTCTCAAGGTGCTTACTGTAAGGAAAATGATCCCGTTACTAGAATCCTAATTGTCTCATTTGTTTCTGAAATCTCTACCCATAGTATGTGACTTCAGCTGTTCGTATTCACTTCTACAGTGATTCAAGTCCTTTAACTTGCTTTACCACTGAATTTTATTTCTATTGCTGTCGGTTCCTTAATATAAGTTCTTTATTGAAAACCATGAGTGTCTACAACAAATCTGCACTTTTTTAGGACCATGCAAAATGAGAAGTCCAAAGTCTATTACACTTAAAAAAGAAACTGTTATAGACAGGTTCAAGTAGAATTACGCTTTCTCTGGCTAATGAATTTTAAAAGGGTAGGGGGTCTTTAATTCAATTCTGGAAATAGCAATTAGTCACCTAGATGATTGGTTGTGGGAATGCATCCAAGTACATGAGCAGCCAGATAACCAACATTGCATTTTATGCCTGGCAGCATAAATAGAAAGGGCTGGAAATAGTATGTAATGTTACTCATCAAACTTGCCAAAACTTCAAAACACTTTCCATACAAAATATGCCTCTAATTTAGATGGTTTCCTAAGGAATTCTGTGCCATGTGGCTTTGCATAATTATTTTTTTTTTTTAAAAAAAAGGGTTTTCCTATTTTTTTTTCAACCTATAAAGTATTACACATAGGCTGGAGAGTGAATTACTCTCTATTGCCAACTCCACATTGAAATATCTAGGGATCTCACATTCCTCATAGGTAGAGTTGGGCGAACCCGAACAGTAAAGTTCGGCGTCCGTACCGAACACCTACTGTTTGGGCACGGACACCGAACACGGACTTCACCAGGAAGTCCGTGTTACTGTTCGGGTTTGGCTGCCTGTTCACTAGGTGTTTGTCACACTGTTATGTGCATCGGTGGTGAACTTATCCCCGCCGGTCAGAGACCCACGGTTCCCACGCTGTCAAAAGACAGCGTGAGTGCTCAGCTGTGATCGGAGATATAAAGCTCACCTCCGGTAACTGGTGTCAGCGGATGTGACAACTGCTCCCATCATCCAACACCTGCTGCCTCTAATTACAGTGAAAGCAGGAGCGGTGGATGGGAGTATTCATCAGCAGCTCCTGCGCTGTAAATAAATAATTTAAAAAAAAAATGGCGTGGGTTCCTCTGTATTTTTGCTAACCAGCCAGGCAAAACTCACATGCTGCAGCCTCGATGCCAAACACTGGATATTCGGGCCCCCATTTAAGTGAATGGGTTCGGGTCCAGGTCTGGGTACTGTTTTGGTACCCGAAAATTTTTTAACTGTTCAGCCGAAACCGCCGGACCAGAACATCCAGGTGTCCGCCCATCTCTACTCAGAGGATCCCACTTTCCCACAGTCAATGCTGTCCCTATATACTCCAGATGCAATATTCTGTTCTACTGACCACAAAACTTGAGAAATATTTATCAGCAAAGGAATTATTACAATACACTGTAGTCTCAAGGATAGGAGAGCTTTGTTCTGAATCCCCTACTCTAGACTTATATTGAGAAAGTGACTTCTGGTCCATACAGAAGACGTAGTGTAAGCCGGCAAGTCCTAAATGTGGTCTTGTGATTCTGGAGAGGATCAGAGTCGAAATTGGAAATGCCAAAAAATGGCAACCTGTAATTATTTGAGTAAACTTTCTGCACACACAATACGGATTGCTAACAGATGGGAAAAGTAAGAAAATTGCAGTTGTGGTCCATCAATACGATGCAACCTTTTTTTTAGGTAACTTTACTGAAGAGCTAATGAATCCAATTGTATGGCTTTTCTCTGAAATTGCAATCTGGCACGTCAACCTTTAACCATTCATATTTACTGTTACTCAAATGTGAATATAATGTGGCCCTGCAAACCTATTACTATACTGACATTGAGCAAAAGTATGTACTCCTTAAAGTACCACTCCATCATTTCTTTCAGAGCTGGATTGGTGCATCTAATGTAAGGTTTCTGCCCCGGTCTTACACTTACACTCTGGCGTCTTCACCTTTTTTCAGTGCAGCTACGGACCCACTGCATCATGTTATGACTGAAACTTCTGACTGCCCAGATGTCAGAAGTTACATCACAAGATCTCAACACAAGTCTATTAGAGCCAGAACAAGGATCTCATAGATTGGCATTGAGTTATGACCTCCTGCCCGCGGAGCAGGAGCAACACTGGAGCAATCTGATAGGTCACAAACTGCAGGAGACCGATGGGAGTGGCAGCGATAAAAGGTGAAGACTGTGGCAAGAGAGTATACGAGTAGGATCAGGGACCTTACATTAGAAGCACTACTCCAGTGGTAAAATAAAAAGAAAACAAGCCGCTGGAGTGGTGCTTTAATAATCATTTATGATCAGCCATTTTGATTACTCAGAAGTAGTGTTGAGCGATACGATACTGCAAATATCGGATATCGGCCGATATTAGCTGTATCGGCCTTTCGATTCCGAATACCGATATTTTCGTCATATCGAATACCGGAATCGGGATTGTCACTGTCATTGTCAGTGTCCGTCGGTCGGGTCTGTCACTGTCAGTGTCCGTCGGTCGGGTCTGTCAGGAGTCAGCGGCACTTACCTGGCAGAAGATCTCCGGCGGTCACGGCCTGGACTGCTTCATGGCCGCCATCCTCTTCTCCCCGGCGGTCACATGCAGTTTCTCGCGATAACTGCAGTGACTGCTGGGTAATCCCGGGCCGTAAAGCAGTCAGTCCGATGACGTCACCGCCGGGGAAGCAGGTAATCAGCTGTGCTGCGCCGGGATGACAGGCTCTGCCTGTCATTCTGATGTAGCAGAGCTGGATCGTCGTGGGACACTCGTTACTATGGACTGCGTCGGACAGGTGGTATACTGCTGTTTTTTTTTTTTCATTTTTTTACAGGAGATCGATGGCGTCGCAAGATGCGACTGTAATAAAAGTAATGAAAACTGTGTTGTGTTTTTTATTAAATTAAAAAAAATTTTTATGAACATTCACCCGTCGGGTACATCAACAATTTAAATATTTACATATTTAACTATTTATATACAGGGAACCTGTCCGGGTTATTTATAATTCTTTGGCAGGGGTGTTCCAGGTACCACCTGGTACTCTTCTGATGCTTGCCAAACATCCGAGACACCAAGGACCACCAGGACCTGATGACGTCGTGTGGCCTGTACAGTCAAGTCGTGACCCGCTATCTGGGTCTGTGTGGCCACCTCTTTCATCTCCCTCCGGGTCTGGACCCCTATGTCCGGACTGAACGAACCCAGGGGGCCTAACAGGCGCCGGGTCGGGCCAGCTATACTTATCATGTCCATAGCTGGGGCTGCTGAGGAGACCACTGAGGAGGCTGGGGAGATTTACGGCGTGGGGTGGGCACTTTTGCAGAGGCCTGGATGTGGGAGGCTGAAGGCTCCGAGGGTCTCACAGGTTCCTGACACTCTGGGGAGTAGGGGTCGCACCTGGTAACATTTAGGGCGTACCATCCATTGTAACCCCAGTGTCGGGTGTAAGTCACCAAGTCTCCTGGCAACAGGTCCCTCCCCGGGTGTCCTTCTGGGAGGTGAGCCTCCACGTCCCGCCGGTTCACAAAAACTTCTAAATAAAGTCCAGGCTCCTGGATGAAGCCCAACCACCTTTCAATTTAAAGCTCCGTACTGCACCCTTACGCCGCGGCTCCCACAGGGTACCTTTATCTTTTCTCATCGGTCCTTATCTGCCCGGTCCTTCTCCAGCTGACGTTGGCGAAGCTTTTGGGTTTCTCGCTGCTCCCTTTGTCGCTCTGCTTCCCGCTCCCAACGTCTCCACTCTTCCTCCTGACGCCGGTTGAAATTCTCCTCCACCAGCAGCTCCATGTCTCCACCATCAAACTGCAGCTTACAGTGTCCGGTTTGCGGCAGCTCTCCTGGCGCCCCCCCGTCCTGGCGGCGCTCACCTGCGGAGGAAGCAGCCGGCTCTGGAACAGATGACAGTCGGGGCTCCGGTACAGACTGGTAGACCTCTGGTGCCTGCGCGGCCTCCTCCATGAGGACGGGTGTCGCTTCTTCTGTCTCAGCGACGGGGGCAGACAGCGGGATCTGGGGTGCTGCCGGTGCAGAGGTTTTTGCAGGAACGGGTGCCTCCACTGCGACAACGTCAACCGGATCACATTGCAAGGGCTGGGATGCCCGCACGGACTCCTCTACTAGAACGGGTGCCTCACCTTCCGGTACAGACACTTCAGGTAAGAGGGATTGGCGCCGCTCCAAGTTTAGTTTTGGGCACGCCAGCTGGCTTCCATCCTGGCGACCTCCTCCCGGTGCCGGGCCAGGCCTCTTAGGGTATCCTCCGCTTCTTCCAGCATAGGAGGGTTTCCAGGCCGGGTGCCCAACGGTGGTTCCGTGGCGATCGGGTCGCTTCCGTGGGGGGAGAGCTCTGACTGCTCCATCCCTTCACACTTCTGCTCGTGTCCATTAGCCATCTCTGCCAAGTCACATGTGTCATTAGCATCTGGAGAGGGCCCCTCTTTGTGTGAGGCGGGACTTCGTGTTAGTTTCCGCACACTGAGGAGGTGGGAGGCGGGGAAATCAAGAGCTGGTGGGGCAAGATCTTACATTGCAGTACCATTTAGAGTGGTCGGCCACTGAGTGAGTGTACACCCACGAAGGCACGCCTTCTTCTTCACCAGTGCCTCGTTAGTGACGCAGATATGGCGGGAAAAATGGCAAATACATTCTCTGATGGATTTTAGCAATTCTCAAGCACAAAACCAGTTCAATTCAGGCACACGGACTCGCTTTAGCGAGCTACAGAATCCTGTTTGTGACGCCCAAGTTGAGTCGCACAGAGCAAGAGGTTTTGGGGGTACTCGGCACCGAGCCCGTCGACTTCTATGGGGTTTATGTCACGGCTTTACCCGGCAATTTAATCAAAGTCTATTTTATATGCAGAGTGTTAAATATAAATTATGTATATTATATTGTCACAATGACATGTTTTTTTTAATATTATGTATTTATGGTTATATTTTTTGTTTACAGAAAACAAAGGTTTTTTTTGGTTGCGATTTTTTGTTCCATAGGGGGGGGGGACTAATTTGACTTCCGGTTCGGAATCGGTATCGACGATATTAGTGTACGGCGATCCATTTGATACGTTATTTTTAGATATCGGCGTATCGTCAACCTACTCAGAAGTATTCATAAGAATCAGAGTAAGTCATATAAAGGAAATAATCTTACCATGCAGAATTATTTGTCATATTAAATAAAATTATTGCTTTTCCTCAGGAAAGATCATTTTAATAACAGATTAAATTCAAAGGAGGCGAACAATAATGTAATAATAAGATAATAAGAATGATTTTATTGATTGTACCATTTTTGCATTACCAAAAACTTAGGTTGGATTACTGTTTACTCAAAGTTAAGGTACAAATTAAAGGGACTCTGTCACCCAAAGAATGTTGTTCAACCCGACAGTCGCTCGAGCATAGGGGAGGCCCAAAATTTAAGTGTTCCTTCCCACCTGCTTGTTTTCCCCTCCATCACTCCTTTCTTCTTTGAATTACGCTTAGCTTTATAGAGCCGAAAGGGGTGGGATAGTGGAAAACAAGTAGGTGTGAAGGTGAACTAAAATGTTTGGCCATGCCAAGGGTGCACCGAGGTTGTCTTGCTTTGAACAGTCATTCCGCTACGGGTCCTTAAGTTTTTTTTTTTATAAATGTGTTATGGAATGTGATCAGGTGTTAGGTATTAACCGGAAATTCAGTGTCTCCCCTCCCACACCACCTCCTACCTGTCCCGTCTCTCGGTGTCCTCAAGTCAGTTTAGGCCCTACTGTTCTCCATCTACACCTTCAGCCTGGGACGGCTAAAGAATCCATGGTTTGCGTATCAATCTCTACGCCGATGACCCGATCTTCACCTTCGGGACCGCATCCCTCCTTACGACCAAAATCTCCAAAGTCTGTCCGCTATTTCTCTTTCTTTTCTGTCGCTTTCTAAAAGGAACATGGAAAAAAACGAATTCTTCTTTTCCTTCATCTCCATACCCCTCCAAAGACCTACCACAAAGCAATGGTGTCCTTCCCCGTTCCGCATGCTCGGTGCCGGGGGATCCTGTTGCCTCTCTTTCAACCCACTATCCAAGCCCTTCCTCCTCTGCAACTCCAATCAAAATAATTTCCCGGATCCGTACATTCCTTGACCAAGAAATTGCAAAATGCTCGTGCATGCCCTCCTATCTCTGCCTTGACTTACAACCTCCTACTCTCTGGTCTCCTTCTAGCCTTTTGCACCATCCAGTCTATATAAACTCTGCTGCCTGACTAATCCACTTTCTCCCCATTTTTCTGCGTTTCCTCTCTGCCCCAAACTCTTCTTGGTTCCTATTGTCCAGAGCTCCAGTTCAAAACCCTAACTATGACAAAAAGTCTCACAACCTTCCTCCATAAAATTGTGAATGGTTCCCCGGTATTACAAACGCAACCTTCGATCCTTCAAAATCTCAAAGACTCCTTCTTACTCTCCTTTATCTCGTTCCCCCCGCTCAAATTTTTTTCATCTTACTAATTGCAGTCATCATTTTTTTGCACTGTGTTTTTAAATGTTTTTGCCCTTTATCAGTCAAGGTTTTAGTTATTAGGATTGACATACATGTTAAAAGCAGATACTTTATGAATGGCAGAAATAGGAAGTCTTTTTTCCCTGCTGAGTCTCACTAGAACTCAATTCCACTTCGCAAGGTCCCTAAAGGGGGGGTGCGGCGGTGCAGTGGATAAGGGTTGAAGAGGGGAATAATCGGCGGGAAAAAGGGACTTCCTGTTTTCAGAGCTTGAAGGATTCGTTAGTCGTTTTTAATCATGTAATGTCATAGACCTAATGGAAAAAGAAGTTTTTGGGTAGAAAGGAAAATGAGTAATGGTAAGTACACGGAAGCCTTACAATATAATGATGCAATGAATAAGGGATTTAAATGTTGTGGGAGTGTTTTTAAAAGGATTTTTTTATTTATCCAATAGTTAATTTTGTAAAGATCTGATGTATTGCCCTTTACCAAACAGTGACCTCCTCAAACTCATGGTTTCCAATTTGGTGTAAATAGTTGGTTTGCCAAAAAAAAAAGGCTTTTAAATACATATTTTTTTCTTTACTTTTATGTGAAAATATTATTTTGGACAAAAGGATTTAATGTTTTTTTATTAAATTGGGAGAAACATCTGCTTTTCTATTCAGACAGAGTCGTCACAAATCACGTCAGTTAAATAACATACGTCCACTCATGGAATCGAAAGAGAAAAGATAACTTTGTCCATTTGGTTTCTAAGTTGTAAATGATTAGGGTTTAAAG
>JARQOD010000004.1:380348200-380410419 GCA_033576555.1 Oophaga sylvatica | reverse complement strand
AATCTCACAAAGTCTGTCCGCTATTTCATCTTTCTTTTCTGCTCGCTTTCTAAAATGGAACATGGACAAAACAGAATTCATCATCTTTCCTTCATCTCACACTACCCCTCCACCAGACCTATCCATCAAAGTCAATGGCTGCTCACTTCCCCAGTTCCGCATGCTCGGTGCCTCGGGTGATCCTCGACTCTGCCCTCTCTTTCAACCCACATATCCAAGCCCTTGCCTCCTACTGCCGACTCCAACTCAAAAATATTTCCCGGATCCGTACATTCCTTGACCAAGAAATTGCAAAAATGCTCGTGCATGCCCTCATCATCTCCTGCCTTGACTACTACAACCTCCTACTCTCTGGTCTCCCTTCTAGCACTTTTGCACCACTCCAGTCTATCCTAAACTCTGCTGCCTGACTAATCCACCTTTCTCCCCATTATTCTGCAGCTTCTCCTCTCTGCCAAGCTCTTCATTGGCTTCCTATTGTCCAGAGGCTCCAGTTCAAAACCCTAACTATGACATACAAAGTCATCCACAACCTGTCTCCTCCATACATCTGTGACATGGTCCCCCGGTACTTACCAACACGCAACCTTCGATCCTCTCAAAATCTCAAGATCTCCTTCTCTACTCTCCTCTTATCTCTTGTTCCCACAACCGCATCAAATTTTTTATCATCTTACTACATTGCAGTCATCATATTATATAGCACTGTGTTTTTACAATTGCTCATTTTGCCCTTCTATCCAGTCAATTGTTTTCAGTTCCATTAGGTATATGACATCACATGATTAAAAGCAGACTACCTTCTATGAACTGTGCAGAAATAGGAAGTCTTTTTTCCCTGCATGAGTCATCACTAGAACTACAATTCCACTTTCTGCAAGGTCCCTAGCGGGGTGACGAGCGGTGCAGCTGGATAAGGAGTTGAAGAGGGGAATAACTCGTGCAGGGAAAAGAGACTTCCTGTTTCTACAGAGCTTAGAAGGATTCCGTTAGTCAGTTTTTAATCATGTAATGTCATAGACCTAATGGAAAAGAGAAGAATTATTTGGGTAGAAAGGCAAAATGAGTAATGGTAAGTACACGGAGCCATACAATATAATGACTGCAATGTAATAAGAGGATAAAAATGTTGATGGGAGTGCTTTTTAAAAAGGATTTTTTAATTTATCCAATATGTTAATAATGTAAAGATCTGATGATATATGCCCTTTACCAAACAGTGACCTCCTCAAACTACACTGGTTTCCAACTATTAGGGATGTAAATAGTTAGGTTTGCCAAAAATAAAGGCTTCTCTAAATACATATTTTATTTCTTTACTTTTATGTGAAAATATTATTTGGACAAAAGGATTTAATGTTTTTTTATTAAATTTGGGAGAAACATCTGCTTTCATATTCAGACAGAGTCGTCATCAAATCACGCTCAGTTTAAACTAACATACAGTCCACTCACTGGAATCGAAAGAGAAAAGATCAACTTTTGTCCACGATTCTGGATCTTCTAAGTATGTAAATGATTAGGGTTTAAAGCTTTTAGTTTTGTGGCCAAACACATAACCCTTTCATATGGTTAAAAATATAGAAACATTTGTCATATTACAGATACATGGCATAGCATAAATTCATTGTACATATGGTCATCTGGCAATAGATATATAACATTTAAGTTGTCCTAATGTTTAATAATACCTAGAAGATCATAATTAATGTAGTTGGACCACTTTCTGGTGATGTTTCCAATAGTTGTACTTTACATCAATCAGCCTAGAAGAAAAGTGAGATAATGGTGCTATGCGTCTGGATTTAAACACTTGATCCTGTGTTCTGTGGTAGGGTCTCTTTTTGCTGATCCACAGCAAATACACCTTTTCTTTAGGTGTTTTAGTTCTGTTATCTTTTTTCCTGTAGGTTTTGGGTAAGGGTATGTGCAGACGTTCAGTAATTGGCAGCGCTTTGAACGCAGCACATGTCTGCTGCGTCCAAAGCGCTGCCGTCTATTGAACACAGGTGAATCCACATGTGTTCATAGAAGCATGCGGATTCACTGCGTACTACACATTGTACGGGTGAAATTTATCTTGCGGAGATGCGCCTCTCTGCAAGATAAGTAGACATGCTGCAGTATGGAAATTTGCGCCGCATATCCATTTCCACGGGTGAGCCGTGGGTGTTTCTGGACGCATAGTGGGCATGGGATTTCTTGAAATCCCATCCACTATGCTGTAACATTTGGACACTGCAGGTTGGACGCTGAGCAAGTACGCTGCGTCCAACCCACAGCATTTACTGACCGTGTACACCTACCCTAAGAGGTGTTTTTCATTGACTCTGCTTGTCTGCCCTATCACCTTTGGGTGCAGCTTTATATACCTCATCCTGCTGATCTTTCCTGCTCGTAATAGTCTTTGTTGGACGAATTTGCTTTGCTGTGGTCTACATTGGTTGCAGTTATTTTATGTGTGATTGCTTTATTCCTTGGGAATTGCTACTCTACCGATACTAGAAGCTGCTAAGGACATTCAGGGTATTCTGCTGTCCAGTGGGGGCACCATTGAGTTATCTTAGAGTGCCAACCTCTGCGATCAGGCAGGGACAGACCAGAGTCACAGAAGGGCTTTTTCTAGTCAGAAAAGAGTTCTGTCAAGTTCAGGTATTTGTCTCCCTGGTTTGTACACTACCTATCTGAATGTCCTTTAGCAGTCATAACAAATGGCTTTCCAGACCAAGGAGAGATGTGAGCTCACATTAGCCTAGTGGTGCATCGGACTTCTGGCCACCCATAAACAGATCTTTTAAGACAAATTATATGCGTTCTGTCAACATTCTTCCAATGAATACAGTGTAACAAGAAATCCTAAATGTCCATGTTATCATAAAGCTTGATAACAATACACTGTCATATTGCCGCACTCTGCATTAGAGCTGCATGACTTTCAGATGTCTCAAGCCCTACCATCATTTCGTTGCTAATCACCATACTCCTTTTGATTAGCTTTCGACTGCAATGGGTACCTATGAATTATTGCTACAGCAATGCATGTCACATATAAGCATGGACAGCTCCTGGAAGTCTGACATCGTCGACTCAGGAACCATGCAACATGTGTGAAACAGCTTAGCACTAAGAACTGTAAATCATATAAAGTCACGTCTGGAATAAGGACCAATAAAACTGCATGACCGGTTAATCCAGTAAGAATACACATTTAGTAACGTAGCTTTATGCTTCTGTGCTTACTAGCTTTAATATTGTAGATTCAAGTAGGTCATGTGAGGCTCAGAAGAACCAATGCATCTAGAAAACGTGGAGATGTTAGAAGGACCACACTAGCAAAATTAGAGATGCGTGGCGGAAGCTTGACAAGTTGCTGCAAATGTACAAATTAATGAATGAAGATTGATGAAAATCAATGCTTTAAAGGCTAGGGTCACAAGAGAGTATATTCTCTCATCCGATTATGCAAATCACACTCTGATCAGAATGTGATCCTAGTGTGATCACAGTGTGATCCGATTCTCCATCTTCTCCATTCTGTCAGTCCATGAAATCAGACTGTCAGATTGAGATGTCATCCAAGTGCAGTCCGATGGTTTCCACTGACTCATTGATTTGTATGGCCAAGTGTGATCCAAATATTGTATCAAACTAAGGCATGCAGACATTTTTTTTCCTCAACTGGCTCTGTCCAATAAAAAGAAAATCGAGCATGTGCACGGTGTCATAGCACAACATTGGTCCGAGTGTAATCAAATGTTTTGTTGAATCGCACTTGAACCAATAATGCAGTCATCTGTACAAGCCCTAAAGAGAATCTGTCACCAGGCTTTTGCCACCTAATCTGGGAGCAGCATATTGTAGGGGCAGAGACCCTGACTCCAGTGTTGTGTGACTTACTCAGCCGGTTGCTGAAGTTTTAATAAAATCACTATTTTATCAGCAGGCGATTACTACAGAACAAGTAAATCTTTTGCCATGTAATCCTCTATAATCATGAGGTTTGTGTAACCCTGCTTCTACCACTGATTAGCAGCTTTCTGCCTATGCACAATATACAAAGAAAGCTGCCAATCAGTGGTGTGGGTGGGGTTATGCAGAGCTCAGCATTCAGAGAGTTGAAAGATCTTCAGCAGATAAAACAGTGATTTTATCAAAAATACAACACACAGCCCAGTAATTATGCTGGAATCAGGGTCCCAGCGCCTACATCATGTTGCTCTCGGATAGGGTAGCAAAAAAATAGTTAAAGTTAAAAAATTAATAATAGCAGCCTTCTTCATGGGGGCAAAATTTCTTTAGAATTGCAATGAAGAAAACGCAATAAAATGCAATTTTCAGTGCATGGTGCAAATATGTACAGTATGAAAATAGCAGTAAAATTCATTGCACGAGCAGAATGTTGCAGTGGATTTTCATGGTGTTGCAGTAAAATGCAGGCTAGAACTTGGCTGCTATTTAGAGACTAATATGTCATAAATTCTCATGTCATCTTTGTGAAAAAATGATCACCACATAACTCTGATGCTGAAGTGAAGTGATATGCTGTGCCAAAGCTTCAAGAAGTGCATGTATAACCCCTTAGGGACCACCAATAGGACATAAAACTGACCTGAGATATAAGAGAACAGCGTCCCCTGAAGGGTAAAAACGCAGCAGCAGTCTACTGTACACGATAGCAGACACCCTACTGCATCAGTGATGATCAGTGTTGGCACCAACCATGGCTGTTTAACCCTTTAGATGCTGCTGTCAATAGCCATTATGGCATCTAGATGGTTAACAAAGCGTGTGGACTCCCTTTTAAACCCCATCATCACCCCGAGATCATGATTTTGTGGTCCTGATTGTTGCCATGGAAATTCATGGCCAAATAACGTCCTTAGGGTCTGCCACTATAGTGGCCTGTACAGATGTTAGCAACATCTAGGTGGCAAAAATAACATTTTTCTTTCCTGTTATGTCATTTTGCATGACATGCAAAGTTAATAAACTACCTGACAGCAGTATTGAATAGGTTGAGGGGTGCTGTTTTTTAAAAAATTATCACTTTTGGAGTGGTTTCCAATATAAAGGACCCCCAAAGTCACTTAAAAACAGTCCCTAAAAAAAAAAAGCATATTTCTTTGAAACAAAAAAGAAAAATTACTGCTACATTTCTAAAGCTTCTAACAAAATGAAAGAACATTTTACAGATGGTGCTGATGTAAAGCAGACATGAGGGTAACGTTATTTACTAACTTTTGTGTGGTGTGAATATGTGGAGTAAAGGGATAATCATTCAAAGTTTAAAAACTGCTAAGTTTTAGAACCTGTTAAATTTCGGATATTTTTATAAATAAACACAAAACGTATTGACCTAAATTTACCGTTATCATTAAATATATGTCTCGATAAAACTATCTCAATTTTGCCCCAAACTGAAAGCCTTCCTCTCTGTTCTCCCTGCTTACAGTTTAACAGACAGGAAAGTTGTAGCAGCACAATCAAGTACCCAAAACACAACAACCATGACCATTTAAAAGGAATCTGCCAGCAGTGAAAAGTGAACAATTCCATTAGAAAGAACATCAGCGGTAAGTCATTATCTGTACCTGTGCTGTAATCTATTATATGTTCTGTAGGACTGGTATTATTTACCACAGACCATATGGCGGTAATATCAATATTGGTCTTTTTATATATAGATTATTTTTGGCAACAGCGCGGTCATTTGCTGAGGTTCTCTGATTAGGGGCCCACTCAGAAGTTTCGCCCCCACTAAACCAAAACCCTAGCTACGCCTCTGGCTCTCTCTCTAGTCTTTCTTTCTCTCTCTAGTCTTTCTCGCTCTCTGTTCTTTTTTCTCTCTGTTCTTTCTTTCTCTCTCTCTTTTCTTTCTTTCCTCTCTTTCTTTCTCTGTTTGTTCTTTCTCTCTCGCTGCTCTTTCTTTCTTTTCCTCAGTACCAGCCACTGTGCCCTCATTACCAGTCAGTGTGATCAGCAGTGCTAAATGGGTACGCTTGGGGCGAGGATATGGGTGTGATTAGCTGTGAAATGGGTGTGGTCGGGGCGTGGCCTAAAATTTGCAGCGGCGCGCTATGCGCGCCGCAGCCTTTAACCCTCTTTCCTGTCTTCAAAACTTGGGAGGTATGCTGTATGACCTCCCTACAACTTCTGGGCATGCTCCTGATGAGCGCGACGGATGGTCTCCTGAGGGATCTCCTCCCACACCTGGACTAAAGCATCCACCAACTCCTGGACAGTCTGTGGTGCAACGTGGCATGGCCTAAAATTTGCTGCAGCAGGCACAGCGTGCCACAGCCTTTGTCCTTCTTTCCCTTCTTCAAAGGTTGGGAAGTATGATGGTGGGCCCAAGAATAATTTTTCTCTGGTGGGCCAAGGTACTCCAGTCCGACGCTGCTGGCAAGGTCCATGGATATTGGCTCCTTAACAGCCTTAAATACCATGCCTCAGCAGCAGCAGGGGCGTACATAGAAATCATGGGGCCCCATAGCAAAAGTCTGAATGGGCCCCCCCAAAAAAAAAACCCAGAGCCATTGTAAATGTAAAGTGCCAGCACAGTGAGGGGACACATTAAACAAAAAAATGTATTATGCCCCCATAGATTGTGCCCCCATAGATGCTCCATAGATCATGCCCCATAGATTGTGCCCCCATAGATTGTGCCCCCATAGATGCTCCATAGTATAGGCCCTTATGCTGCCGCAGCTGCTGCAACCAAAAAAAAAAAAGACATACTCACCTCTCGTCGCTGGGGGCCAGGTGCCGATGTCCTGAGCAGGGGGTGACACCAGGTGCCGATGTCACCGCCCGCTCAGGGCCCCGGCACCTGAGATATTTACCTGTCCTCTCTCCACTGCTGAGTGCCGCTGTCTTCGGGGTCCTCCAGCAGTGAATGATCAGGCAGAGGGCGCGGCGCGCACTAACGACGTCATCGTGCCCTCTGACCTGAACATTGCAGCAAGAAGACGCGAGCAACTGTGGAACGGGACAGGTAAATATCCCTTATACTCACCCTTCCGCCGGCGCGGTCTCTGCAGCCCCTGCTCTTTTCCACGGTCTCCGCCACCAGTGTTCAGCGGTCACGCGGGACAGCTCATTAAAGTCATGAATATGTGCATATTCATGACTGTAATGAGCGGTACCACCTGACAGCTGAACACAGGTGTCGGAGACCGTGGGAAAAAGCAGGGGCTGCAGAGACCGTGCCGGCGGAAGGGTGAGTATATAGAAGAGCTGCGCTCCCCCTCCCCGCCGACCCCCTGGTAGTACTGTGTCAGCACAACTACCCGACCGTCGCGGGCCCCTCACCTGTCCGGGCCCCATAGCAGCTGCATGGTCTGCTTCATTCACGGTACGCCACTGCTCAGCAGTCTGCTTCATCAGGCTGGTTAACAAAAATAGGGGGGACCCACGCCATTTTTTTTTCGAAGGGATCCCCTATTTTTGTTAATCAGTTCCCTCTGACGTCACTGATTGTGTCCCTGGCTGACCTGAAGTGAAAGTGGAAAGCAATCAATTAAGCTTTCCACTTCCTCTCCTGTCAGCCAGGAGAGGAACTCATTCATTTGGGGGTTTACTGTGAGGCTGCAGCATTAGCTGCGGTCCCTGCAGTAAACATTAACTCTTTCTGAAGGATTACACCGTGGGACCTGACTGTGCATGGGATAGGTAAGAATAATTTTGCTTTTTTATTTTATTTTTATTACAGGAAATGGTTTTTGCAGTAAAATAAAAGATGGTCAAAAACATGTGTCTTTATTTCATTAAAATGATTTTTAATTAAAGTGTGTGTGTTTTATTTTTATTTCATGCAATAGGATTAATAATTGATAGTTGTCTAATTGACAGCTCTCAATTATTAACCTGGCTTAAGGTCACCTTTCAATAGCAAGGTGACATTAACCCCTTATTAACCCATTCGCCACCGCTACAGGGCAATGGGAATAGACGGGCAAAGTGCCAGAAAGGGCGAATCTAATTATAGATTTGTCTTTTCTGGGGTGTCTGGGGGAAGATGTTAGTAGCCGGGGGAGGGGGGGCAAAAATAACGGTCCCTCTCTGGGCTATTATTATCTGCCCCCACTCGCTGGCTTTGTCTGTCTGGTTGCGAAAATAGGGCGGGAGCATTTTTTTTCAACAATTTTACACCTCATATATATATATACATGTCATTGAATTTGTGACACATATATATATATGTATATTTATATTTATAGTTCATACACTTCTACATACAGTTAGGTCCATAAATATTTGGACAGAGACAACATTTATCTAATTTTGGTTCTAGACATTACCACAATGAATTTGAAACAAAACAAATCAGATGCAGTTGAAGTTCAGACTTTCAGCTTTCATTTGAGGGTATCCACATTAAAATTGGATGAAGGGTTTAGGAGTTTCAGCTCCTTAACATGTGCCACCCTGTTTTTAAAGGGACCAAAAGTAATTGGACAAATGACTCCAAGGCTATTTCATGGACAGGTGTGGGCAATCCCTTTGTTATGTCATTCTCAATTAAGCAGATGAAAGGGCCGGAGTTGATTTGAGGTGTGGTGTTTGCATTTGGAAGGTTTTGCTGTGAAGGAAACACGCGGTCACAGGAGCTCTCCATGCAGGTGAAACAAGCCATCCTTAAGCTGCAAGAACAGAAAAAAACCCATCCAAGAAATTGCTACAACATTAGAAGTGGCAAAATCTACAATTTGGTACATCCTGAGAAAGAAAGAAAGCACTGGTGAACTCATCAATCCAAAAAGACCTGGGAGCCACGGAAGACAACAGTGGTGGATGATCGCCGCATACTTTCTTTGGTGAAGAAGAACCCGTTCACAACATCAACTGAAGTCCAGAACACTCTCAGTGAAGTAGGTGTATCTGTCTCTAAGTCAACAGTAAAGAGAAGACTCCGTGAAAGTAAATACAAAGGGTTCACATCTAGATGCAAACCATTCATCAATTCCAAAAATAGACAGGCCAGAGTTAAATTTGCTGAAAAACACCTCCAGAAGCCAGCTCAGTTCTGGAAAAGTATTCTATGGACAGATGAGACAAAGATCAACCTGTACCAGAATGATGGGAAGCCAAAAGTTTGGAGAAGAAAGGGAACGGCACATGATCCAAGGCACACCACATTCTCTGTAAAACATGGTGGAGGCAACGTGATGGCATGGGCATGCATGGCTTTCAATGGCACTGGGTCACTTGTGTTTATTGATGACTAGTGTTGAGCGATACGATAATGCAAATATCGGCTATCGGCCGATATTAGCTCTATCGGCCTTTCGATAATTCGTTTCGATATTTTCGTCTTATCGAATACCGGAATCGGATTTGTCACTGTCACTGTGAGTGTCCGTCGGTCGGGTCTGTCAGGAGTCAGCGGCACTTACCTGGCAGAAGATCTCCGGCGGTCACATCCTGGACTGCTTGATGGCCGCCATTATCTTCTCCCTGGCGGTCACATGCAGTTTTTCGCGATAACTGCAGTGACTGCAGGGTAATCCCGGCCGTAAAGCAGTCAGTCCGATGACGTCACCGCCGGGGAAGCAGGTAATCAGCTGTGCTGCGCCGGGATGACAGGCTCTGCCTGTCATTCTGATGTAGCAGAGCTGGATCGTCGTGGGACACTCGTTACTATGGACTGCGTCGGTCAGGTGGTATACTTTTTTTTTTTTTTTTTTCATTTTTTTACAGGGGATCGATGGCGTCGCAGCAGGATGAGACAGTAATAAAAGAAATGAAAACTGTGTTTTGTTTTGTTTTATTAAATTAAAAAAATTTTTTTGGAACATTCACCCGTCCGGGTACATAAACAATTTAACTATTTATTTACATACAGGGACCCTGTCCGGGTTATTTAGACTTCTTTGGCTGGCCTCTTCCAGGTACCACCTGGTACTCTTCTTGAGATTGCCAAACATCCGAGGCACCAAGGACCACCAGGACCTGATGACGTCGTGTGGCCTGTACAGTGACGTCGTGACCCGCTATCTGGGTCTGTGTGGCCACCTCTTTCATCTCTCTCCGGGTCTGGAGCCCTATGTCACGGACTGTACGAACCCCAGGGGGCCTAACAGGCGCCGGGTACGGGCCAGCTATACTTATCATGTCCATAGCTGGGGCTGCTGAGGAGACCACTGAGGGAGGCTGGGGAGATTTACGGCGTGGGGTGGGCACTTTTGCAGAGGCCTGGATGTGGGAGGCTGAAGGCTTCGAGGGTCTCACAGGTTCCTGACACACTGGGGAGTAGGGGTCGCACCTGGTAACATTTAGGGCGTACCACCCATTGTAACCCCAGTGTCGGGTGTAAGTCACCAAGTCTCCTGGCAACAGGTCCCTCCCCGGGTGTCCTTCTGGGAGGTGAGCCTCCACGTCCCGCCGGGTCACAAAGACTTCTAAATAAAGTCCAGGCTCCTTGATGAAGCCCCAACCACCTTTCAATTTAAAGTTCCGTACTGCACCCTTACGCCGCGGCTCACTCAGGGTTCCTTTGTCCTTTCTCATCCGGTCCTTATCTGCCCGGTCCTTCTCCAGGTGACGTTGGCGAAGTTCTTCCTTCTCCCAACGTCTCCACTCTTCCTCCTGACGCCGGTTATAATTCTCCTCCACCAGTTGCTCCATGTCTCCACCACTCCACTGCAGCTTACAGTGTCCGGTTTGCAGCAGCTCTCCTGTCGCCCCCCAGTCCTGGCGGCGCTCCCCTGCGGAGGAAGCAGATGGCTCTAAATCAGATGACAGTCGGGGCTCCGGTACAGGCAGGTAGTGCTCTGGTGCCTGCGCGGCCTCCTCCATGAGGACGGGTGTCGCTTCTTCTGTCTCAGCGACCGGGGCAGACAGCGGGATCTGGGGTGCTGCTGACGGTGCTGCGGTTTTTGCAGGAACGGGTGCCTCCACTGCGACAACGTCAACCGGATCACATTGCAAGGGTCCTCTACTAGAACGGGTGCCTCACCTTCCGGTACAGAGTCAGGTAAGAGGGATTGGCGCCGCTCCAAGTTTAGTTTTAGGGCACGCCATCTGGCTTCCATCCTGGCGACCTCCTCCCGGTGCCGGGCCAGGCCTCTCAGGGTATCCTCCACTTCTTGCAGCGTAGGAGGGTTTACAGGCCGGGTGCCCAACGGTGATTCCGTGGCGATCGGGTCGCTTCCGTGGGGGGAGAGCTCTGACTGCTCCATCCCTTCCACTTCTGCTCGTGTCCATTAGCCATCTCTGCCAAGTCACATGTGTCATATCTGGAGAGGGCCCCTCTTTTGTAGGGAGGCGGGACCTCCTCACACTGAGGAGGATGAGGAGGCGGAACTCCAGAGCTGTGGGGCACGATGTTACATTGCAGTACCATTTACAGTGGGCGGCCATCGTTTTCACGCCACTGAGTGAGTGACACCCACGAAGAGCATGCCCTTCTTCTTCACCAGTGCCTCGTTGTGACGCAGATATGGCAGAAAAATGGCAAATACATTCTCTGATGATTTTAGCAATTCTCAAGCACAAAACCAGTGCAATTCAGGCACACAGGACTCGCTTATAGCGAGCTACAGAATCCTGTTCGTGACGCCCAAGTTGAGTCGCACAGAGCCAGAGGTTTTGGGGGTACTCGGCACCGAGCCCGTCGACTTCTATGGGGTATGTCACGTCTTTACCCGGCAATTGAGTTAGAGTCGATTTTACTATGTAGAAGTGTATAAACTATAAATATATGTATATATATATGTCACAATGACATGTATATATATATATATGTATTCTATGTGTGTATATTTGTGTTTACAACGAAAGAAAGGGTTTTTTTTGTTGCGATATTTTGTTCCCATAGACTTACATGGGACTTCCGGTATCGAAATCGGATATCGACGATATTTAGTGCTATCGGCGATACAATTTCGATACGATATTTTTAGATATCGAGCAATATCGCTCAACACTATTGATGACATAACAGCAGACAAGAGTAGCCGGATGAATTCTGAAGTGTACCGGGATATACTTTCAGCCCAGATTCAGCCAAATGCTGCAAACTTGATTGGACGGCGCTTCATAGTACAGATGGATAATGACCCCAAGCATATAGCCAAAGCTACACAGGAGTTCATGAGTGCAAAAAAGTGGAACATTCTTCAATGGCCAAGTCAATCACCAGATCTTAACCCAATTGAGCATGCATTTCACTTGCTCAAATCCAGAATTAAGAGGGAAAGACCCACAAACAAGCAAGACCTGAAGGCTGCGGCTGTAAAGGCCTGGCAAAGCATTAAGTAGGAGGAAACCCAGCGTTTGGTGATGTCCATGGGTTCCAGACTTAAGGCAGTGATTGCCTCCAAAGGATTCGCCACAAAATATTGAAAATAAAAATATTTTGTTTGGGTTATGTTTATTTGTCCAATTACTTTTGACCTCCTAAAATGTGGAGTGTTTGTAAAGAAATGTGTACAATTCCTACATTTTCTAACACATATTTTTGTTCAACCCTTCAAATTAAACGTTACAATCTGCACTTGAATTCTGTTGTAGAGGTTTCATTTCAAATCCAATGTGGTGGCATGCAGAGCCCAACTCGCGAAAATTGTGTCACTGTCCAAATATTTCTGGCCCTGACTGTAGTATAATAGCCGCTAATTCAATTGCTGGCTTTTGTGAAAATGCAGAACCCGACATGAAATGACACATGGTTTACATAGAGTTAACCATGTCATTTCAAGTTGTTTGATCTATTGTTTTCACTAACAATTACATGAGTGGCTGTGTGCAACATTTCACACCTGTAGGGGTTAATTAAAGGTGTAAATTCGTAGCAAAAAAGTCCGTTTTTTTTACAACGAATTTACACCTTTAATTAACCCCTACAGGTGTGAAATTTTGCACACAGCCACTCATGTAATTGTTTGTGCAAATCAGATATCAAACTACATGAAAAGACATGGTTAACTCTATGTAAACCAAGTGTCATTTCATGTCGGGTGCTTCTGTCTTTTCACAAAAGCCGGCTTTACCCGGCAATTGAATCAGAGGCTATTTTACTATGTAGAAGTGTATAAACTATTAATATATGTATATATATGTCACAATGACATGTGTATATATATATATTTATATATATATGTATTCTATGTGTGTATATGTAGTGTTTACAAGGAAAGAAAGAGGTTTTTTTAGTTACGATATTTCTGTCCCATAGACTTACATTGGATTTCCGGTATCGGTATCGGGTATCGCCGATATTTTTTGGATATCGGCGATACCATTCCGATACCGATACTTTTGGATATCGGAAAGTATCGCTCAACTCTAGTGCTACGGAATATATTGGCACTATATATATAGTTGTGCTCAAAAGATAACATACCCCGGAAGAATTTTTGTTTTCTTGTCCTTTTTTCAGAGAATATGCATGAAAAGACCAAAAATTTTCTCCACTCATGGTTAGTGGTTGGGTTACGTCATTTATTGTCAAACTATTGTGTTTTCTCTTTTTAAATCATAATGACAACCCAAAACATCCAAATGACCCTGATCAAAAGTTTACATACCCTGGTGATTTTGGCCTGATAACATGCACAGACGTTGACACAAATGGGTTTGAATGGCTACTAAGGGTATGTGCACACGTTGCGGATTCCGCTGCAGATCTGCAGTGGATTTGGCCCTGCAGATCCGCAGCAGATTCTGCTGCATTGTACAGTACCATTCTAATCTATGCAAAAAAAAACCAAAACACTGTGCACATGCTGCGGATTTTTCCGCGCAGATTTGCTGCGGATTTGAATCTGCAGCATGTCAATTCTTTGTGCGGAATCCGCAGCGGTTTTACACCTGCTCCATTATAGAAATCTGCAGGTGTAAAACCACAGGGGAAATCCACACAAAATCTGCAGAAAATCCGCAAAAATCTGCACTAAATCCGCAGGTAAAACTCAGGTCATTTTGCCTGCGGATTTAGCAAAATCCGCGCGGAAAAATCGCCACTGAATCCGCAACGTGTGCACTCACCCTAAATGTAACATCCTCACCTGTGACCTGTTTGCTTGTAATCAGTGTGTATGCATAAAAGCTGAGTGAGTTTCTGGGATCCGGACAGACTCTTACATCTTTCATGCAGCCACTGACGTTTCTGGATTGTGAGTCATGGGGAAAGCAAAAAAATTGTCAATGGATCTACGGGAAAAGGTAGTTGAACTGTATAAAGCAGGAAAGGGATACAAAAAGATAAATCCAAGGAATTGATAATGCCAGTCCGCAGCGTTCAAGCTATGATTAACAAATGGAAAATCATGGGCTCTGTAAAAACAAAACCACGGTCAGGTAGACCAACAAAAATTTCGTCCATAACTGCCAGGAAAATTGTTCCGGATGCAAAGAAAAACCCACAAATAACATCAGCTGAAATACTGGACTCTCTGAAAACTATCGGGGTGGCTGTTTCAAGATGCACAATAAGGAGGCACTTGAAGAAAAATGGGCTGCATGGTCTAGTCGCCAGAATAAAGCCATTACTTCGCAAATGAAACAAAGTATCTTGCCTACAATATGCAAAACATCACAGAGACAAGCCTCAAAACTTCTGGAACAAGGTAATTTGGAGTGATGAGACCAAAATTGAACTTTTTAGCCACAACCATAAACGTTACATTTGGAGAAAGGTCAACAAGGCCTATGATGAAAGGAACACCATTTCTACTGTAAAGCACGGAGGTGGATCACAGATGTTTTGGGGATGTGTGCTCTACAAAGACACAGGAAACTTTGTCAAAGTTGAAGGAAAGATGAATGCAGCACATTATCAGCAAATACAGCTGCGCATGGGCTGTACTTGAACGTTCCAACATGACAACGATCCAAAGCACAAGGCCAAGTCGACCTGTCATTGACTACAGCAGAACAAAGTGAAAGTTCTGGAGTGGCCATCTCGGTCTCCTGACCTTAATATCATTGAGCCACTCTGGGGAGATCTCAAGCACTCAGTGCATGCTAGACAGCCCAGGAATTTACAGGAACTGGAGGCTTTTTGCCAAGAAGAGTGGGCAGCTTTACCATCTTAGAAAACAAAGAACCTCATCCACAACTAACACAAAAGACTTCAAGCTATCATTGATATTAGAGGGGGTAAAACACGTATTAAGAAATGAGGTATGTGAACTTTTGATCAGGGTCATTTGGATGTTTTGGGTTGTCATTATGATTTAAAAAGAGAAACCACATTAGTTTGATAATAAATGGCTTCACCCAACCACTAACCATGCGTGGAGAAAAAGTTTTGGTGTTATCATTCATATTCTCTGAAAAAAGCCAAGTAACCAAAAATTCTGAGGTGGTATGTAAACTTTTGAGCATTTTTACACCCCTGCCTAAAACTTTTGCACAATGTGAATATGTTTTTAAATTCAGCATGTGATGTACCCTCTTTAAAAAATACCTTGGTGCATTATTTTTAATACTGCTAGGAAAAAGAAGCATTACCTTTAACTATACATCTGGTCCTGAGATGTACTTTGTAGATACATTTAATTTATAATAAAATGCACATTGGATGTAATATGAGACACGCTGCCTCAACACAGCAGAAAAAAAAGTGTTGTTATTTTGTGCATATTTGTAGACTTCTGTCACTGCTATATAAAGTCTGTCTTCAGTGATATCTGGTAGCAAGATGTTGCCTTGATGACAGAAAAATGACATTATTTCCTAAACTCCTCCATATGATGTGGTGTGTACATCCCTCTGGTATGAACACATGTGTAAAGATTCCTATCCTTACTATGAGTATGGGAGTGATTTACTCACCATTACATTTTAGCGAGTGACTACTGTATGAAGACTCTTACCTTGTTTCGTCAGTTAGGGCTAACAGGCATCAGGGCACAATAAAGAGGTTCTCTGGTTTCATCCATTTTCAAACGCTGTTGGGTTCTTCAGCATTAATATAGAATGTTCATATGTTCAGGACTGTCCACCTTTGGGGATAATTTTTTTCTTATTAAATGCATGTAGTTTAAGCTAAAAAAATTATTTTTGCTATTGGATTTCATTAAAGCTGCGGCTACATGGCAACTTTGGTAGCAAGACCTGTTGAACAACCAAAGTTCGCTCGGTGTTGCTGCTATGTTACAGTGACAGGTGACCGCGACAACCAAGAGTTGTCAATGTTGCAAAAGGTCAGTGGCATAAGAGTTTTTTTGCGGCTTGCTTGTCACAGTTACAGTACTCAGGGGTTCACAGATCGACCCAATTTAATTGTACTGTGCTGCGATGGAGCAACAACAAAGGTAGACGGGCAAAATTGCCGTATTGCCCTAACCTAACAATTTTGCACTTCTGTAGTCACTGTATTGTATTGTCTATTGCTGACTGCAAAAAGAGTTAACTGAGAGTCTGTTAGTCAGCCTTCTATGTGTAAGTCTTTTATCCATCTATTTCTGAGCTCCTTTCAGCTGATGTATGACCATAGACCACAGTAAAGTTGAATGTGCAGAAACAAGTAGCCTTAAAAAGTGTTTTTTTTTTAAACTCAATTGCAACAAATATGGTGGATAATACAATGACAAAAAATGACTTTTAGCTCGTGCATTTAAATAGGAAAAACATTTTCTCAATAGTGGACAACCCCTATTAGTAATACCATATAACTAATACAGAAAGTTTCATCTCCCCTAGAAGGCTTGACACGTCCATACATTACATGGAAAGTTCATTTAACGTCAATGTCTCCTATGTAGTGCATCACTTCACATGTAGCGTTGCAGGGACCTTTGTGTTGTGTTTCCCTACATTGGGACACGCTATAATCAGACTATTATCATGGAGGCTTTGTAACAATATAGGTTAGCCCAATTCACACAACCCTATCTGGTGGGGGGATGACTTATTGAATTCTTGCACATGGTGTAGATATGCATAGCCAAATCTCTGTATCTATACACAAATTATCTATATCAATGTTCACATACTATCTGGATGGAGCTACTAGTATGTGGACTTAGATGTGGTTGGTGATTTATAGAGAACCTGTTACCAAAATTTAGCAATGCAAAGTACAGACATGGCCATAATAGTGCTTTTATAGTGAGTAAATTGATGCATTAGGTGAAGAAATCAATTCTATGGTTCTTGTCGAATCAAGGTTTGAAGTTTTCTTCTAATGAGATTTCAGTGCAAAGGGGCGAGACTGTGGGTAGTGTCTTCTCTTCCTGTGCAGGCCTCTCTGACTGCCTCCTGGGTTTCAATGACAGTTCACAGTGACCTGCCTCCTGGGCTTCAATGACAGTTCACAGTGACCTGCCTCCTGGGCTTCAATTACTTTTCACAGTGACCTGCCTCCTGGGATTCAATGACAGATCACAGAGACCTGCTTCCTGGGCTTCAATGACAGTTCACAGTGACCTGCCTCCTGGGCTTCAATGACAGATCACAGAGACCTGCCTCCTGGGGTTCAATGACAGTTCACAGTAACCTGCCTCCTGGGGTTCAATGACAGCTCACAGTAACCTGCCTCCTGGGTTTCAATGACAGATCACAGAGACCTTCCTACTTGGCTTCAATGACAGATCACAGTGACCTGCCTCCTGGGCTTCAATGACAGATCACAGATACCTGCCTTCTGGGTTTCAATGACAGTTCACAGTAACCTGCCTCCTGGGTTTCAATGACAGATCACAGAGACCTTCCTACTTGGCTTCAATGACAGATCACAGTGACCTGCCTCCTGGGCTTCAATGACAGATCACAGATACCTGCCTTCTTGGTTTCAATGACAGTTCACAGTGACCTGCCTCCTGGGTTTCAATGACAGTTCACAGTGACCTGCCTCCTGGGCTTCAATTACTTTTCACAGTGACCTGCCTCCTGGGTTTCAATGACAGATCACAGAGACCTGCCTCCTGGGTTTCAATGACAGCTCACAGTGACCTGCCTCCTGGGTTTCAATGACAGATCACAGAGACCTGCCTCCTGGGCTTCAATGACAGATCACAGTGACCTGCCTCCTGGGCTTCAATGACAGATCACAGATACCTGCCTCCTGGGCTTCAATTACTTTTCACAGTGACCTGCCTCCTGGGTTTCAATGACAGTTCACAGAGACCTGCCTCCTGGGCTTCAATGACAGTTCACAGTAACCTGCCTCATGGGCTTCAATGACAGTTCACAGTGACCTGCCTCCTGGGTTTCAATGACAGTTCACAGTGACCTGCCTCCTGGGCTTCAATTACTTTTCACAGTGACCTGCCTCCTGGGTTTCAATGACAGTTCACAGAGACCTGCCTCCTGGGCTTCAATGACAGTTCACAGTAACCTGCCTCATGGGCTTCAATGACAGTTCACAGTGACCTGCCTCCTGGGTTTCAATGACAGTTCACAGTGACCTGCCTCCTGGGCTTCAATTACTTTTCACAGTAACCTGCCTCCTGGGCTTCAATGACAGTTCACAGGGACCTGCCTCCTGGGTTTCAATGACAGATCACAGTGACCTGCCTCCTGGGCTTCAATGATAGTTCACAGTGACCTACCACCTTTGTTTCAAAGACAGTTCACAGTGACCTGCCTCCTGGGCTTCAATGACAGTTCACAGTGACCTGCCTCCTGGGCTTCAATGACAGTTCACAGTGACCTGCCTACTGGGTTTCAATGACAGTTCACAGTGACCTGCCTCCTGGGCTTCAATGACAGTTCACAGTAACCTGCCTCCTGGGCTTCAATGACAGTTCACAGTAACCTGCCTCCTCGGCTTCAATGACAGTTTACAGTGACCTGCCTCCTGTTTGAGATCTCGGCTTAATGATGTCATCCATTTCAATCTGCGCAAAATTTAAACAGGAGGCAAGCAGAGAAGCTAGGGCTGAAGGAGAAGATCCTTCCCAAAGTCGAGCCTCTGTGTACTCAAGGCAAAAAAGAAACAAATGGAGTCAGCTTACCCCAATCTTCACATTGCATGTGGATCTTCACTCCTCGCACGGATATGGCAGAGCAACCAGAGCAGATGAAAACGAAAAAAAGAAAAATCCAGCGTAGAGTAGAAGTAATTAAAAAGTTCAATTCTTTAATAAATGCGATAAAAAATAAACAGCAATATACAAGCAGTACAGGTCCACAAAAATGTAGCAGAGCGATCAACGCGTTTCGACGTTAAGTCTTTCTCAAGATCTTGAGAAAGACTTAACGTCGAAACGCGTTGATCGCTCTGCTACATTTTTGTGGACCTGTACTGCTTGTATATTGCTGTTTATTTTTTATCGCATTTATTAAAGAATTGAACTTTTTAATTACTTCTACTCTACGCTGGATTTTTCTTTTTTTCGTTTTCATCTGTGTACTCAAATCTCATTACAGGTGAATAAGGCTTCTTACCTTTTTTCATAACTGTGAGATCATTTTAAAATATATTTATCCTCAGGAAAGCAAATTTTAAAAAGTTTCATGAACAGTATAATGGCTGTAACATTTCTGACTTTTCTTTAATATTGTAGAACCTCATCTTGTCCCACTTATTAATGTCATTAATCCCTACACAAACCAAGGGTAGTTTTTCACATCCCAAAAAAATAATCTGATTTTATTTCCAAGAAAATCACTAGACTGGAGACAGACTTGATCGTTTTGCTAGTTTGATATAAATCTATGATCCAAATTTCATGACCTTTTATAGCTATCAGTTAATTAGCTACAGAGAAGCATATGATCTGATGTAGCCTAAAAAATAAATCTAAAATATGTTGAAAGGAGTATAAAAATGTTCCAGAGATAATAACTAATCATTCTGACTCAGAATCCCTTCAGCTGTCCTACGGTACATTTCACACTGGCTGCAATCAAAGTCAAAGATTGTCTGCATGAAGGTAAAGCCGACTTTAAAGGTTGCTGAGCGCTTACAAAAGTTGCAAGATGTTGTATTCTGTTAGATTTGGCAACATTATTTCTATCAAGTACCAAATACAGATTTGACAAAAATTAGAACCAGGTTTTGAGGACTTGGGAACTGTTCAGCTTTGCTGTTGGCATCGTAATTGCTTTGAATCTTGGACATTTATAAAACTTATGCAATGTACAATGATAATATCTTATTAGAGACAGCTGTTGAGTGATATATTAGGGCCAATAAATCAAGTTCAATGAAATATATTTTTTGGAAAGTTTAAAAGAGTTTCCCAATATAATTGCATTAAGGTATTTGGTATGGTTTTATTAAAAATGTAGGCCAAGGCTATATACAGATTTAGAGGCAAAATCATTAACACATTATGTTAGAAGTCATTTGTCCAAAATATAAGGTATCAAGCAAAACAAGTATAGTGACATACGTAAAGAGGCAATTAGGAAAAATCTAGTTTGGCTAAGCTGGTATTAGACAAAGCTCAATTTTGCCTTTTCAAGTCATCAAATCTATGGTCATCTGGTATTCGACATTAATTGCCTCGGTCTCTACTTTATGGAAAGTAGGAAAACCAAATTAGGCAAACAGAATAATGTGCCTGTCCCCTCATATAGTAATTCCTAGTTATACCAAGCACACATGATCTGTTATCAGTGTATTTAACAAAAACGCCATGAAATGCAATACCTCCTATAAAAATTGGAGTCATAAAGCCGAAAAAACAAGGTTACAATCACTTTTAACATTTATATTACATAAATCTGAAAAAAAAAGGCAAACATGAAAAAGCAGCATGCCAGAGGTGACCACATCACAAGAAGAAGTAATAGATGGGGAAAAAACATAAATTACATATAATACCACAAACAACAGAAAAACTTATCACAATAATAAAGTGTGCAATGATAGAAAAATTAAGGTATTGGGATAAACTACTACCTAAGGGCCATATACTATAGTAGTCATACTATATTAGCCACATACTATAATGAGACTTGCGAAACCCATAAAGGCAACAGGTTTCTGCTAATAACCAAGAATAGTTATCTTTCACAATAGGTGCAGAATCCAACCAGAGGAGCAGCACTTTTAGACCTAATACTATCTAATAAACCTGACAGAATAACAAATCTGCAAGTCGTTGGGCATCTAGGAAATAGTGACCACAATATTGTACAGTTTCACTTGTCTTTCGCTAGTGGAATGTGTCAGGGAGTCACAAAAACACTGAACTTTAGGAAGGCAAAGCTTGACCAGTTTAGAGATGCCCTTAATCTGGTTGACTGGGACAATGTCTTCAGAAATAAGAATACAGATAATAAATAGGAAATGTTTAAGAACATCCTGAATAGGCACTGTAAGCAGTTTATACCTTGTGGGAATAAAAGGACAAGAAATAGGAAAAACCCAATGTGGCTAAACAAAGAAGTAAGAGGGGCAATTGACATTAAACAGAAAGCATTTAAACTACTAAAGCAGGATGGCACCCCTGAAGCTCTAAAAAACTATAGGGAGAAAAATACTTTATCTAAAAAACTAATTAAAGCTGTCAAAACGGAAACAGAGAAGCACATTGCTAAGGAGAGTAAAAGTAATCCCAAACTGTTCTTCAACTATATCAATAGTAAAAGAATCAAAGTAAAAGTGTAGGCCCCTTAAAAAATTATGAGGAAAGAATGGCTGTAGATGACGAGGAAAAAGCTAATATATTAAACACCTTCTTTTCAATGGTACTCACGGTGGAAAATTAAATGCTAGGTGAAATGCCAAGAGACAAAGAAAACCCTATATTAAGGGTCACCAATGTAACCCAAGAAGAGGTGCAAAACCGGCTAAATAAGATTAAAATATATAAATCTCCGGGTCCGGATGGCATACACCCACGAGTACTAAGAGAACAAAGTAATGTAATAGACAAACTATTATTTCTTATATTTAGACTCTATAGCGACGGGGGTTTGTCCCACAGGACTGGCGTATAGCAAAAGTGGTACCAATATTCAAAAAGGGCTCTAAAAGTGAACCTGGAAATTATAGGCCAGTAAGTCTAACCTCTATTGTTGGTAAAATATTTGAAGTGTTTCTGAGGGATGTTATTCTGGATTATCTCAATGAGAAAAACTGTGTAACTCCATATCAGCATGGGTTTATGAGGAATCGCTCCTGTCAAACCAATCTAATCAGTTTTTATGAAGAGGTAACCTATAGACTGGACCAAGGTGAGTCATTGGACGTGGTATATATTAATTTTTCCAAAGCGTTTGATACCGTGCCACACAAGAGGTTGGTATACTAAATGAGAATGCTGGGTCTGGGGGAAAATATGTCTAAATGGGTAAGTAACTGGCTTAGTGATAGAAAGCAGAGGGTGGTTATTCTCTAACTGGGTCGCTGTGACCAGTGTGGTACAGCAGGGCTCGATGTTGGGACCTATTCTCTTCAACATATTTATTAACGATCTGGTAGAAGGTTTACACAGTAAAATATCGATATTTGCAGATGATACAAAACTATGTAAAGCAGTCAATACAAGAGAAGATAGTATTCTGCTACAGATGGATCTGGTTAAGTTGAAAACTTGAGCCGAAAGGTGGCAGATGCGGTTTAACAATGATAAATGTAAGGTTATAAACATGGGAAGAAGGAATCAATATCACCATTACAGACTGAACAGGAAACCACTGGGTAAATCTAACATGGAGAAGGACTTGGGGATCCTAGTTAATGATAAACTTACCTGGAGCAGCCAGTGCCAGGCAGTGGCTGCAAAGGCAAACAGGATCATGGGATGCATTAAAAGAGGTCTGGATACACATGATGAAAGCATTATACTGCCTCTGTACAAATCCCTGGTTAGACCGCACATGGAGTACTGTGTACAGTTTTGGGCACCAGTGCTCAGGAAAGATATAATGGAACTAGAGCGAGTACAAAGGAGGGCATCAAAATTTAATAAAGAGGATGGAGGAACTACAATACCCAGAGAGATTAGCAAAATTAGGATTATTTAGTTTAGAAAAAAGACAACTGAGGGGCGGTCTAATAACCAAGTATAAGTAAATAAGGGGACAATACAAATATCTCTCCGAGGATCTGTTTATACCAAGGAAGGTGATTAGTCACAAGGGGGCATTCTCTGCATCCGGAGGAGAGAAGGTTTTTCCACCAACATAGAAGAGGATTCTTTACTGTTAGGGCAGGGAGAATCTGCAATTCCTTGCCTGAGGAGGTGGTGATGGCGAACTAAGTCGAGGGGTTCAAGAGAGGCCTGGATGTCTTCCTGGAGCGTAACAATATTGTATCTTAAGGTTATTAGGTTCTTTAGCAAGATGTAGATATGGGGATATATTCAGAATGAATATAGGCTGAACTGGATGGACAAATGTCTTTTTTCAGCCTTGCTATGTTACTATATTACTATGATATGCAAATAAAATGTGACAAATGATTATCATAAATATGTCAAAATGTGCAAAGTCTAATGCATTAGATTAAACGTGGGTATTACCCTGTATAATAAATACTCTACCAATGTTGCACATAATAATATGATAGTAACTACCAAGATTAATAATTAATAGTATAATAAAGTATATATAGTGAACATGTAGTGCATTAAATCTGTAGAAGACTCTCCTAATCTACAATCAAGTCGGTCACCGTTTCTGTGCAATCCAAAAAGGTTAGAGGAACCTAGGTTTCTATAATAAAGTGAAGGATACATAACCATTTATTTATTTTACTCACTTATACAGTACCATTAATTCAGCAAAACTTTACAGACATCATTACTGTTTCTATTGGGGATCACAATCTAAATTCCCTATCAGTATGTGTTTGGAGTGAGGGAGTGATAGTATTGTTATTGAGTGGAATGTATCAGCAGCATGATGGAAGTCCATAACTGACCCAGCTGTGGTTGTAGGTAAACCAGAATTATTTATTACCACCTATGCAGAGCCTTGCATCAAAAACTGATTTCCATATGCTGTATATTGTTACAATGACACATTACACCTACAAGAGGTTTTAGGAACTTTTTATCGCTTGGTAAATCCAGTCATTAATATGGAGTTGGTTCCCCCTTTGCAGCTACAACAACTTACATTTGTCTTGAAAGGCTTCCTACAAGATGTTAGAATGTGTTTCTGGAGATTTTTGCAAAGAGCAATTGTGACGTCAAATACTGAGATTGGATCTTGCTCACAATCTCCATCCCAAGGATGTTTGATAAGGTCAGGGCTGTTACTTCCACATTAAACTCACCCGGCCATGCTATATGTTCCTTGCATTACATGGGGCACAATTATGCTGGATGGAACAGAAAGGTTTCTTCCCCTAACTGTTCCCACAAAGTTGTGAACAATTGTCCAAAACGTCTTGGTGTGCTGAAATGTTAAAGGTCCCCTTCAATGGAACTAAAGGACCTAAGGAACCCCTGAAAAACAACCCCATAACATTATCCCTCTTCTATCAAACTTGGCACAAAGCAATCAGATATTCAACAGAACCAAACATGTCCATCAGATAGTAAGATAGAGAAACGTGATTTGTCTCTCCGCAGAACACATTTCCACCGCTCACCACACTGGGCAGGGAAAAGCTGCCATAGGACGTAACTTGGACTGGTCAGCCGAGATGTAATGCTTCCTCCCAACTTTCAAATTAAAACATACATGGCTGCAATAATGCTGCCATTTGTTGAATCTGATGACAGGTTTCCTTTAAAAAAAGTGACATTTATTTTAGGCATTTACGTACTTATTCCCTCTACCTACTGATTGCTGTATCAGGGTCCGGATCCCAAAATAAATATCATTGAGTTAAAATTGGCATTGTCATGTAACTTGACATGCAAAGATTTCATTAAACAGCCACCATATCTTTAAAGAATAAGTCCTAATGGGCATAAATGATTTATCTATATTCATTAAGGACACAAATGCAGGGTTCTTACCGTACAACACCACTGACCCATGGTATAAGGTGCTGTAAATGACGGCAATAGCATATTCGTTCATCTCCTACAGAGGGGTGCACTGCTGGGCTACTTTTGTAACAAATTAAACTTCTGAAATGTTATTGTTGCATAATTTGGTTATTACATAAATCAATAAGCAGAAATATTTTCCAGCTCCTATTTCCAATTTGATAAACTGCAAGCTCCTGCAAACATTAAAAGTGCTGACATGTCTCTGTCTTGTCTCTCCGTGACGCACATGTCCCAGTATCTTATTTATGTGTCTCGTTCGATAGCATCATTGCTGTTTAGCCTTTTATTAGATTACAAAAACATTGGTCTAAAGTAAAATGATATTGGTTGTCTATGAGATGAAACAAGATATTCCCCAGTATAAGTAGCTTTAAAAAAATAGAAACCCCGAGAACATAAGGCAATACGCAACAGATTCAAAGACCTACCACAGACTATGTACCATTCCCAACATCTAATGATACATAAATGCAGACCACACCACACCACTGAGACCAACGTCTTAGATCTTTCTATCCACTATCCTTACAGATAATATGATATCCTATTTAATAGTGATGAAGAACACAGTAACCCAATTTATACTTTCTAGCGAGGTTTAAATAGTTTTCCTCACAGTAAATATAATACTTAGCAATTACTGGCAAGAAGGAACATACATGTTTTAGGCTATAAAAATAAACACCATAGTGATTAGTGAGTGGTTTTACTACTAATGTTTTATCCCATTCAAGAGATTACATACATTAGTCATGCTATAATTGTTCTGGCATACTCAAATAGTAAAGCTCTTCATCTTTCCTCACAATTTCCATTCAGTATAATTTCCAAAAGTATACCTTGGACCAAGTATACAAGTGAAACAAAAGTCAAAATACAAAACTTAATTTTTATTTATATATTTATAAAAAAAACTGAATAGATTAAAAGTCTTTAGGACTGCACAGACTGACTTTCCAGGGTTTTTTTTATCTAAAGCTGAATATACCAGGTAAAAATACTCAAATTGACCCTGTATTTTTGATCACATATGGAAGACACCAGTAATGCTGAGGTAAGAAGAGCCAGCCCACACTGCTGTACACCTTGTCTATCTGTTGTCAAACTGTATGTAACAGAGAAGCTGAGGTAAGAAGAGGCTGCTCACACTGCTGTCCACCCTGTATATCTGATGTAACATTGTATATAACGGGTGCTGAGGCAAGAAGAGGCTGATCACACTGCTGTCCACCCTGTATATCTGATGTAATACTGTGTATAATAGGGCTGCTGAGGTAAGAAGAGGCTGATCACACTGCTGTCCACACTGTATATCTGATCTAATAACAGGGTGCTGAGGTAAGAAGAGCCTGCTCACACTGCTGTCCACAGTGTATATCTTATCTAATACTGTATACAACAGGGGTGCTGAGGTAAGAAGAGCCTGCTCACACTGCTGTCCACCCTGTATATCTGATGTAATACTGTATATAACAGGGCTGCTGAGGTAAGAAGAGGCAGCTCACACTGCTGTCCACCCTGTATATCTGATGTAATACTGTATATAACAGGGCTGCTGAGGTAAGAAGAGGCAGCTCACACTGCTGTCCACCCTGTATATCTGATGTAATACTGTATATAACAGGGCTGCTGAGGTAAGAAGAGGCAGCTCACACTGCTGTCCACCCTGTATATCTGATGTAATACTGTATATAACAGGGCTGCTGAGGTAAGAAGAGGCAGCTCACACTGCTGTCAAACCTCTATATCTGATGGATGTTATACTGTATATCACAGGGGTGCTGAGGTAAGAAGAGGCTGCTCACACTGTTGTCCACCCTGTATATCTGATATAATACTGTATATAACAGGGGCGCTGAGGTAAGAAGAGGCTGCTCACTTCTGTCCACCCTGAATATCTAATGTAATACTGTATATAACAAGGAACAAGGGGTGCTGAAGTAAGAAGAGGTTGCTCACACTGCTGTTCACCCTGTTTATCTGATCTAATACTGTATATACCAGGGCAGCTGAGGTAACAACAGGCTGCTCACACTGCTGTCCACCCTGTCTTTCTGATCTAACTCTGAAGACACTAGGTATACTAAAGATAAGAAGAGGCTAATAAGAATGTAGTAAAATACAGTTTACATTTTAAACTGCAATATGTTAATAGAGATACTAAGGTAATAGAAACAAAAAATACTTATTTTTTAGGACAATGGTAACAGAGTTACTATAGTCATATTCTAACAATGTGTCAGCTGCCACAAAGTGTATAAAATAAACAGCATCTTGGCATCTCTGCTACTACAAAAGAACTGTCCTTTTCAACTTTAAATACAGAGTGTCAAGAATGACACAATGATTGCTATAACAGGTTTGTAGGACAGATGTGACTGTTATAAAGGGACAGGTTCACTACAGGATTAACAGACAGCACTTTGGAAACATATTTTATATGCTGGCTCTGTCATTTCTGCAGGAAACGGTTTTAAATCAGGAGGAAAAAAAGTATGAAGCTCAAAAAATATTATTTAAGTTATAAAAATGCCTAAAGTTACATTTTAAACGCTAGTCAATTTAAAGGTTCATATTTATATATTACTCGACATTTCATGAGACACAAGTTCATTTTAAGTATTTTTCCTGCACTCCTCACGCATTTGGTTTTCAAAACCGTGAAGAATGTTTTTATATGATTTATTGGGAAGACTTAAAACGCCATAAAGAAAAAGCAGAGACCGAAGTGCATGGACGTTAGAAAAACAGTTAACTATAATTGCAAATTATTATATATTCTCAATTTAACCCCATGAATAGACATACGGTATCTAAAATTCAAAGTGATATCACGTTTTCTCATAAGTCACAGCGATTTCTAACAAATTTAAATGAGTAAAAGTAAGATACAGGAAAGATGTGTTGTGAATGGGTTTGAGATGAGTTCTGAGCAGAGGCTCCCTCTGGTGGTTACAAGCGGTACTAGTGAGGATTGTGAGGACTGGGAATCAGGTGTTACTGATTGGTCTTATTTAAGGGAATCATTTTCCCATCAGGGTTGCCGGTGATCAATTGTTCTGGTCTGAATCCTTCTTTCCGGTTTCCCTTGTAGCCTGCTGTGTCGTGTCTGCATCTCCTGCTGTCTGATGGGACAATTTCTTGTTTTGTGTTTTTGCTATATTTTTGCATTTGGTCCTGCACTTCTGTGGGGGCCTTCTGGGTCCCCTCCGGGGGCTTTTGCCCTCTCAGTTTAGTTCAGCCACTGTGTTTTGTACTTTTGCTTTTTCCAGTTTTTTCAGTGGCTGCTGTTTTTGTTACACCAGAGAACTAATTTAGGTGGTAGAGGTCGTGTGATCTCAGGTGATTTTGAGATTAGTAGAGTTGGTGTTATTCAGGGTTTTCTGAGATTGCAGTTAGTACCCTTCCTGTCCTTTTCTATTTAGATAGTTTGGGCCCCAGCGTTTGCTCATACTATTTTCTTTCTGTGTCAGTATTTCCTCTTGTCTAACCGCCATTACATGTTTGGGGGCTTTCTATTATCTTTGGGGTTCTGCTATGGGGCAGATAGCTTTCCTATTTCTATCTTTAGGTGTAGTTTCTCAGGCTGTGACGAAGCGTCTAGGACCAACGTAGGAACGCTCCACGGCTGCCTCTAGTTGCGGTGGTTAGTCAGGGTACTGCAATCTCATAGATTCCAACTGCTCTGGTGTATTTCCTTTTTTGCCTGCACTCCTCAGCTACCGTAACATAACAGTATCACCGGCCCATAAAAATTGTATGGTACTCACAGAAGGGAAAAAATATTTTGAAGGAAGAAAAGTTGTCAGAGATATTTTTCTGTTTGTTGCATTTTTTTTTTTTTTTTCCCTCTGTATCTCTGGGTGCTGGGGAGGATCTTTTCTCCCAATGGAGTTTGCACAGTTGTCTGGCCGTGTGGATCAGCTTGCCACTGAGGTTCAGAGTATTGCTGCATATCTTGCTAGGTTGCCTGTTGTGGAACCTAGGATCCCCATGCCAGATTTGTTTTTAGGGGATCGAGCTAAGTTTCAGAATTTCAAAAATAATTGTAAATTGTTTCTTGCCTTAAAATCTAAGTCCTCAGGAAACGCAGCGAAGCAGGTTCAAATTATCATCTCTCTCCTGCGCGGCGATCCTCAGGATTGGGCTTTTTCCCTGATACCTGGGGATCCTGTTTTGAGTGATGTTGATGCGTTTTTTCAGGCTTTGGGGTTATTGTACGATGAGCCTAATGTCACTGATCAAGCTGAAAAAGCCTTGTTGGCATTAAATCAGGGGCTTGATGACGCTGAGTTATACTGTCAGAGATTCCGTAGGTGGGCAGTCCTGACCAAATGGAATGACGACGCTTTGGCGGCCCTTTTCCGGAAGGGTCTGTCGGATAATGTAAAGGATGTTATGGTGGGATTCCCTGTCCCCTCTGGTCTCAATGATTCTATGTCATTGGCGATTCAAATTGACAGACGTTTGCGTGAGCGGAGAAGTATGCGTGGAGTGGTGTTGCCTTGTGAGCCAGCTGCTGAGCCCATGCAGTGTGATGGAGTGGTGTCTGGGGCACAGCGTCATGAGTTTCGAAAGCGCAATGGGTTATGTTTCTACTGTGGTGATGCCTCTCATGCTATTTCAGTCTGCCCTAAGCGGGGAAGACATTTTGCACGCTCAGTTGTCTTGGGTAGTGTTCAGACTAAGTTTTTATTAACTGTCACTCTGATATGCTCTCTGTCCTCATTTTCTGCTCAGGCTTTCGTTGATTCTGGAGCAGCTATTAACCTGATGGATTATGATTTTGCTAAACGTTGTGGGTTTTCCTTGATACCCCTACAGAAGTCTATTCCTTTACTGGGGATCGATTCTACCCCTTTGGCTGAGAATAAACCCCAGTTTTCTACTCAGGTGATAATGAGGGTTGAACCTGATCACCAGGAGTGCTGCAAATTTTTGGTTCTATATAATCTGCATGACATTATAGTGCTGGGTTTCCCTTGGTTACAGTCTCATAATCCTGTTTTGGATTGGAAATCTGTGTCTGTAACCAGTTGGGTCTGCCAATGTGTTAGTGCCAACACTCCTGTTTTTTCTGCCTCCCCCCAGGCTGAGGATGTTCCTGACTTTTTGTTTGATTTTTCTGATGTGTTTAGCGAAAGTAAATCTGCATCCTTACCTCCCCATAGGAGCTATGACTGCGCTATTGAATTAGTGCCAGGTAGTAAATTCCCTAAGGGTCGCCTTTTTAACTCGTCTGTACCTGAACATGACGCTATGCGGTCTTATATCAAGGAATCATTGGAGAAGGGTCATATCAGACCATCCTCTTCACCCTTAGGTGCCGGTTTTTTCTTTGTGGCCAAAAAAGATGGTTCATTAAGGCCGTGTATTGATTATCGTCTCTTGAACAATATTACTGTGAAATATCAATACCCGTTACCCTTGATTTCTGACCTGTTTTCCAGGGTGAAAAACGCTACTTGGTTTACCAAGCTTGACCTCAGGGGGGCGTATAACCTTATTCGCATTAAGCACGGGGATGAATGGAAGACGGCATTTAAACACCCCTGAAGGGCATTTTGAGTACCTTGTGATGCCCTTTGGGCTCACTAATGCTCCTTCCGTCTTCCAGTCCTTCATGAATGACATTTTCAGGGATTTTGTGGACAAGTTTCTGATTGTTTATTTGGATGATATCTTGATTTTTTCTAATGACTGGGACTCTCATGTGAAACATGTTCGAACTGTATTCCAGATTTTGAGAGAGAATGCTCTGTATGTGAAGGGATCAAAGTGTCTTTTTGGCGTACAGAAGATCTCATTTCTGGGATTCATTTTGTCCCCATCTGTTATTGAAATGGACCCGGTCAAGGTTCAGGCCATCTGTGATTGGGTCCAACCTACTTCATTAAAGGCTCTTCAGAGATTTTTGGGTTTTGCCAATTTTTATCGTAAATTTATTGGTAATTTCTCTGTTATTGTTAAACCATTAACTGATTTGACCAGAAAGGGTTCTGATGTGGTGAATTGGCCTCCTGAGGCAGTCTCTGCGTTTCAGGAACTTAAGCAGAGATTCACTTCTGCTCCTGTTCTACGGCAGCCTGATGTTTCTCTGCCATTTCAGGTGGAGGTTGATGCCTCTGAAATTGGGGCAGGTGCCGTTTTGTCCCAAAAAGATCCAGAGACCTCTAAAAGTAACCCTTGTGCCTTTTTCTCTCGAAAATTTTCTCCTACTGAACGTAATTATGACGTGGGTAATCGGGAGTTATTGGCCATGAAGTGGGCTTTTGAAGAGTGGAGACATTGGCTGGAGGGAGCCAAACATCAGGTGGTGGTCCTTACGGACCATAAGAATCTGGTCTATCTGGAATCTGCCAGGCGACTCAATCCTAGACAGGCCAGGTGGGCCTTGTTTTTCACACGTTTTAATTTTGTGGTTTCCTTTCTTCCTGGCACTAAGAATGTTAAGGCGGATGCCCTCTCGAGGAGTTTCCTTGCGGACTCTCCTGAGCTATCTGATCCCTCTGTTATTTTGAAGGAGGGTGTAGTTCTTTCCGCCATCTCGCCCAATTTGAGACTTGCTCTGGAGGGTGTCAGGAGGATAGGCCCGAGCGCTGCCCTGTTGGAAAATTGTTTGTCCCGGACCAATGGAAAAAGAGTGTGATGTCTGAGATTCATTGTTCCGCATTGGCTGGGCATCCCGGAATTTTTGGTACCAGAGACTTGGTTAGTCGGTCCTTTTGGTGGCCTACCTTGTCTCGCGATGTCAGGGAATTTGTGCAGTCCTGCGGGACTTGCTCTCGCTCCAAGCCTTACTCTCGCTCTAGTGGTTTGTTGATGCCATTGCCTGTGCCCAAGAGACCATGGACCCATATCTCTATGGATTTCATTTCCGATCTTCCTGTTTCTCAGAGAATGACCACCATCTGGGTAATTTGTGATAGGTTTTCCAAAATGATACATCTTGTGCCATTACCTAAGTTGCCTTCCTCCTCTGAATTGGTGCCGTTGTTCCTTCAGCACGTGGTTCGTTTACACGGCATTCCTGAGAACATTGTGTCTGACAGAGGAGTCCAGTTTGTTTCCAGATTTTGGAGGACTTTTTGTTCTAAACTGGGTGTTCAATTGTCTTTCTCCTCGGCATTTCATCCTCAGACCAATGGTCAAACTGAGAGAACAAACCAGACATTGGAGACTTATCTAAGATGCTTTGTGTCTGCTGATCAGGATGACTGGGTCTCTTTTTTGCCTTTGGCTGAGTTTGCTCTTAATAATAGGGCTAGCTCTGCCACTTTGATGTCTCCGTTTTTCTGTAATTCTGGGTTTCACCCTCGATTTTCTTCAGAACAGACGGAGGTTTCTGTCTGTCCAGGTGTTGACTCTGTTGTTGAGCGTATGCAGCAGATTTGGGACCAGGTAGTGGAGAGGTTGTCCCTCTCTCAGGAGAAGGCCCAGCGGTTTGCTAACCGGCATAGGACTGATGGTCCTCGGTTTAAAGTGGGGGACTTGGTCTGGTTGTCCTCAAAGAATATTCCTATGAGAGTAGCATCTCCTAAATTTAAGCCTAGGTTCATTGGACCTTATAAGATCATGGAGATTATTAATCCTGTTTCTTTTCGTTTGCTTCTTCCAGGGACATTTAAGATCCATAACGTGTTCCACAAGTCCTTGTTGAAGAGGTTTGTTGAGCCAGTGGTTCCTGCTGCTGTGCCTCCTGACCCTGTTTTGGTTGAGGGCAATCTGGAGTATGTGGTTGAGAAAATATTGGATTCTCGTTTTTCTAGACGAAGACTCCAGTATTTGGTTAAATGGAGAGGTTATGGTCAGGAAGATAATTCTTGGGTGTTTGCTTCGGACATCCATGCTAGGAGACTTATCCGTGCGTATCATAGAACTCATCCTGACCGACCTGGTTGCTCAAATGAGGGTTCGGTGACCCCTCCTCAAGGGGGGGGTACTGTTGTGAATGGGTTTGAGATGAGTTCTGAGCAGAGGCTCCCTCTGGTGGTTACAAGCGGTACTAGTGAGGATTGTGAGGACTGGGAATCAGGTGTTACTGATTGGTCTTATTTAAGGGAATCATTTTCCCATCAGGGTTGCCGGTGATCAATTGTTCTGGTCTGAATCCTTCTTTCCGGTTTCCCTTGTAGCCTGCTGTGTCGTGTCTGCATCTCCTGCTGTCTGATGGGACAATTTCTTGTTTTGTGTTTTTGCTATATTTTTGCATTTGGTCCTGCACTTCTGTGGGGGCCTTCTGGGTCCCCTCCGGGGGCTTTTGCCCTCTCAGTTTAGTTCAGCCACTGTGTTTTGTACTTTTGCTTTTTCCAGTTTTTTCAGTGGCTGCTGTTTTTGTTACACCAGAGAACTAATTTAGGTGGTAGAGGTCGTGTGATCTCAGGTGATTTTGAGATTAGTAGAGTTGGTGTTTTTCAGGGTTTTCTGAGATTGCAGTAAGTACCCTTCCTGTCCTTTTCTATTTAGATAGTTTGGGCCCCAGCGTTTGCTCATACTATTTTCTTTCTGTGTCAGTATTTCCTCTTGTCTAACCGCCATTACATGTTTGGGGGCTTTCTATTATCTTTGGGGTTCTGCTATGGGGCAGATAGCTTTCCTATTTCTATCTTTAGGTGTAGTTAGTTTCTCAGGCTGTGACGAGGCGTCTAGGACCAACGTAGGAACGCTCCACGGCTGCCTCTAGTTGCGGTGGTTAGTCAGGGTACTGCAATCTCATAGATTCCAACTGCTCTGGTGTATTTCCTTTTTTGCCTGCACTCCTCAGCTACCGTAACATAACAAAGATGTATATCTTTGTACCGTGTTAGCCAGTAGATAGAAAAATATTTAGAATTGAGAGTCCTCAGTGGTTGATACCTTTTAATGGCTAACTGAAAAGATGGTAACAAATTGCAAGCTTTCGAGACTACTCAGGTCTCTTCATCAGGCAAGGACTAATACAAAATCTGAAGAATCACATATTTATACACAACACAGCACAGAAACAATGCAATAGGTAAGACAACTGACGTGAAGCAGAACTGTCATTATGGGAGATAGAGATGAACATAAATATTGGAACAGTTCATAGATAAGGAGTGTGAAAGTTTTATTGTCTTCTGATTGGGGTCTGGTTCTGTGTTGTCATGCCCCCAGAAGGTCTGAAGAGCAAATTCCTTAATTGATGTAAAAATACATAAATCCATGCGACACATTAATTCCTGCACTGAGTGTGTCAAAGGTCGTCATGAGTTTATATTCCCAAACCTTTCTGTCTCTCTGAGACTTAAAGTTAGCTTTTAATACTAGGATCTAAGGGGTAAGGTTTCTACTTGTGAAGAGTGACATACCAGCTCTGGCGTGTCGAGGTAAGGAGGCTTATTCGCCTTGTAGGATCGCTACTTCCAATAGGTGGCGCTATAGAGTACAAGTCCTCTTTTTTTTGAAGAGGCAATTTACTTTTAATACAAGTAATTTCATGTCCATCATGCTATGACAGGGGATACAAAAGTGTTTGGCCACAGGTAGATCCATTCTTTTTTCTTTCATTGTGTGGCGATGAGAATTTATCATTGTTCTCAGTTTTTGCCCGGTCTCCCCCACATGCAGACGCCCAGTTGGACATTTAGTAAAAAAAATTAAGTACACCACATTAAATGTGATGCAACTGAAAGTACCTGGGATCTTGTAGTCCTGATGGGAGTTGGGGATCTTTATCTTGTCCGTGGTCATTATAAATGGACAGGTTTTACATTTTGTCTGGTTGCAAGGAAAGGTTCCTGCAGCTGTTGGGGAGCAAACTTCACCAAGAACACAAACACAGTCAAAAGGTCATGATAAAATGTAACATTTATTGAAAAATTCTAAAACATGGAATAAGGCAACATGGGGAATGAAAAATCACAGTGAACATGATGAAAACAGGCTATGTGAACAACATGACCCACACAGCATGGGTACTAGTAATATATGCCATATACAATAGCAAAGCAATTGCCACCTAATGAAAAGGTGCAGAGTCAAAGCAATGCATGTAAGGTATATCGCATGTGCAAATAGGTAAGTACCGCAGGGGCGGGCTATGTGTCAACTGACTTGTGCACCATTGGGTAACTATGACATCTTTTGTACTTTCTGCCACCGTTTATCTTTAGCTCCTATATGGGTCTTTCTGCAGTACTTACCTATTTGCACATGCAAAATACCTTACATGCATTGCTTTGACTCTGCATCTTTTCATTAGGTGGCAGTTGTTTTGAAATTGTATTCATTGCTTTGCTATTGTATTGTTTTCATCATGTTCACTGTGAGTCTTCATTCCCCATGTTGCCTTATTCCATGTTTTAGAATTTTTCAATAAATGTTACATTTTATCATGACCTTTTGACTGTGTTTATGTTCTTGGTGAAGTTTGCTATATCTATAGCAGTTGGTCACTTGCTATCCATAGGCGGTCATGAGTGTGGTATTTACTGGTGTTTAGTTTCTTTACATATTATCTTTATTATTTATACTTACCACCCATGTATTCTGCTAGCTCTACTTTTCTTGTACTATAGCTGTTGGGGAGGACAGGAGCTTCTGACAATGATTCTTCTTAGATTTGGGGGCTGCCTAAAACACAGTAGTGGGGTGTCTGGAAATATGGATTGTAATTGGGCATCTTTTTGTAGTAGAGGTTGTAGTTTCCATGCAGCTCCTCTTAGCACTTCCAGATTTGGATTGTAGGTGACCACTAGAGGCACCCGGTTATTTTCTTCTTTAGCTTTGTAATGTAGCAGGTGATTCCTTGATATTCTGGTGGCTCTTGTGATTTGGTTTTCAATTGTTCTTGGATGGTAGCCCTGATTCAAAAAGATCTTTCTGAGGCGACCAAGGTGTTCATCTCTATCCATGGGGTTGGAACATATACGATTGTATCTGATGGCTTGGCTGTAGACAATAGAGTTTTTTATGTGTTTTGGATGGAAACTGTCCCATTTAAGGTATGTTGGATGGTCGATTGGCTTCTGATACAGGGATGTCTCTATTTCATTGTTCTGTAGCTTAATGATGGTGTCTAAAAAGTTAATTTCAGTGCTGGAGTAGTTGAGTGTTAAATTGATGGTAGGATGAAATTGATTAAACTGTTTGTGGAACGTCTTTAGCTGTTGCTCAGACTCCGTCCAGATGATTAAGATATCATCAATGTAGCGGTAGTAGGCCCGAGGCCTGATGGGACATGAGGACAAAAAGTCGCTTTCATGCTTGGCCATGAAAAGATTTGCATACTGTGGAGCCATTTTACTTCCCATAGCTGTGCCAGTCTCCTGTAGATAGATCTTGTTGTCAAATTCAAAGTAATTGTGGGTGAGGATGAATTTTGTGAGTCTAAAAGTAAGGTAAAATTTATGGCACAAAAAAACAAACAATTTGTAAGTCAAATAAATGGTTTATGATGTTACTAGAGATGTATTTAATTCATGTATTTATTATGCATTGCTTAAATAGCACCATCATATTCTGCAGCACTGTACAGACATCATCTTCACTGTCACCATTGGGGCTCACAATCTAAATTTCCTACCATTATGTCTTTGGAATGTGGGAGGAAACCAGAGTATCCATAGGAAACCAACACAAACATTGGGAGAACTTTCAAACTCCTTGCAGTTGTTGGTGGGATCTGAACCCAAGACCCCAGTGGTGCAAGGCTACAGTACTAACCACAAACAAGTTGATCCGCAAAGGATCGAGTTTGAGTCAAATTTCTTAAAATCTGTGGTTTCACATGATTCGAGTATTTTAAGATTCAATTAATTAAAAAATAAATCCTGCCTGGCACCATTTCACACACTGCTGAAGTATCAGAGAACAGGTTGATGACATTTTGCGCTGACACGCAGGCTTCCCCATAATACTCTGCAGGTATGACATCTTACAGATTATCATATCTTGCATTTTGGTGGTCTGTACCAGGATCATGAAAATCAATGGTTCCCAGCGGTGGATAGTTTGTACGGCAAAGTTGTTTTCAATCTCCAGAGTCACTGGGTAAGTCTCTCTCTTCTATAGAGTGTAAGCTCCAATGGTTACCAGGTCCTCTCTCTCTCTTGCCTATATGGGGTAAGCTCTTATGGTCAGCAAGTTCTTCTCTCGCTCTCCCTCTCCTGTAGTGTCAGCTATGATCAGTAGGATCCTCGCTTTCTCTGCAGAGTAGAGTGTAAGCTCTTATGGTCAGCAGGGCCCTTCCTCTCTCTCTCTTGCCTGTAGAGTGTAAGCTCTTATGGTCAGCAAGGTCTTCTCACTCTCTCTCCTGTAGAGTGTCAGCTCTTACAGTCAGCAGGGTTCTCACTCTTCTCTCCCTGATATGCATTTTCCAAGCAATTACAAACTTTCTTTTATTGGAATTTTCACAAATATATTTGCCGCAAATCAAATTTCTTAGGAAAATTGTGTGACGTCTGCGAATTCGAATTTCAAAAGATCCACTCATCTCTAATGTTACACTTAAAGCTATCAAGGGTGACACCTTTAAGGAATTTGTATATCTCACCGTGCTTTGAAAAGTTTCCTTTAACTCTTAAAAAAACATACTAATAGGTTAAATGGGTTGTTATAATATTGGTATAAGTGTCCATGTGTACAAGGTGGAAAAATTAGATTGTGGACTTCACTAGACATGGTACGGTAACTGATGCGATTGTGGTTGTTTATTTCCTTACAGTGCTACAGAATATATGTTGATGGTTTATGAGTAATGGGAAATAAATAAAATATACTGGAATAAATAATAAGAGAGAAAATGCTCCTTGTGCGGGTTAAACGGAGCCAGACAAATCCCAATGCTGCAAAGTGTTCACCTGGATGTGTTGTGCGGCTCCAGGTACAACACTGGGAAAAGTAAAGTACAAATCTCCAGTGGGGGCTGCTCCACCCGTTGGATCCAATTCCAAGGACCCAGACAATGGAAACAAGTGAGGAGGAAATGCGAGGGCTGAAGGAAGCACGGTAAAGATGGATCATATAAGTGATCTTTATTATTAATGCAACACATTTCGGAGCTGATCTCGCTCCTTCTAACCCCCACAATTCCTCCTCTCTTGTTTAAATAAAATATGTTACAATATATATAAACTGTGCAAGAAAATTTTTTACATCACAGCTCAAATAAATACATGAAAGTAGGGAAAATTGTGGTCTACAGAAATTATCACCTGTTTGCTGGATAAGTGATAGTTTTCAGATCAGTGTGTATCCCGATGTTGTTAGTTGGTCATGTATGTCCAATGTAATTCCTCCTAACCAATTTCTTGCAGCAAAAGGATAACCATGGGTGAGTAGGAAACATAAGTCTCCCATAATGTCAATAAGTGTAATCATGTTGATAATCAAACAATTGTCATCATAATTATTACCAGCAAATGGCTGATGATTTTCATAGACCAGAATACCTCTTCAATGTAAACATTTTATAGACACTCGCAAACTGGTCTGTTGTTCCTCCCCTAACCTAAACGTATCAACCAACTGACTAATATAGGAAAGTAAAATATGAAATTGTGAACCTGCGCTTAAGAGGAGGTATTGGGATTACCTAAGTGCTCCCTCTGACAGGGATTCTGGAATACTATGTCTAGAAAGCACTCAACCTATAGTGACAGTGTGCACAGAAGAGGTTAGTAGCCTTATAGTGACCTCAGACAAAAATAAAATTAGGCTTGTATATTTATTGAAAATGTCGGGCTTCAGAGCACACACATAAAGCTATTGAGAATGTAGGGCTTTAGAGCACACATATAACTAGAGTTCCAATGCAAGTGGATATATTTTCCTAAATGTAAATTCAAAATGTGCTAATTTGCATATGATATGGCCTCAAAATCAGGCTTGAGATTTAGTAGTATTCCCCATAAAAAACAATTAATAATAGGTGATATAAAACCAGTGGTGGTATATTTGCTCAACAAAGGTAATGGTAATCCCTAAATAAGCAGCATATTGGGATAGGATCTTGGAGAAGGGAATATCCTTTAATTGTCAATTGTCTTTTACTTTTATGAAGCTAATAAGATTAGTCTGACTAGTCACATTTTTAAGTGTTTCCCTGTTGGTCCACCCACCAACACACACTTATCCATCTACTATGTTGGAAACATAAATACACTTTTTTTAAAATCATCTTTGATAAAAGTTATATATTATCAAATTCCATTATTATCTGTGTCTCATGCGTTATTGATAATCGGTTTCCTGCTTCACATCAGTGTTTTTGGACCTGTTACTCTACTCTGGGTTCTGATGTTTGGTTTTCGCAAAGCAGTATTTACCATTAAAATAGCATCATAGCATTAATTCTTCTAGGTACACTTCCAATCAGATGCCTCCCTGTGACATTGCACGATAGATAAGAATTTGTCTGTATTTCTTAGCATTGAGGAGACCAAGAAATGACAAAAATGCAGTGTTCAACCGAGGAAATTTGGTGCAGCAGATGAAAGCCACATCAAGCTTCCCTTCAAAATAAGAAGATGCCTATCAATGCCTTCAGTTCAGAACTGACAGCAACCAGTGAGACTTAGTTACACCCATTTACTGTTCCGTTGTCTGGACAAAAATGATCTTAAAGGAAAAATTCCAGTCAAAAAGCCATACCTTAGACATGGAAACAAGGCCAAGTGACTCAGCTATACATGAAAACATAGGAATTAGGGAGCGGAAAAAATAGAAGTAGATGCCCTAGACTAATGAGTCATGAAATATTTGGCTGTAACAGAAGGAAGTTTGTTCAATGAAAGGCTGGAGAGATGTACAATAATGAGTGTTTGCAGGCAATACTGAAGCATTCTGGAGTTTCTTGCAAGTTTGGAGCCGGATTTTAGCAAAAATTATGGTCAATATTAATTATTATGGTAAATAGATTTGGTCAATATTAATGGTGTCCTCAATGTCGAAAAATACGGGCAGATACGTATCCATCATGCAATACAATCAGTGAGGCATCTTTTTGGTTCTAAATTTATTTTGCTGCAGAACAATGACCTAAACATACAGCCAACGTAATTAAGAACTGTCTTCAGCGTAACGAAGAACAATAAGTCCTGGAAGTGATTATAATGCCCCACCGAGCCCTGATCCATCATCGAGTCGGTCTAGGATAACATGCAGAGACATATGAATTTGAACAAGCCTACATCCATACAAGGTCTGTGGTTACTTCTCCATGATGTTTAGACATCTTCCCTGCTGAAATCCTTTAAAAACTATGTGTAAGTGTGTAAAGGGTTGGCCGAGGGGTTAACTTACTGGGAGCTGCTGCGTTCTTTACCCCTGTTATCTCTATTCTCCTGGGTTGTTCTTCTCCAGTGACAGAGCGTATAACACAATCAGAGTCAGAGTCCAGAATCAAGTCAAACAGTTCTGCTTTATTTTCCTCCGGACACAGCACATCCAAGACACCATAAGCACGACTTACACGATACCAGCAATACATTCTTTACAACTCCGCTTCTTCTCCTCTGCTACACCAGAATGGACCACAAAGTATTGACGGGACGAGGAGCCCGGTGAAAACGGCACTTCGATCTCTTCCCAGGGAGACACTTCAATCCAGTATAGAAAGACACACCTACTAGGTCGTCCACCCCTCTCTGGTTACCCTGCCCGGATACTTGCTGGTGGCCCACTCACTACTACGCTCATGCACGACCTCTTCGCTGAGCGTTCCCACAATGGCTCTTCCACTGTACTACTGCTATGTAAACCCACTCTCTTTGGGCTCACGCTACCACGGTGAATCCTTCACGGCTTCTTCAGGGGTTGCTGGTCCCCTTCTACCCTATTTTTCAGGGCCCAGGAACGTGGACGTCCTCACACTGGCAAGGTCCATCCCCGAATGACTTCCGCTTGGAGGAAATTTTCCTGACAGATTCCCGCTTGGACGCAATCTTTCCCTAGCAACAAGTCCCTAACCTATTGTCCCTATTGGAATGGATATGCTCAATGCCCCCCCCCAGTGACCAAACCACATACTTCATTGACATTTTTCTAATGTTCCAACTGGATCTCTAATGTGTCCCCATTAGTGATCCCTCGCAAGCTATAACTAAACCCATATATTTACACTACCTTACTAGTGCCCTCCTCTAGTGACCCCCAGGATGCACTAACTACCTATACCTACACCTCCCTTACTCTTACATAACACAGTAAACCTAATCAGCATACACTGTATAAAATACATACATTTGCACATATTAACACACTTAAAGGGAATGAAACATTTAAGGGGTTAATACCCTTGACCTCCTTACATTTGTATCTAAAAGAAAAGATGAATTGATACTTTGATGTTGTTTTGAAGACAAAGGATGGACACACGAAATATTGGTTTTATTTATTTATTTTTTGCTCATTCACTTTGCATTTTGATAATTGCTAAAAATAAACTGCCTACATTTCTATTTTTCAAAGCGTTTTTTATTTTGCAGCATTTTCTCCACACATACCTAACACATTTGCACAGAACTGTAGTTAAAAGGAAACCTAATTTTCTGACTGATATAGGGATAATCTGCCGGTAAATTGCATCTAGGCCATGCCTGGCTGCCTTACCGAAGCAGTGGCTACAGTAATAAAATTGAGTTTTATTCTCCCTGCAGCTGCCTACTTCTGGTCAACAGGGCTGTATAGGGCGCTGCTTAGTGTTGAGCATTCCGATACTGCAAATATCGGGTATCGGCCGATATTAGCTGTATCGGAATTCCGATTCCGAGTTCCGATATTTTCGTCTTATCGGATACCGGAATCGGGATTGTCACTGTCACTGTCAGTGTCCGTCGGTCGGGTCTGTCAGGAGTCAGCGGCACTTACCTGGCAGAAGATCTCCGGCGGTCACGTCCTGCACTGCTTCATGGCCGCAATCTTCTTTCCCCGGCGGTCACATGCAGTTTCTCGCGATAACTGCAGTGACTGCTGGGTAATCCCGGCCGTAAAGCAGTCAGTCTGATGACGTCACCGCCGGGGAAGCTGGTAAGCAGCTGTGCTGCGCCGGGATGTCAGGCTCTGCCTGTCATTGCGATGTAGCAGAGTTGGATCGTCGTGGGACTGTCGTTACTATGGACTGCGTCGGACAGGTGGTATACTGTTGGTTTTTTTTTTTTTCTTTTTTTACAGGAGATCGATGGCGTCGCAGGAATGAGAGAGTAATAAAATTAATGAAAACTGTGTTGTCTCTTTTATTTCATTAAAATACTTTTTTCTTGCTGTGTCTTTTTTTTATACATTTAAAAACTTTGGGATTAATAATGGATCGGTGTCTTATTGACGCCTCTCCATTATTAACCGGGCTTATTGTCACCGTGCAATCAACGGTGACAATAACCCCTTATTACCCGCTTGCCACCGCTACAGGGCAAGTGGGAAGAACCGGGTAAAGTGCCACAATTGGCACATCTTTTGATGCGCCAAATGTGGGGCTGCTGTAGCCTGGTATTATCAGGCTGTTGAGGGCCAAAATCCATGGGCCTTGACAGTCTTTTAATACCAGGCCGCAGCAGTCTGCATTTTACTTGGCTGGTTAACAAAAATAGGGGGGATCCCCACGCCGTTTTTTTTTTCGAGGGGATCCCCTATTTTTGTTAACCAGCCAAGCTAAGCAGACTGCTGTGGCCTGGTATTATCAGGCTTGCAAGGTCCATGGATATTGGATCCTTACCAGCCTGAAAAACCAGGCCTCAGCGGTCTGCTTCATCTGGCTGGTTAACAAAAATAGGGGGGACCCTACGCCAATTTTTTTTGAGGGGATCCCCTATTTTTGTTAATCAGCCAAGATATGCAGACTGCTGTGGCCTGGTATTATCAGGCTGGCAAGGTCCATGGATCTTGGCTCCTTAACAGCCTGAAAATCCAGGCCTCAGCGGTCTGCTTCATCTGGCTGGTTAACAAAAATAGGGGGGACCCCACGCCAATTTTTTTCGAGGGGATCCCCTATTTTTGTTAATCAGCCAAGATATGCAGACTGCTGTGGCCTAGTATTATCAGGCTGGCAAGGTCCATGGATCTTGGCTCCTTAACAGCCTGAAAATCCAGGCCTCAGCGGTCTGCTTCATCTGGCTGGTTAACAAAAATAGGGGGGACCCCACGCCATTTTTTTTTCGAAGGGAACCCCTATTTTTGTTAATCAGTTCCCTCTGACGTCACTGATTGTGTCCCTGGCTGACCTGAAGTGAAAGTGGAAAGCAATCAATTAAGCTTTCCACTTAAGGGCCCGTCTCACATAGCGATATCGCTACCGAGATCGCTGCTGAGTCACTAGTTTTGTGACGCAGCAGCGAGCTCACCAGCGATATCGCTGTGTGTGACATTCAGCGACGATCAGCCCCCCTGCCGGGTATCGCTGATCGTCGCTGAAATGTCAGGACCTTTTTTTGATCGCTGGTTTCCCGCTGACAGGCACACATCACTGCGTGTGACAGGCGGGAGACCAGCGATCCGCTGGTAACCAAGGTACACAGCGGGTTTCCAGGCGCGGGGCTGTGCCTAGAAACCCGCTGTGTACCTTGGATACCAGCGCCCTGATGCAGGGAGCTGGTATCCAAGGTACACAGCGGGTTTCCAAGCGCTGCGCGGTGCCTGGAAACCCGCTGTGTACCTTGGTTACCAGCGGATCTCTGGTCTCCCGCCTGTCACACGCAGCGATGCGTGCCTGTTAGAGGGAAACCAGCGATCAAAAAAAGGTCCTGACATTTCTGCGACGATCAGCGATACCCGGCAGGGGGCTGATCGTCGCTGAATGTCACACACAGCGATATCGCTGGTGAGCTCGCTGCTGCGTCACAAAATAGTGACTCAGCAGCGATCTCGGTAGCGATATCGCTATGTAGACGGGCCCTTAAGCGATGTTACCCGCAGTGTCGCTGTCCCAGATCGCTGCTGAGCTGCCTGTTTGGCAGCTCAGCAGCGATCATGTAGCGATACACCAGCGATCCTGACAAGTGCATATCGTTGTTCGGATCGCTGGTGTATCGTTATGTGACACCCAGCCTTTACTCTCCTGTCAGGCAGGAGAGGAACTTATCATTTGGGGTTTACTGTGAGGCTGCAGCATTAGCTGTGGTCCCTGCAGTAAACATTAACCCTTTCTGAAGGATTACACGTGGGACCTGACTGTGCATGGGATAGGTAAGAATAATTTTGCTTTTTTATTTTATTTTTATTACAGGAAATGGTTTTAGCAGGTAATAAAATATGGTCAAAACTGTGTGATTATTTCATTAAACTTCTTTTTATTAAGTGTGTGTGTTTGATTTTTTTAACCCCTTATTAACCCATTCGCCACCGCTACAGGGCAATGGGAATGACGGGCAAAGTGCCAGAAAGGGCAAATCTAATTAGAGATTTGCCCTTTCTGGGGTGTCTGGGGGCAGATGTTAAGTAGCCGGGGGGGGGCCAAAAATAATGGTCCCTCTCTGGGCTATTATTATCTGCCCCCACTCACTGGCTTTGTCTGTCTGGTTGCGAAAATAGGGCGGAGCCCACGCATTTTTTTCAGCAATTTTAACCTCATATATATATATACATGTCATTGAATTTGTGACACATATATATATATTTATATTGTAGTTCATACACTTCTACATAGTATAATAGCCGCTAATTCAATTGCCGGCTTTTGTGAAAATGCAGAACCCGACATGAAATGACACTTGGTGTACATAGGGTTAACCATGTCTTTTCATGTCCTTTGCTATCTAATTTGCACAAACAATTAAATCAGACTATGTGTGCAAAATTTCACACCTGTAGGGGTAATTAAAGGTGTAATTCGTAGCAAAAAAGTCCGTTTTTTTTACAACGAATTTACACCTTTAATTAACCCTAAGGTGTGAAATTTTGCACACATAGTCTGATTTAATTGTTTGTGCAAATCAGATAGCAAACGACATGAAAAGACATGGTTAACCCTATGTACACCAAGTGTCATTTCATGTCGGGTGCTTCTGTCTTTTCACTGAAGCCGGCTTTACCCGGCAATTGAATCAAAGGATATTTTACTATGTAGAAGTGTATAAACTATACATATATGTATATATTATATATATGTCACAATGACATGTATATATAATATATATGTATTCTATGTGTGTATATTTAGTGTTTACAAGGAAAGAATGGGGTTTTTTTAGTTGCGATATTTTGTTCCCATAGACTTACATGGGACTTCCGGTATCGGTATCGGGTATCGCCGATTTTTTAGTGATATCGGCGATACCATTCCGATTCCGATACTTTAGGATATCGGAAAGTATCGCTCAACTCTAGCGCTGCTACAGTCACTTCTCACTATATAGTAAGCATTCTGTAAATACTCACCAGCACACTGATTGACAGACTGTTCTGTAGCCTAATTGAACAGCTTGTGTGTGTAGAGTAGGTTGTCAATCAATGTTCAGAGGAATGATTATAGTGAGCACACTGTATTGTGAACGGTGACTGATACAGCCCCATGCATCACCCCGATACTGGAACGAGAGGCTGCAGTGAGAATAAAACTTAATTTTCTTCCTGTAGCCCCTGCTCAAAAGCATGTTACCTGCAGATTACCATTGAAACATTAGGTAAATAGTGTTTTTGAAGGTGATAGGTTCCCTTTAAGGGATGGGGCATGTAGGACAAGCTTATGAGAAGACATCCTTTTGTTAAGTATGCAAATGCAATGCCTTTACAGGTGAAAAATAAATTTTGATCAGTTGTACAATGCTAAGGATATAGTTTACATTTGCAAAATGTCCTACTATTCATTTAATGTAATTCTACATACCAACTACCAAACAAGACATATAATCCTTACTTCCAAAGCAGCGCAGCAGGGCACGTTTGTATATCTTGCATTTTGAAAAATAATATGTCTATTTTTCAAATATCGTTTTCTCCTTTTTAAAACCAGCCCAAGGTTCGCCCAAGGTTTTAGAGAAACAACATTCACAATGTTATCCATGTCTCTTGCAGCTATAAAAACATGGTTACACCTATCTGTACTGGCACTGATACAAATCTTTGTGGGATAAAATGCTTTCCTACGGACTTCTCTAGTTTGCATCTCAAGCAAAAGAAAAACATGGAGAAAATCATCATAAAAACGTTGCCTTGTTTTACGTTTCAAACAAGTTGACCTCACAAATCTAGAATTAATATTGTTTTGTATTTAATGTTTTTTATGCTGGACATCACTGGAGATTATTACACCTGTTTGTTACAGATGGTACCAATACTAGCTAAAAATCTTAGTACCAAAAATAAAGGTGTGGTAACAAAATAGGCTGCACATTCTTTTCAGGAGTAGGTATATATGACTGAATGATTCACTTTATCACCATAATGAGCAATTAAACTTCCATTGCCACCGTACTACTTACTCGTACGTTTGTAAGGATTCTGACAGTTCTATCACTGAGATAAGTGAGGTACTATTTCTCTATTTCTCCTTGTTAAGCCTACCAGCTGGTGAAGGGAGAATTATAACCCAGGCACTGCTCCTTGCAAAATTATATGCAAATGATTAACATGAGGAATAAAAGAGTAAAGTATAACATTTGTTATAGTACATTATGAGCAAAGTATAAAAGTGTAGAAAAGTTTGATTGTGAAACTTTGTGGTAACAACTAGGATAGAGTATGGACACAACAGACTATATAGGATGTCAACCACAGCTGGCTTATGTTTCAATAACTTTTAGTAAAAGTTGGATCAGAGAATAACACATCAGTGTATGATCACAACATTCTGGTTGAGTTCAGTGTCCAATTTGAGACAAGCATAATTACAATTCATCACTGTGTCTATTGTAAGGTGGCCACCAGACAGGTCCATGAGGGGAAATATGTGTCATCGAGGTTGGTATCCTCGGTGATGTAAGCCCAGGAAAGTAGTCTTGAGCATGTATAGTGCTGAGAGAGTTAATAGGGCATGTCAAGGACAGATTTATGAGTAGTCAAAGAGATGGGTGGGACTGGCCGCTCACATATCCCAACTCGGTGGCTTGGTATAGCAGATAAAAAGGAGACCAGTTGTTTCATTCAGTGTCTGTGTTTGGAGGTGTGTAGATCTCCAATATTGCTTGCGTTTGCTAAAGGACTCAAGGGCTGGATGCTAACCTGAGCTGGTGAACCCGCACTACTATATGGACTATTTACGTTTTGCTCTCACTCTGTCATGGAAATACTTGTCTTTTTGTTTTTGCTGAGTAGTTTATGAAATTTTAATAAACCAGCCTAGACATTTCACTGAAATGGCATCCTGTGCCTATCTCAACCGCAGCTGAGTGAGTAGAAACTAGACAAGTGTAGAGTAGTGGGCACTACCAAAATAAATGGGATCAACCTGACACATACAAAAGACACATCGTGGAAAAAACAAGAAAAAAGAGTATACAGAAACAGAGATCACCAAAATAAAATTATCTTTTATTAAAGCATGATAGATGATACAAGAAAAAACACACAATTTTAAAAACATTTAAAAGAGCCAAATGGCTACAAAAGAGAACCACGAAAAAAAAGCCTTTGATATGATTGTAATGGTCCCAAACAGGATAATAGAGCATGTAAAGTAGGGGCAAGAAATGTAAACAATAACACAGAAAGTGCAATAGTGCTGAGTGGTATATCACATATGTAAAATTCAAGGCAGAGTCAGATGTAATGAAAAGGGGACAAAAATACCCCATATGCATACTATATTGGATGCAATGCCTTAGATAATACACACAAAACAAAGAATTATAGCATCAGTCTATGCAGAAGTTCAAACCAATATGGGTACTATCCAGAAAGGTAAAGAATCAAAAAACAGCTGCAATATAATAAGCACTCAGCAAATAGGCACCCTTATGCAAACAAACTACAATCCATGGAGGGAGCGGTACCCCATGTGTATCGACACAAAGTGTCTTCCTCAGGGAGGTAATCAAGCAGTTACTGGAGCTAGGGCCGTACCGATGCTAGGTGTTAAACATGGTCCATATGCATGTGTTAGGTGGTTATCTGGGGGTAAAAAAAAAACAGGAAAGGATCCTCCAGAAGTTCTACTGGCCCAGTTGTCACCGAGAAATCCTGAATTATTTGTAGGTCTTGTCACACTTGCCAGCTGACCTCTCAATTGCTCACTTCTGTAGCCCTTTAGTGCTGTTGCCCATCACTGAGGTCACATTTGATTGCATAGCCATGGATCTAGTGGGACCCCTGGTAAAGTCCGCCAGAGGGCATCAGTATATCCTGGTATACCTGGACTATGCTACACAGTATCCAGATTTTGTACCACTATGAAACTCCGCCGCCAAGTGTATAGCTCAGGGGTTGGTCCACATCTTTTCCAGAATGTGGTTGCCCAAGGACCTCCATTCATGTCACAGGTGAAAAGAAAGTAGTGCAAAACTCTGCAAATCACACAACTCATGACCTCAGTTTACCATCCACAGACAGATGGATTGGTGGAGAGGTTTAATAAAACTTTAAAGGCCATGTTGAAGAAGGTTGTAGATAAGGATAGCTGAATCTGGGATTGTCTACTGTGGTACCTTTTGTTCAGACCGAGTTTACGAGCAGTCACAGAAATGGGAAGGGACTGGTTGATCATATATCCCCACCCCGGAGGCGTGCTATGGCAGATAAACAGACCCCTCGTCTCATTAAGTGTCTGTGTCTGTAGTTGTGTAGACCTCTAGTATTGCTTGTGTTTGCTAAAGGACTCAAGAGCTTGACATTAACCTGAGCGGGAAAACCCAAACTACTGTATGGATTATTTACTTTCTGTTTTCACTACGTGCCAGAAAAGACTGTCTTTTTGTTTAGTTATGCTGAGCAGTTTACAAAGTTTTAATAAACCAGCCTGGACATTTTACTGAAACCGCTTCCTGTGCCTACCTCAACCGCAGCTGAGTGAGTAGAAACTCTACACTATCAACAGGGCAAATGAGTTGATGACACATCAAAGCCAAATAAGGATAGGGTAGTGAAAAAAGGGATGATGTCTTAAGCTGAAAGTGATGTGAAACCACCCTTTGAGCCAATGTTTGTTGAATGAGTTATATATTTGACATGTCATTGCGTTAAGAGCCAGTACTTACACTACTCAAAAAAGATAATCATTTAGAATAATTCTCTTTAAATATTTTTGACTAACCATGTGGCCTGATTGGCCAAAGCATCTTAAAATTTTCCTTTTTTGTTGTTCTTGGAAGTTTGGGTAGCTGTATAGCAAGAATAGAGGTTTACGCTTCTCCAGCAACCTTCAAAAAATAAAGTTACTCACTTGTCCTGGCTCTAATGCTAGGCTTTGAATCCTTTTTCATGAGCAACCAGCTCCCTCTATTCCTGTGTGTGTTGCGTTGCCATGGTAGCAGTCCCCATGTTACATTCTTAGGCCTCTTCAGACCACATCAAGTGGGGACACACTACCTGAGTATCCACTTAGTTGGATGTGCTTGCACTATCTTCACTACCTTCTTACTGGCATCAATTATTTTAATCTAGAAACCCATTGTATTTGGTCTTACCATAGGTTTCTAGGTGAACTCCGATTAATCTTTCAGCTGGGCTCTGCTGCATTAAGTGTCAAGGGTGTCTCCAGACAAACCAGATCTGCTGTTCCAGTGAACTATGCTGCATTTACCACAAAGTGAGGCTCCTGACAAACTCAACTTTGCTTTTTTACTCAGCACTGCTGTCTCAAGGTACCTTTGTTCCTCCTCAGCTCTGCTGTTAGATTTGTGTGGAGTGTGTCTGCATACTCTACTTTGCTGTTCCAAGGTACCTGTCTACATACTCGTCTTAGCTGTTCCAAGGTGCTGTTCTGTATAATGAACTCTGCCGTTCCACTAGCAAAGTGCAATCCAACATTGTTAGGTCTGCTATGTATCCAACAACTGTCCTGCTTCTGCAGTCAGCATTCCATTCCATTTTCATGATTAATTTTGGACACAGTGCAATGTCTGCAGGCTTTAGAGTATTCTCTGTTATTCATTTGCAGATTTTTTTGTCATTTAAACAGTGCATATAAAAGAGACGCATCGTTCACTTCTTTTCACCTAACAGTAGTTCTTTCAATAACCATCCAAGTACCATCAAAAAAGACCTTAAAAATTATGATTTTTTTTTATTAGCTATGCTTTAAAATATGCAAAAAGAACAAACAAGAACACAAGCCCTGGGTAGCCCTAACCTCTGGGTCTACCTTGCAGCAGAGGTTGACACCCTAAATATTGTGACAATTGGCGCTGCAGCTCCTCGACGGCTGTTCCATCAAGTCCCTGTATATCCCTAATCTCGGATTCAAGGACAATCAACTTCAATACTTCTCACATCAGCATACCATATGCTGAAACAGGGTGGTTAGTAAACAATGGATTCCTCACAGAAATGGTTAATAGCAGCATCTATTGCAATCACATACATAAGACTAGTGGCATTAAGTGCTACAAACTTCCTCTAAAGGCACTATATGTATATACTCAGATGTTAACAATTACCTCCGAACCTAGACAACATGCTACCAGATCATGTCACTCGGTGTATATAGTAATCTCCTGTTCATAAATCATAAATAAGAGTATGGCAATTCATACCATGCAGTGGTTGTTTCTTAAACACTCTAAATATTACTTTTTTTTATTGCACTTAAGCTTTGATGACCTTGAACTATTTATACTTTACTCTTATCAATAACCATCCCCAACCAGGGACAAGTAAGGGTACGTGTCCATGATCAGGAATAGCAACGTTTTGGACGCAGCTCACATGTGCTGCGTCCAAAACACTGCATTTTATGATATAAGCACAGTGGATGGGATTTATAGAAATCCCATGCTCTCTGTGCTTCTATTTGACGCAGCATAAACTCACCCACAGTGCAAGTTTAAAAGCTGCAGCATGTCAATTTCTGTTGCGGAGATGCTAGTGTTCAATTATTATTATTATAATTTATTATTAAAGGGGTATACATAATAAAAAACAAGTAAAATTATCTTAAATAATAAAAGTCACGACTGGTACAGGATTAGAGAGGACCCTGCCTGCGAGGGCTCACAGTCTACAAGGGATGGATGAGGATAAAGTAGGTGAGAGTAGAGATGGTTGTGTAGCGGTTTTGTGGTTACTGCAGGTTGTAGGCTTGTCAGAAGAGGCAGATTTTCAGGTTCCTTTTGAAGGTTTCCACGGTAGGCGAGAGTCTGATATGTTGGGGTAGAGTGTTCCAGAATAGGGGTATGCACAGGAGAAATCTTGCATGCAATTGTTGGAAGAGGAGATAAGAGGGGAGTAGAGAAGGAGATCTTGTGAGGATCAGAGGTTGCGTGCAGGTCCCAGGAGATGAGGTCACAAATGTATGGAGGAGACAGCTTGAGGATGGCTTTGTATACCATGGTTAGGGTTTTGAACTGAAGTCGCTGGGTAATGGAAAGCCAGTGAAGGGATTGACAGAGAAGAGAGGCCGGGGAATAGCGGGGGTATAAGTGGATTACTCGGGCAGCAGAGTTTAAAATAGATTGGAGGGGCGCGAGAGTGTTAGAAGGGAGGCCACAAAGTAGGACGGGAGATGATGAGTGCATGGACTAGGGTTTTTGCAGATTCTAGGTGGAGGAATGTATGGATCTGGGAAATATTTTTGAGTTGAAGTCGGCAAGAAGTGGAAAGGGCTTGGATATGTGGTTTGAAGGAGAGATCAGAGTCAAGGATTACCCCGAGGCAGTGAGCTTGAGGGACTGGAGAGAGTGAGCAGCCATTTACTGTAATGGATAGGTCTGTTGGGGGAGTTGAGTGAGATGGGGGAAAGATTATGAATTCTGTCTTGTCCATATTAAGTTTTAGAAATCTAGAGGAGAAGGATGAAATAGCTGACAGACATTGTGGGATTTTGGTTAGTAGGGAGGTGATATCTGGTCCAGAGAGGTAGATCTGTGTGTCATCGGCATAGTGGTGATACTGCAAGCCTTGAGATTCTATGAGCTGTACGAAGCCGAAGGTGTAATTGGAGACGAGCAGGGGCCCTAGGACTAATCCTTGCGGGACTCCAACAGATAGGGGGCGAGGTGAGGAGGTGGTGTGTGAGTGTGAGACGCTGAATGTTCGGTCTGTTAGGTATGATGAGATCCAAGATAGGGCCAAGTCTGTGATACCAAGAGATGAGGGTCTGTAGTAATAGAGAATGGTCCACTGTGTCAAAGGCAGAAGACATGTGTCAATGAACACATGCAGATTTAACTGTGTGATTAACCCCTTAATGTCCAATGACGTGCAGAGTCCGTCATGACAAGGTGCCAGTTCCGGCACCAGGACGGACTCTGCACGTCATGCCTTTGATCTACCACAGCGTGTAAACACGCCATGGTAGATCAGTGCCGACAGCTGTCACAGACAGCTGACAGGCACGGCAAGCGGTGCGGGGACCTTTGCCGTCGGTCCCCGCACTCACAGCGCTGTGGTTGGTCAGTCAATCTGACTGACCAAACACAGCAGCGATCGCGCAGGAGAAGCTGAAATTTCAGCTTCCCCAGCGCAATCAGTGCAGGAGCCGGCGCTGCAGTGGCCAGGCTTCCTGCACCGACAGCCAGGAGCGGAGCCCCCACCGCCCCTGGCTGTTAACCCCCTGACTGCTGCGATCGAGCGCGATCGCAGAGCTCAGGGGGGGAGGCAGAGGGTCGGGAGCTCCCTCTGCCTCAGATCAGCGTCCCAGCGATGTAATCGCAGGGCCTGATCTCTGCCTTGATGACCGGGGGTTGTCATGACAACCTCCGGGTCATCTAGCTACGGGAAGCTGCTGTGATCATGTCACAGCAGCTTTCCCCATAGGTACAATGCATTGCAATGCCAGAGCATTGCAATGCATTGTAACTGCAATCAAAAGTAAAAAAAGTGAAAGTCCCATAAAGGGACAAGTTGAAAAAAATCATTTTTTTAAAAAAATTGTAAAAAAAATATTAAAAAATAATTTAAAAAAAATCCCCTAAAAAATACACATTTTTATGTAATAAAAAAAATAAAAAACAAAAAAAATACACATGTTAGGTATCGCCACGTCCGTAAAAATCCCATCTATAAAAGCATAACCCTAGTTAACCCCTTCAGTGAAAGCCATAAAAAAAAACCACAAAAAAGTAGTAAATTATACTTTTTCCAAGCGGTATCATTATACCGCTTGGAAAAAGTGCAATAACACGCGATCAAAAAGTCAGATATAAATAATCATGGTACCGCTGAAAACGTCATCTTGTCCCGCAAAAAAACAAGCCGCTATACAGCATCATCAGCGAAAAAATAAAAAAGTTATAGCTCGCGGAATAAACTGATGCAAAAATAATTATTTTTTCTATAAAATTCTTTATTGTGTAAAAAACGCCAAAACATAAAAAAAATATATAAATGAGGTATCGCTGTAATCGTAGTAACCCGAAGAATAAAGCTGCTTTATCAATTTTACCACACGCGGAACGGGGGAAAAAAAATAAAAAAAAAAACAATTCCTGAATTGCTGGTTTTTGTTCATTCTGCTTCCACAAAAATCGGAATAGGAAGCGATCAAAAAACGTTATGTGCCCGAATATGGTACCAATAAAAACGTCAGCTCGTCCCACAAAAAATAAGCCCACAGATAACTCTGTCGGCCGAAATATGGAAAAATTATAGCTCTCAAAATACGGCGATGCAAAAAATTCTTACAAAAAATTATTCCAAAAAAAAGCATCTTTTAGTGTGTGACAGAAGCTAAACATGAAAAAAGGGTGTAAATCTGGTATCACTGTAATCACACCGACCCGAGGAATAAAGTCGCCTAATCACTAATACCGCACGAGGAACGGCGCAAAAAAGAAAACCAATTCTTCACCTTTGGTAGATTTGTTCATTGTGCCTCCCAAAGATCGCAGTAAGGCGATCACAGTGGTTCCCCCCACATATGGGGTATCAGCGTACTCAGGACAAAATGCACAATAGCCTTTGGGGTCCTATTTCTCCTGTTACCCTTATAAAAATAAAAATTTGGGGGCAAAAAGGTCATTTTTGTGGAAAAAAATATGATTTTTTTTATTTTCACGGCTCTACGTTATAAAACTTCTGTGAAGCCCTTGGGGGTTCAAAGTGCTGACCACACATCTAGATAAGTTCCTTGGGGGGTCTAGTTTGCAAAATGGGGTAATTTGTGGGGGGTTTCTACTGTTTAGGCACATCAGGGGCTCTCCAAGCGCGACATGACACCCGCAGACCATTCCATCAAAGTCTGCATTTAAAAACGGTGCTCCTTCCCTTCCGATCTCTGCCATGCGTCAAAATAGTGGTTCCCCCCCACATATGGGATATCAGCGTACTCAGGACAAATTGCACAATAGCTTTTGGTGTCCTATTTCTCCTGTTACCATTATAAAAATAAAAATTTGGGGCAAAAAGATTATTTTTGTGGAAAAAAATATGATTTTTTTATTTTCACGGCTCTACGTTATAAACTTCTGTGAAGCACTTGGGGGTTCAAAGTGCTCACCACACATCTAGAAAAGTTCCTTGGGGGGTCTAGTTTCCAAAATAGAGTCACTTGTGGGGGGTTTCTACTGTTTAGGCACATCAGGGGCTATCCAAACGTGACATGACACCCGCAGACCATTCCATCAAAGTCTGCATTTGAAAAAGGCGCTACTTCCCTTTCGAGCTCTGCCATGCGTCAAAATAGTGGTTCCCCCCAAATATGGGATATCAGCGTACTCAGGACAAATTGCACAATAGCTTTTGGGGTCCTATTTCTCCTGTTACCATTATAAAAATAAAAATTTGGGGCAAAAAGATTATTTTTGTGGAAAAAAAATATGATTTTTTTATTTTCACGGCTCTACGTTATAAACTTCTGTGAAGCACTTGGGGGTTCAAAGTGCTCACCACACATCTAGAAAAGTTCCTTGGGGGGTCTAGTTTCCAAAATGGAGTCACTTGTGGGGGGTTTCTACTGTTTAGGCACATCAGGGGCTATCCAAACGTGACATGACACCCACAGACCATTCCATCAAAGACTGCATTTGAAAAAGGCGCTACTTCCCTTTCGAGCTCTGCCATGCGTCAAAATAGTGGTTTCCCCCCACATATGGGGTATCAGCATACTCAGGACAAATTGCACAATAACTTTTGGGGTCCTGTTACCCTTTGGAAAATAACAATTGGGGGTGGAAAGATCATTTTTGTGGAAAAGATATGATTTTTAATTTTACTGCTCTACGTTATAACCTTCTGTGAAGCCCTTGGGGGTTCAAAGCTCTCACCACATCTAGATAAGTTCCTTGGGGGTCTAGTTTCCAAAATGGGGTCACTTGTGGGGGGTTTCCACTGTTTAGGCACACAGGGACTCTCCAAATGCGACATGGCGTCCAATCTCAATTCCAGCCAAAAAAGTCAAATGGCGCTGCTTCCCTTCCGAGCTCTGCCATGCGCCCAAATAGTGGTTTACCCCCACCTATGGGGTATCAGCGTACTCAGGACTAATTGCCCAATAACTTTTGGGGTCCTTTTATCCTTTGGAAAATAATAATTGGGATGAAAAGATCATTTTTGTGGAAAAAATATGATTTTTTAATTTTACGGCTCTACGTTATAACCTTCTGTGAAGCCCTTGGGGTTAAAAGCTCTCACAACACATTTAGATGAGTTCCTTGAGGGGTCCATTTCCAAATGGGGTCACTTGTGGGGGTTTCACTGTTTAGGCACACAGGGACTCTCCAAATGCGACATGGCGTCCAATCTCAATTCCAGCCAAAAAAGTCAAATGGCGCTGCTTCCCTTCCGAGCTCTGCCATGCGCCTAAATAGTGGTTTACCCCCACATATGGGGTATCAGCGTACTCAGGACTAATTGCCCAATAACTTTTGGGTCCTTTTATCCTTTGGAAAATAATAATTGGGATGAAAAGATCATTTTTGTGGAAAAAAAATATGATTTTTTAATTTTACGGCTCTACGTTATAACCTTCTGTGAAGCCCTTGGGGGTTAAAAGCTCTCACAACACATTTAGATGAGTTCCTTGAGGGGTCCAGTTTCCAAAATGGGGTCACTTGTGGGGGGTTTCCACTGTTTAGGCACACAGGGACTCTCCAAAATGCGACATGGCGTCCAATCTCAATTCCAGCCAAAAAAGTCAAATGGCGCTGCTTCCATTCCGAGCTGTGCCATGCGCCCAAATTAGTGGTTTACCCCACACATGGTATATCGGTGTACTCTGGAGAAATTGTACAACAAATATTGTGGTTCATTTTCTCCTGATACCCTTGACAAAATTTAAAAAATTGTGTCGAAAGAAAAATTTTGGGAAAAAAAGTTAAATGTTCATTTTTTCCTTTCACATTGCTTCAATTCTTGTGAAGTACCTAAAGGGTTAATAAACTTCTTGAATGTGGCTTTGAACACGTTGAGGGGTGCAGTTTTTAGAATGGTGTCACTTTTGGGTATTTTCTGTCATATTGACCCCTCAAATTCACTTCAAATATGAGGTGGTCCCTAAAAAAATGGTTTTGTAAATTTTGTTGGAAAAATGAGAAATTGCTGGTCAACTTTTAACACTTATAACTTCGTAACAAAAAAAAATTTTGGTTCCAAAATTGTGCTGATGTAAAGTAGACATGTGGGAAATGTTATTTATTAACTAATTTTTGTGACATATCTCTCTGATTTAATGGCAAAAAATTAAAAGTTTGAAAATTGCAAAATTTTCAAAATTTTTGCCATATTTCCATTTTTTTCATAAAAAAACGCAAGTTATATTGAAGAAATTTTACCACTATCATGAAGTACAATATGTCTCGAGAAAACAATCTCAGAATCGCCAAGATCCGTAGAAGCGTTCCAGAGTTATAACCTCATAAAGAGACAGTGGTCAGAATTGTAAAAATTGGCCTGGTCTTTAACCTACAAAATGGCTTGGTCATTAAGGGTTAAACTCAGCGTTTTGGAAGCGGCTCAAAAACACTGCTATTTCCTGATTGTGGGCACTTACCCATAGAAGTCTTGCTAGCCATACAGTATTGCAGTATATCTAGCTGGTTTCAAGAAACATTAGAAAGCTCTATCTAGATGCTTACCCTACACTTGTATCCTAATATTTTTATCAGCAATCACTCCACACTAACACAGTAAGGCTGGAGTCACACACAACCACAAAAAATCGGTCCGTTTTAGACGGTCGATTGTCGGATCAAAATGCAAACATCACACATCCTTCTGGCATCCGATTTTCCTTCAAAGATGCGATTTAATCGCATGTGGTGTACCTTGTAACATCCGATTTTCATCCGACTTGCGAGATTTTCTCGCAGGCTTGCAAAACTGACATATAATGGATCTAAAAGAATAGTATTTCAATCACAAAAAAAAGAATAGATATATACACATAGAACACATATATATATATATACATGTCATTGTGACATGTATATATACATATATTTATAGTTCCTAGACTTCTACATACTGTTATAGCCGCTAATTCAATTGCCGGGTTTTGTGAAATCACAGAAGCCGACATGAAATGATACATTGTTTCCACACAGTTAACCATGTCATTTCCTGTATTTTGATATTTGTTTAGAACTTACAATTACATGAGTGTATTTGTGCAAAATTTCAGACATGTAGGGTTAATTAAAGGTGTAATTTCGTTGAAAAAAAATGTGTGGGCTCCCGCTGTATTTTATCCACCAGACAGACAAAGCAAAGCGAGTGGGGGCAGATAATAATAGCCTAGGGAGGGTACATTTTTTTTGTGCCCCCCCTGGCTACTAACATCTGCCCCCAGACACCCCCGAAAGGGCAAATCTATAATTAGATTCGCCCTTTCTGGCACTTTGCCCGTCTATTCCCATTGCCCTGTAGCGGTGGCGAATGGGTTAATCTCACCTTACTGTCACCTTAGTATTGAAAGGTGACCTTAAGGCAGGTTAATAATTGAGAGCTGTCAATTAGACAACTATCAATTATTAATCCTATTGTATGAAAGAAAAATCAAACACACACAGTTTAATAAAAAATAAGTTTAATTAAATAATCACACAGTTTTTGACCATATTTTATTTTCCTGCTAAAACCATTTCCTGTAATAAAAATAAAATAAAAAAGCAAAATTATACTTACCAATCCGATGTACAGTCAGGTCCCACGGTGTAATCCATCAGAAAGGGTTAACAGGTTACAGGTCGCAGAGAGCTAATAATGCTGTCTCAGACCTGTATTCCCCTGAATGAATAACTTCCTCTCCCAGCGAAAGTAGAGGAATAGATTCATGAATGGAGCTTAATTGATTTATTGCCAATTTAACTGTAGTGACCTGACCTAAAGGGAAAGTGGACACAATCAATTAAGCTTCATTCATGAAACACATCCTCTCCTGTCGCCAGGAGAGGAACTTATTCATTCAGGAGCTTTGAGCTGAGCATGCAGGATTACTTGCACTGCTTGGCTCAAAGCTAGTTAACCCTTTGTGAAGGATTACAGCGTGGGACGTGACAGATCGGCGGAATAGGTAAGAATAATGTTGTTTTATTTTTTTTTCTTTATTTTAGGAGATCAATGGCTTCGCACGGATTAAGTGTAAAATAAAATATGGTCAAAAAAATGTGTTTTTATTTCATTAAAATTATTTATTCTTAAAGTGTGTGTGTGTTTTTTTATTTACTTCAATAGGATTAGTAATTGATAGTTGTCTAATTGACAGCTCTCAATTATTAACCTGCCTTAAGGTCACCTTTCAATACTAAGGTGACAGTAAGGTGAGATTAACCCATTCGCCACCGCTACAGGGCAATGGGAATAGACGGGCAAAGTGCCAGAAAGGGCGAATCTAATTATAGATTTGCCCTTTCTGGGGTGTCTGGGGGCAGATGTTAGTAGCCAGGGGGGGCACAAAAAAATGTACCCCCCCTAGGCTATTATTATCTGCCCCCACTCGCTTTGCTTTGTCTGTCTGGTGGAGAAAATACAGCGGGAGCCCACGCATTTTTTTTCAACGAAATTACACCTTTAATTAACCCCTACATGTCTGAAATTTTGCACAAATACACTCATGTAATTGTAAGTTCTAAACAAATATCAAAATACAGGAAATGACATGGTTAACTGTGTGGAAACAATGTATCATTTCATGTCGGCTTCTGTGATTTCACAAAACCCGGCAATTGAATTAGCGCCTATTACAGTATGTAGAAGTCTAGGAACTATAAATATATGTATATGTACATGTCACAATGACATGTATATATATATATATGTGTTCTATGTGTATATATCTATTCTTTCTAGTCTTTATTAAAGCTGTCAGTGTGATTTTACAGTATAGCAGGGGATGAATTGCCGGCTTTTCTAAAGGACACCGATGCGATTTCATCGCAAGTCACACATGCGGTCCGTTTGTAATCAGATTTTTCATCGCTCCCATAGACTTGCATTGGCGATTGTCGACCGAAAATCGGTGACAATCGCAGCATGCTGCGATTGCACACGGACGTTTAAAACGGACCACAAAAAATCTGATACTGGGAGCTGCTCCATAGATTAACATAGGTCCGACTGCAATGCGATATTTCATCGCATTGCAGTCGTCCGATTTTGTCGCCAGTGTGACTTCAGCCTTAGAGTATGTTCACATGTGACATTTTTGCTGTGTTTTTCCCAAGCATTTTTTTTGTGCAGGAAAAAATACTGCTTTTTATATTACCAGTAGAGTCAATAAGATTTCCAGAATCTCCTTCACATATTGCATTTTTTTTCTTGCATATTTTCAGCTGCTGGGCGTTTTTTTAAATCTGCAGCTTGTCAAAATTTAAGTTTTTTGCAGCGCTTTTCACCCACTCAAATGATTGAATACGAAAAACGCAAGTAAAACTATGCAAAAATGCAAGTAAAAATGAGTCAAGAAGTGGCAGAAAAATTTGCAGAAAAAACGCTGCTTGTGAACATACCCTTACACGTTAATTATTACGCCATGGACAGCTTTCACAGACAACCTGGTCTAATCAAGCACTGACCAGGACAATGGAAATTATTCTTTTCAGGTAACCTTGTTATTTGGGGGGTAATTATCAGCCTGGCTATTATAACAAGCAACATTGTAGATACCTATGGGCGTTTTTTTATGGGGATGACTGCATGACCTTAGAAAAACTGTACATTTTAGACTACATTATATTTACTGAAGAGTTACTAGAGATATATATATATACACAGGCTTATAGGTATTTTCATATTTAGCCTTTATTATTTCTAATGAACAATGTAGCTACCACAACTAACGATGTAAAATGTCTCAACTTCCCCTGGAATTATTACGATGTAATATGTTAAACCATCTTCAGCTCACTAGTTATCTTGTCTGGAATCTGAGGGTAAAACAAAATAGTCACTGGCTGTCTGTTTGGACCATCTCAGATTTTACGATGACTTACTCAGCCTTGTCTATACAAGTAACAAGCCTACACCTGCTTAGCGCATACTAGTGCACATTTATGGAGTCTCCAGAAATAACGTAATTACTAAACTTACACAATATGCATTTTTGTGTTCGCCATTAGTTTATGTATTACATCAGCAGCGAATTCAGCTTACTACATTGACCACAGGATACGTATACAGATAGAATTATTTTCTAATGTAAAGTATGTGCCCAGTTGTAATAGATACCCCTTTTTAAATTGGGTTTTATCCCCATTTTAAGAAACCAACTCTATAAAAGATCTTTAAACATTAGGTAAAAGGTGAACACAGCTCTAAGGCTCAGGATGCCAAACTAGGTACTTTTTGAAGCACCCTTTTTCCTAAGAGTCCGTGTACCCCACCAATGATGGAAACCCCAGCTGAAATTTGACAGTTACATAACGCTTTACCAATGATCTTGGGGCAACATAGTTGATTACACTGTGTGCTCTCTCTGCCCCTGGAGAGAATAGAGTCTATTTTAACCCCTGCTATGCAGTAATCTCTATGGTAAGTACATAACTGTATACTAAAGGGATCAAGTTGAGACAGACAATGACATTAAGGGCTCGTGCACACGACCGTAAAAATTGGACGAGTGCTATCCGTTGTTTTGATGGATAACACTAGCTCCCATATTATTCTATGGGGCTGTGCACATGTGATATTTTTTTCCTTGGATCTGGATGGGCCGAGTAATAAATTGCATCATGTATGAGATGCATCCATTTATTGTTTCACACTCGGACGTTAATGTCCATTGAACCATGGAAAAAATTGGACCGCACTCGGATGACATCCGAGTGAGATCCATTTTACATGGACGGACTAAATTGAGAAGCTGGAGAGTTTTTTTTTTTCATTCTCCTCATCCAAGAAAATCAGATCACCGGATCACACTCTGATCAGAGTATGATTATCAAAATCGGACAGATTCTCTTGGATGAGAGAAAAATGGTGGTGTGACCCTAGCCTAAGTGTGCAAGTAGTGGGCTGGAGGTGAGTTTAAAAACAAACAGCCAAGCATTACCTCTTTACCACTCTAGCCAATAAGAGTTTTTGCCATACAGTATCCATATTACCAGCAATTTGCAATAACCCAGCAGAACAAACTCTTGCCTATTTTAAAACCCTAAAGCCCTTTCCCCTGCCGGTCGTGTTTTATTTGCTTTTTTCACATGTACGTTTTGACATTAACGCAATAACTTCAGAAAGATGCTTATACACTGTCTGTAATAAATGTTATTACACATCTAACTGCATATTGGATTTGGATATATTGTTCATCAAAGAATGTAATATGTTTAAAGGAAAAACCACGCTGTTGCCAAACCCCTTTTAATTCTCACTAGAATAAATAAATGCGGGCTGTCCCAAGTTATTTTGTTGTTGGTTCCAATATTTAGGGAAAGGTATTAATATGGTATAAGAGATCTCATTGTTTGAAATATATAATACAAAAATCACAGTGCTTAAATTTTTTGAAGTCTCCTTCTTCTTTACTGCAACTTAGTTCTTTGATCAGCTGAAGTCACAGCGCAAAGATTTTAGGCTTCTAGGGCCCGAATTTGTGGCGAGCATATATATATCTCAGCTGTTAACTAAATATACAAAGTTACTACAACCCGGGAACAAACACCGCAAAACACCAAAATGTACAAACATAGACCCCAAATAAAAAAAGGCAAATGTTATTAAATGGGTTCTGTGCTATATAAATAGAGCGCACTGGGGCGTTCTGGTAACGGAGACGGGGAGTTTGCATTATATCTTTGTTGTTCCCAGGCTCTCACGGACAGCTGGGTACAGACAGAGGCCGTGCTTACTTATTTACATTTGTGCACAGAGCAGTCTATGCTCACATTAAGCAAATAAGCAATGGCCCGTCCTGCGCGGGAGTACTAGTGGGGTTTTAAAAATTTAAGG
>JARQOD010000004.1:380244062-380348100 GCA_033576555.1 Oophaga sylvatica | reverse complement strand
TTTAAATTTTTTTTACCCAAGCTTTGTTTCAGACTCTTAGTTCCACTATGGAGGCACCAGAGGATTTTCTTATAACCCATAGGATAGTCAGGAAAGTAATTATTGTGGTCGCAGGGAGTGAGAAGTCAACTAGGCTTGCAAAGTAGGGCACCAGACACTTTTAACTGTACATCAATCCTCAAAGGTGGAGAGGAAAATCATTGCCACTCACATTAATCTAGTAGACCAACAGCTGCTTTATATTTATTGCTGACCAGAGGGGTAGTGTTATGACCCGGGTCCTGGATCGGAGTCTTAATTATTAAAAACCACTAGAGGGAAAAGAGGCAGGTAGCATATTCAAACAAAGCAAGAGGTCAATACACAACAGCAGTAAGGTAATGAAGGACTAGCAGGTCCGTAGTAGTAGGGAAGCCAGAGGTCAGTACACAGGAAGACCAGAATGGTATTGGAAGATTAGCAGGTGAGGGAGCTAGACTAGAGGTTTGGGAACTCAATAACCTCGCAATGCGGAAGTACAAAGCCGGGTTTAATTAAAATGTCCATTCAGGAATAAACGGGATCTGCCAATCAGAAAAACACAGAAGAATAAGTACTGGTAGATGATTTAGCAAGGACCTGCCCAAAGAGTTGAAGTTCTGGCAGGTAAGAGAGTGCAAATTTGATGTCAACATTCCGTCACGATGGCACAAAGATGTAACAAAATTTTTTTGGGCCTGCCATGGACAACAGACAGCAGACCTAGCTACCCATTGTGAAAATGAAGAAAAGTAAGATTCAGTTTATTATTTCACGGCACAACAGGGCAATTTTAAAATATGGGGTTTTTCCCACAAAGGGTATTACAAACATTACTTTATGGTGGCACAATATGACTACTACTAGAAAATAGCACAGGGAGCACTATTACTCTGTGAGTGCACAAAGGGAGCACTACCACTGAAAACTAGAGGAGACGTATTAGGCTAGTGCGCACGTTGCGTATTGCTTGCAGATAAACGCTGCAAATACGGGACTGAAATTTACTGATCATTTGCACAACACTTCATGATTGTCATTGAATTACCTTGCATAAGTATTCCATTGCATTTTTGGACCATTTAGAAAAGCTAAAAAAAACCAGCAAATACGCATCAAATACGCAACATGCGCACATAGCCTTCATATTGGGGGCCCAAAGGGTGCACTATTACTGTCCTTTTGAGGAATAATTAATATATAGTTGGGGTAAGATGGGGAGTTGATGGAAAAACATGGAGCCAAAGGTGTCTTTGAATTAAATTTTGCTGAAATGAGTCATTGATTGAAGAAGTATAACGATGGTCTTGGCCGAATTTAAAGAAAACAGAATTGCTCCACCAGTGAAGACATCACTTTTAAATCACTGGATAACTTTACCGTAATCACTTATATGGTCTTTCGAGAGCTTGCATAGAAGTAGTATCCGACACTATATGGTCACAGTGTAGTCGTTCCTATTTATTACAGTACTGTGGTGCTTGTCCATCATTTTGTAGTGGTAATGGCAGTGACCATGGTGCAGTGATATTATTTGTCCGCGTCCGCTGTGTTGTGTATTGTGGTAACATTGGTCTTGGTACATTTGGTTTTGTTCAATAATATTATAGTGATATTTGTACGTTTTATGGAAAACGTATAACTTTACTATTTAATTTAGAAAATTATCTTACATATATGTTGTCTTTGCATCATACAACATATTGACTCAAGTGTATTTCTTTATAAAGTTTCCAAAAGTCTTTTGATTATATATAATTATTAACTGTGCTATCTATGGATGCCAAGAATTGTTTTATGTTTTTTTTTTTTATCTCAAGGATAGTTTAGATGAGAACACCCAGGAGTACTGCCAATGTCATCTCAAAATATTTTAATCTAATTTCATTGAACAAGTAAAGAGATATTCCAGCCAGATAAAATTAATATTCATTAGGTGTTTATGTCCCTCCAGAAAGAGCATCCTTAGTAATAGATTATCTGCTTTCTCCGCTAACTCTCATCAGTTTAGGCATCTGCTTGATCGCTATAAGATGTTAACTACACCTCTAAGCTTGTGGAAATCTCATATTACAGTTGTTATTTTGTACAACAGCTGGTTAGCATGTGCATTATTCAAACCTTTTTTTTTTTATTTAGTTGCTTTTTATGTCTCCGCTACATCAGATGCTACATTAAAGTGCAGACAATTAAAAAGTATTTTATTTTGTGGTTTAAAGGAGTGTGGAAGTTCAAAGGCATCCTGAGTGAGTGAGATTATATTGCTAGTAAATCCAAAGTAAGACAAAGTAAATAACCCAACAGCGAATTCCAAGCTTTGTTCTGCTTCAATATTTACAAACAAATAAATTCAGAGTGATAGCAATGCTACCCAGAGTTTTGGGAAGCGGTGTTGGGTTATAAAAGCTCAATGGTGATTTATTTCAACATGATTCATGTAAATAGGAATTTATCTAAGCAGATTATAATGCATGCATGCAATATGAAATGCTTCTTGCTTCTGTGAGTGTACAGTAATTCTGTTTACTTCCCTAGCTGCCTCTTGTTGTTTTTTTTTAGCTTTGAAATATTAATAGCTATCTAAAAAAGAATTTATAAAGAAAACATAGTTTTCATTGCTGTTCTTCAACAGTAGATTTACCTAGGAGACATACTCAGTAACACTTTTTTGGATTTCGGTTTCTTTTGCTTTTTTGATAGCCAATTAACTATCAGTGTATCTTTTGCTCTCTCTCTTCGGTGTATCTTTTGCTGGTCCTTCTTTCTCTCCTGTTGCCCTTACTATCTGGGATCCTCAGGGTTCAGTCCTAGGCCCCCTCCTATTTACTTAATACACGGTCTCTACTGGACAAACAGTCAGCAGATTTGGTTTCCAGTGCCATTTCTATGCTGATGACACACAATTATACACATCTTGTCTGATATCTTTACTGCAATCTGTCTGAAACTGAATTTCTTGTTTTTACTCCATCTATGAAACCTACTGTACCTAAACCTGAAATTGCCATTTTTGGGTATTGTTCTTCCGTAACTCCCAAACATCATACTCATTGTCTCAGGGTTACTATATATTTGACTCAGAGTTTTCCTTCACCCCCTATATCAAATCAGCCACATACTCATGTCACTTGCACCTCAAAAACATGTTGAGAATCCATCCTTTTTTACCTTTGACATTGCAAAAACTTACTGCCACTCTAATTCATTCTCACCTGGACTACTGCAACTCTCTATTAATATGTCTCCTTCTTAGTAAACTGTGCCCTCTTCAATCTATCCTTAATGCAGAAGCCATGATCATTCTACTCTCCAGCTGCTACACTGATACCTCTACTCTGTGCCAGTCATTGCACTGGTTGCATATCCCTGCAGAGTACAATATAAACTTATCAATCTTACCCATAATGAGCTCCACAGCTCTGAACCATGCTACATCTCCTCCTCATCTCTGTGTAACACCCTACCTGTGCTCTCCATTCAACTAATGATCTAATATTAGTCTCCTCTATAATCCAAACATCACACTCCTATCTCCAAGACTTCCCTCATGTTGCGTCAGTTCGCCTGAAAGCAAAACCCTAGACAATCTGGTTAATTCCCCATTTCCACATATTCAAATGTGTTCTAAAAAACACATTTCTTTACACTGGCCTATCACTTCACCTCATTAATCCTTGTTTCATCTTCCTTAAAATCTGGTCTATTCTATAATTTGTCTAAATCTGTCCTTATAGATAGATACCGGTTGATGACTTGTTCATGCAGGTTTATCTCAATAACCCTATATAGTTATTATATTGATGACACTTTTCATTGTTGAATAATTTATTGCTGTTTAATATGCTATGTAATTTGCATATATAAGGTGCTTTGGAATATGTTGGCACTATATAAATAAAATTATTATTCTTAATATTATAGCATAGTATTCCAGGATGTTCTTTCTTGTAAAAACAAATATTTGAATGCCTAAAGGATCCAATATAAAGTCAAAAAGATCTATGAGGAACATTTACACTACACAGCTTTTAGAACCCTCTAAAATATCTCTGATCCAGTACAGTGAGAGTTCAGAGTCTGGCTTCCCATGTCATCTTTTACTGATTGAAAGTTATCTAGGAATAAATATGGGTAAAGGGAATGTTGTCAAATACTAAGAGGATAGATAAAGTCAGATTTGTTTCTAACAGTGGGATAAGTTCTGTCGAAAAGAGAAATAATGCAATAATTACATACTTTATTGTAGTGATGTCTATAAAGCTGTACATTATCATTCTCTGTGTTTCCCATCCTTTTACATGCTTCTTGCAGACTGAGTACAATAAACTAGTTGCAAGATCCATCTTTAAGAAGACCTTTCACATTTTTCATGTTGAATTGGACACACAATGTTATAGTGGCTGTATATTTTGTATTTTGTCTCTCTTGCAGAAATATTCGCAATCAAAGTATTTGGCACCTACTAAGTTAATTTGCATTAAGTCCAACTGGGCATTATCAGAAAGCTTCTACTGGGGCATGTTCTTGTTCCCCCATATGATGTTGCCCAATTATAAGCTGGCAGCAACACACAGGAGAAAAAGAACATGCTTCACAATAGCTCAGAACAGGCCACTCCTATGTGAAATGTACTGACAGCCTGCTTATCTCTCACTGAAAAGCGATTAGAAGTTGCCACATTGCCATGAGCACAGCAGACATAAGTGTGATTAGTTGACAATGCTATAAGAGGAGGAAATCTGATAAATGGTTTTGTAATGTGACACAGCTAAATTCAGTTATTCTGCCCCTCACCTACTGTCATGACCTTATCTAAAAGGTATTGTCATCTATGATCTACTCCCAGCATCTTCTAATCATGTAGGAGGTTGGACCAGGAGATCAGGGCTATCGGCATTAAATGTCACATACAAAGAGACATGCTCTAAGCTATTATTGGCATGTTCTTTTCTTGCTGTGTTGCTGCCTACTTATGATTGGGGAACATCACACAGGGAGAAGACGTAAACGCCCCCAGCGAAATGCTATGATACCACTCACCAGGACTTAACAAATATGAACTCATAAGGTGCAAAATAATAATAATTATAATAATAATTTTATTTCTATAGCGCCAACATATTCCGCAGCACTTTACATTATAGAGGGGACTTGTACAGACAATAGACATCACAGCATAACAATAAACACAAATCAAAGTAGATACCAAGAGGAATGAGGGCCCTGCTCGCAAGCTTACAATCTACAGTATGAGGAAAAAGGGAGACACAAAAGGTGGATGGTAACAATTGCTTTCATTGTTCTGACCAGCCATAGTGTAAGAATCGGGTGTTCATGTAATTCTGCATGAACCAGATGCTAAACTTTGAATGATACTATCCCAGTAACAGAGAAGAGAAATAAGAAAAAATGTTTCTGTGCTGCAGCCGCTATTACATCGTGTGTCAATTTCAAAGTGAAAAATTTAGCGAAAGGTCATCTTTAAAATTGAGCTAACAAGCAATTCCTGAAATAATTGAAAACTCTTTGTTAAATTCACAGAATATTGTAAACAAGGTGTTACAAGCTTAAGTGTCTCATGCAATAAAGGCCAGAGCAAGTCTGGGAAGATATTTAGGATAATTGCTGTAACAGGTGTCGCTTTGCATTTGAGGGCAAGTGCTAAACATTTATGTGGAACTCTATTGTGTTGCAGATCAATATCTCTGCATCCTCTAAGGAATTAAATAATGTAATTAAGTAAGATACAAGTTACTCATCTACTTGTTTTTTAAGCCAATGATAAACAATCAATTTGCCTCTTAAAAGAGTTTTCCTATCACCAAAAATAACCTAAATTAAGTCCCATATAAATAAAACCTTTTATGTAAATTACTTTAAATAATAATATTACACCGTTTGTAAGGAAGCTAAGTACTTTAAGGCCACATTCACACGTTGAGTGTTTGGTCAGTATTTTACATCAGTATCAGTAAGCCAAAACCAAGAGTGGGTGAAAAATACTGAAGTGGTGACATGTTTGTTATACTTTTCCTCTGATTGTTCCACTCATGGTTTTGACTTATAAACAGTGATGTAAAATACTGACAAAATACTGAATGTGTGAACGTTGCCTAAAATTGTATTTAGCTGAATCCATAAAAATGCTTGTTCCTGATTATCAGTCCATGTAAGCATACCGACACTCACCTAACAAATGGGTGGTTGGATAGTTTACGCCGAAATAAAAGTCCTTGTTATTGTCACCATAAATTATTATGTTATAGGTATTGTGTCCCGTGTACATGGTGTGATGTTCTGCCAATACCAATGATGCTGTGTAGAGGCATGTGCTCACATCAGTATGCGTCAGCCTGTATAAACAGACTGGTAAATGAGAGGCGAACAACTTGTATTACCCGAGGTTATATGATGCTGATAAAAATAGTTTTTATGCTGGAATGAAAAATCCAATTACTTGATAAACTAACATTTTGCTAGTTTGTTGGATGATTGTTGGCTTTCTAATACAGGCCGATTATTGCAAGGATGCTCATTGTCAATTATCACTGATTCTTGGCCAATTTTCAGTAGATGCTTTAAGAGCCATGAAGCCACAGTGTTCCTGACTGAGGCCGGGTTCACACTTGCGTTCGGCTGGTCTGCGTATGGCTGCGTACTTCCTCCCTTAAGCTCTGCCTACGCTCCCCCAACTTCCGCATGCGTCCTGCGTCATCCTGCGTACCTATCTTTAACATTGGGTACGCAGGGACATGCGAAAGTATGCGGATGAGTCCGCATGTGGCATTTTGACGTGCCGCCGAACGCAACATGTTGCGTTCCTGTGCGGTCGGCGGGTATGTCAAAACGCCGCATGCGGATGCATCTGCATACAACACATGTCCCTGTATACCCAATGTTAAAGATAGGTACACAGGACAACGTAGGACACATGTGGAAGTAGGGGGAGCATAGGCGGAGCTTAAGGGAGGAAGTACGCAGCCAAACGCAGACCAGCCAAACGCAAGTGTGAACTGAGCCTGAGTCTACATTCTACTTTTCCTTCCTGACGAGCACTATGTCAAGATTTGTGCATGTTCAGCTTCTTTAAAGTCAATGGCACCCATAGAAATTAATATACAAGGTCAACCATGCTCAGTAACATCTTATTTCTGCACATACTTTGCTACATCCATAGACTTCATTGGACTTATTTGACTAGTTGTCTTCATACTAACCTAGGGAAGTTCTTGTTCCAGCATGAAATGCACCATTTCTACTGAGCTCTCTATTTTATTTAGTCTTTCAAATTTTTGCGGGACCACATGTATAATTGATTAATTAATTAAAAGGAAACATTCTCTGACACATTATTACCGGTAGAACGGTGCCTTAGTGGAGACTACAATCTTTCATATAGAAACCGAAAACCCATGAAAAGCACAGAAGCAGAGATGGGTCAGGAGTCTACAATTCCTGAAAGGACTCTACTTAAATGCGTGTATTAGAACTGTGCCTTTCACCACAACTGAGCAAAGTGATATGGTGAGCACAACATTACATTTTTAAGAGTTCTCCTCCTTGATGATCCTACAAATAAGTGTATTGTAACTTTTTTCTTTGTAAATTGTCTGCTAACAATAATCACATAAGAAGAATCGGTGGTCCTGGTATGCCATAAAAGTAGTTTTTACAACATTTCCTAGAAATATTTCTTTGAAATTATAACCACAACTGCAGTATGACCACAATAAATGAGTATGCAAACAGAGAATCACACAAGTTATGTTTGTAAGAAACTTGATTTGAACATTTTCTGATATTTTCCCCATCTTAGATTATACTGAATGGTTTAAGCCAAGAGACCACTATGTTATAACCATTGTGACACAGTGAGGGGATCATATGCGATGGAAGTTATGTATCTCTTAGGATGCGCATATAGGCGTATTGAACCCACTGGAGAGCATTGTAATCATAGCCGCAGCTGTGGTTACAACACAAAATAAAAGTAAGTGTGGACTTGGTCAAGCTATTTGACCAGGTCAGATTTAGGAAAACCTGACATGGGCTTTTATTTTTGCAGAGACCTATAGGAATGGTAGTGGGATGGGTCTCTACCTTCACTCGGGGTTTTGGAAGTGGCCCATGTCCATGATTCCCATTTAAACTTTCAGTTTAGGTCTGGGTGTGTGTTTTTGGTTTGCAAGCATCAGAGTAGGAAGCTTGGTGCAGGACAGGTCTGTGCAAGTCTGAACATAGGCCATAGCCAGAGAAGCAAAGTCACTGACGCACACACAAGTGCTATGGTGGTGCAGTCGCCCACGGCAACAGAGTATTATGTACTGTGATGGATAATCAGGCTGCGATCTGGAGGATAACATTTGCCTTTTTGTTGTAAGTTGCCAAAATAAAGACTTTTAAGTTGGACTAACCTGGGTCACTGCCTCTTTACCGCACTGTGTGAATACCACTGCATTACACGACACTCTCAAACATAACAACTGAGTGAAAACTCCTTGTTGTTGAATGGCATACATACAAGTTGTGTTAAATATGGTGCTCGCAGCCAGGTCTTGGTTCCCTGCAGTCCACTTCTTACAGGATACACCTTAGGTTCTGACATGAACTGTTCATCCAAGACGTCATCAAAAACCAATGTTATTGCATATGACTCACCAGCTTTAGGAATGACAGAGCTGTTACTCACTATTACTGGCATCCTTAATTGCAGAACACTCACTTTCCTAATTAGTATATTATAGCCCCCTGTTTAAAAAAAAGTTTGTAAAAATGTAGACTAATAAGTTGGAAATGATTCATTTTGTAACTTTGCTAGTGATTAACACAAGATACTTGCCAAAAATGAATGAACTAATAGCCGTATAAATCAGCGTGTAAATCTAGCATTATGAAAGCTGCTGCATTAAAGTGATGGCTTGAAGGCAGCTTTACTGTTCAGATGCATATCTGCTGAACGACTAAGCCATTTTCACTTAGAGCTGCAGCTAAGAATAAAAAAAAGGTCTGAATATGTACGATATGCTGCAGTAGGTAAATGTCATGTGTAATCTGTGAGATAAACAGAGATGCTTGTTCACCCTAAAAAATACAAACTTTACACATTATTAACCCCTTCCTGGCCAGGCACTTTTCTTTCAGAACTGTTTAGTCTATCAAAATATAAAAATGAATTAATGTAATCAGTAAACAATGTAGCCAGAAAAAAATGAAACGCCAGAAATACATTTTTTTGGCCGACGCAACATTGCAATAAAATGCAATAAGATGCAATCAACATTGCATCTGCCCCAAAATGGTGTCAGTAAAAATGTCAGCTTAAAAAGCTAAAAAAATGAAATCACTATGGATCTCGGAAAATGGCGACAAAAGCAAAAATTTAGTTTCATACCAATTTCTTAATTTTTTTTCACCACTTGAATAAAAAAAAAAAAAAAAGACGTTTGTTAGCTGAATACTCATATTGACCTGGAGAATCATATTGGCAGGTCAGTTTTGCCATATATTGAACATGGTTAATTAACCTCCCCCTCCCCAAAAAAAAAAAATCTTGTGGAATTGATTTTTTTTGCAATTTCACTGCAATTGGTTTTTTTTTCGTTTTCCAGTACACTATATGGTAAAATCAATGGTGTAATTCAAAAGTACAGCTCGTCTCACCAAAAATAGCCCTCATTTGGCCATATTGATGGAAAAATAAAAGGTTATGGCTCTTGGAAAAAGGGGAGGAAACAACGAAAGCGCTAAAACTGAAAATCGTCCAGTGGTGAAAGGGATAATCTTCTCTAGCGGCAAATTCTCATGCAGATCAGTGTTCGGCGCATAGATCATAACAGCTCATTTATATATAGGAGAAATGTGCATAAAACCTGAAAAGCTACTGAGAAATACAGGTGCTTCTCACAAAATTAGAATATCATCAAAAAGTTCATTTATTTCAGTTCTTCAATACAAAAAGTGAAACTCAAATACCGTATATACTCGAGTATAAGCTGAAATTTTCAGCCCATTTTTTAGGGCTGAAAGTGCCCCTCTTGGCTTATACTCGAGTCATATACCAGGGAGTAGGCGGGGGAGGGGGAGCGTGGTTGTCACATATACTCACCCCCTCCTGGCACGGTCTCTGCAAACCCCTGCTTTTCCCATGGTCTCCGGCAGCTATGTTCAGTGATCACGTGGTACCGCTCATTAAAGTCATAAATATGCACATATTCATGACTTTAATGAGTGGTACCATGTGACCGCTGAAGGAAGGAAGCGCTGTGGCGCCAGAGACCATGGGAGAAGCAGGAGCTGCAGAGACGCGCCAGGAGGGGGTGAGTATGATGGGGAGGACGGGGGGAGCCATGCTATATTCACTTGTCCCTGTTCCACCACCACGCACCGCTCTGTCCTCCACCTCCTCTGGCTGTGACATTCAGGTCAGAGGGCGCAATGAAGTGTTTAGTGCGCGCACAGCGGTGGAACGGGGACAGGTGAATATCGCCAGTGCCGGGGTCCTGAGCCAGCGGTGACATTGGCACCTGGCCCTCACAGCACGCAGGTGTCCCTGCCTGCTCAGGACACCGCACCTGGCCCCCAGCGACGAGAGGTGAGTATGTCATTTTTTTTTTATTCACAGCAGTAGCATATGGGGCATATTTTATGGAGCATGTTATGGGGCCATAACCTTTATGGAGCAGCATATAGGGCATAATCTATAGAGCATCTTATGGGGCCATAACCTTTATGGAGCAGCTTATGTGGCATATTCTATGGAGCATCTTATGGGGCCATTATTAACCTTTGTGCAGCATTATATGGGGCATAATCTATGGAGCATCTTATGGGGCCATTATTAACCATTGTTCAGCATTATATGGGGCGTATTTTGTATGGAGCATCTTATGGGCCATCATGAACTGTATGGAGCATTATATGGGGCTCCTGATATGGATATTCAAAACCATTTAACCTACTGATGTCTCAATTAATTTTACTTTTATTGGTATCTATTTTTATATTTTAAATTTACCAGTAGTTGCTGCATTTTCCACCCTAGGCTTATACTCGAGACAATAAGTTTTCCCAGTTTTCTGTGGCAAAATTAGGGGGTCGGCTTATACTCGGGTCGGCTTATACTCGAGTATATATGGTATTATATAGAGTCATTACAAACAGAGTGATCTGTTTCAAGTGTTTATTTCTGTTAATGTTGATGATTATGGCTTACAGCCAATGAAAATCCAAAAGTCATTAACTCAGTAAATTACAATACTTTATAACACCAGCTAGAACAATGATTTTAAAATCTGAAATGTTGGCATACAGAAATGTATGTTCAGTAAATGGACTCAATACTTGGTTGGTGTTCCTTTTGCATCAATCACTGCATCAATGCGGCGTGGTATGGAGGTAATTACCATGTGGCACTGCTGAGGTGTTATGGAAGCTCAAGTTGCTTTGATAGCAGCCTTCAGCTCGTCTGCATTGTTGAGTCTAGTGTCTCTCATTTTTCTCCTGACAACACCCCATCGATTCTCTATGGGATTAAGGTCAGGCGAGTTTGCTGGCCAATCAAGCACAATGATGCAGTTGTTTTTAAACCAGGTATTGGTACTTTTGGCAGTGTGGACAGGTGCCAAGTCCTGCTGGAGAATGAAATTTCCATCTCCAAAAAGCTTGTCGGCAAAGGGAAGCATGAAGTGCTCTAAAATTTCCTGATCTGACTTTGGTCTTGATAAAACACAGTGAACCTACACCAGCAGATAACATGGCTCCCGAAACCATTACTGATTGTGGAAACTTCATACTAGACGTTAAGCAGCATAGCTTGTGTGCCTCTCCACTCTTCCTCCAGACTCTTGGATCTTGATTTCCAAATGAAATGTAAAATTTACTTTCATCTGAAAACAACACCTTGGACCACTGAGCAACAGTCCAGTTCTTTTTCTCCTTGCCTGACGCTTCTGGTATTGTCTACTGGTCATGAGTGGCTTGACACAAGGAATATGACACTTGTAGCCCATGTCCTGGATATGTCTGTGTGTGGTGGCTCTTGAAGCAATGACTCCAGCAGCAGTCCACTCCTTGTGAATCTCCCCCAAATTTTTGAATGGCCGTTTCTTAAAAATCCTTTCAAGGTTGCGGTTATCCCGGTAGCTTGTGCACCTTTTTCTACCACACTTTTTCCTTCCAATCAACTTTCCATTAATACACTTGGATACAGCACTCTGTGAACAGCCAGCTTTTTTAGCAATGATCTTTTGTGGCTTACCCTACTTGTTAAGTGTGTCAATGACTGCCTTCTGGACATCTGTCAAGTCAGCAGTCTTCCCCATGATTGTGGAGCCTACTGAAACAGAAAAAGGGACCTTTTCAAACGCTTAGAAAGCCTTTGAAGGTGTTTTTTGCTAATTATTCTAATTTACTGGGATAATGACTTTTGGGTTTTCATTGACTATAAGCCATAATCATCAACATTAACAGAAATAAACATTTAAAATTCACTGTATAATATATGAGATTCACTTTTTGTATTGAAGAACTGAAATTAATTAACTTTTTGATGATATTCTAATTTTGTGAGAAGCACCTGTATCTCTTCCTTCTCAGGAATCAGAGGTTGCAATTTATTTAACTGTACAGTCTAATGAGCAATAACACTATACTTTCCCCTAAATGTGGATTATGAAAACCTTTGCATGCTACTGTAGAACAGAATTTATAGCATTTGCTATAATTGGCCTGTAATTTGTGTCTTTGTACCTATGAGTATTTGACTATTTAGTGTCTGGGGCAAATTAATATAAGGATGCAGGGTCCAGAGGATAAGTAAAGTGGAAAATATGCAAACTTTACACATAAGCCCACACCAGTGAAACGCTTTGCCAAATTTCCAAGCAGTTCATTAGCAACAATCTGTAATGCAGACTTTCTTTAATGTGATGCAAATTTAAGCATTTTAAAATCTTTTAAAGGTGTCTAAAGGCTGCCTACGACCTTATGTGACTTACTCCAGCTTATGTATAAACCTGAACAGACTGAATGGCAGTCAATTAGAAAACAATGAAATTGATTTAAAACACAACCTTTTATTTTGGACAATTTTTTCTCAAAGTTTAGAAAAGTATAAAGTAGAATATTTTGAACTACACAGGAAATTAACATAAAACTTTCAATTTTGAAAGATGCAGATGCAGTCAATTGTTGTCTCTAGATGCAGCTATATGAGGCAACTTTGCTTTGGAGTCGTGTAATAGCAGCAGAGATGGCTGGAATTAGGAACTAACAGTGAGCCGCAGTGATCTATGCCAGTGTCCAGGCATTGCATACAAGCGCAAAAAAAAAGAGCTTGTGAATGCTGCGCATATTCGATCACCACTGCCAGACAGGACCAGTGACCGGTCACCTACGCAATGCACTGTAACCTCAAAACAAAAACTAAAACTGAAACTGGAAAGGGAGTTTTAATAAACAGTAAATAAGACATTTGCTTTTTTTCATAAGCACTATTCTATTGTAAAAATGAAGATGGGAATAACCCTTTAAATCCTATTTGACCAATAAGGTATAAGACAATTACTGCCAAAATCCAGGTGCTGCACATGAATCCTCCATTTCCTCTTTGTTTGATATATCACAAGATGTGTGGCAAGAGATGATCAGCTTTAAAAAAAATCCTTTTATATGGATATGCCATAAATGTCAAAGGTGGAAATACCCCTTTGATAGAATTCACAAAAAAGGCAGAGCGGACAAATCTGTTTCACTTTGATAAACTTGGCAGAAGTGAAAACAAAGAAGCAAAATCCACCTCAAAACAAAAAGGATACATTCTCCCCTTAATATCTCATAGTATATACAGTTGTGCTCAAAAGTTTACATACCCAGGAAGAATTTTTGCTTTCTTGGCCTTTTTTCAGAGAATATGAATGATAACACCAAAACTTTTTCTCCACTCATGGTTATTGGTTGGGTGAAGCCATTTATTGTCAAACTTCTGTGATTTCTCTTTCTAAATCATAATGACAACACAAAACATCCAAATGACCCTGATCAAAAGTTCACATACCCCATTTCTTAATACCATGTATTGCACCCTCTAACATCAATGACAGCTTGAAGTCTTTTGTGGTCATTGTGGATGAGGTTTCTTATTTTCTCAGATGGTAAAGCTACCCACTCTTCTTGGCAAAAAGCCTCCAGTTCCTGTAAATTCCTGGGCTGTCTAGCATGAACTCCTCGCTTGAGATCTCCCCAGAGTGGCTCAATGATATTGAGGTCAGGAGACTGAGATGGTCACTCCAGAACCTTCACTTTGCTCTGCTGTAGCCAATAACAGGTCGACTTGGCCTTGTGTTTTGGATCGTTGTCATGCCGGAATGTCCAAGTACGTCCCACGTGCAGCTTCCGCTTTGATGATTGGAAATTTGCCTCCAGTATTTGATGATAACGTGCTGCATTCATGTTTCCTTCAACTTTGACCAAGTTTCCTGTGCCTTTGTAGCTCACACATCTCCAAAACATCAGCGATCCACCTCCTTGCATTATAGTAGGAATGGTGTTATTTCATCATAGGCATTGTTGACCTCTCTCCAAATGTAATGTTTATGGTTGTGGCCAAAAAGTTCAATTTTGCTCTCATCACTCCAAATTACCTTGTTCCAGAAGTTTTCAGGCTTGTCTCTGGGCTGTTTTGTGTATTGTAGGTAAGATAATTTGTGGCATTTGCTCAGTAATTGCTTTCTTCTGGCAACTCGACCATGCAGCCCATTTTTCTTCAAGTGCCTCCATATTGTGCATCTTGAAACAGCCACACCACTAATTTTCAGAGAATCCAGTATTTCAGCTGATGTTATTTGTGGGTTTTTCCTTGCATCCCAAACAATTTTCCTGGCTATTGTGGATGAAATTTTTGTTGGTGTACCTGACTGTGGTTTTGTTTTTACAGAGTCCCTGATTTCCTATTTGTTAATCATAGTTTGAACACTGCTGACTGGCATTATCAATTCCTTGGATACCTTTTTGTATCCCTTTCCTGTTTTATACAGTTCAAGTACCTTTTCCATAGATCCATTGACAATTGTTTTGCTTTCCCCATGACTCACAATCCAGAAACATCAGTGGCTGGATGAAAGGTGCAAGAGTCTGTCTGGATCCCAGAAACTCACTCAGCTTTTATGCATACACACTGATTACAAGCAAACAGGTCACAGGTGAGGATGTTACATTTAGTAGCCATTCAAACCCATTTGTGTCATCTTCTGTCCATGTTATCAGGCCAAAATCACCAGGGTATGTGAACTTTTGATCAGGGTCATTTGGATGTTTTGGGTTGTCATTATGATTTTAAAAGAGAAAACACAGTAGTTTGACAATAAATGGCTTCACCCAACCACTAACCATGAGTGGAGAAAAAGTTTTGGTGTTATCATTCATATTCTCTAAAAAAGGTCAAGAAATCAAAAATTCTGCCGAGGTATGTAAACTTTTGAGCACAACCGTACTTCACTGGATGTCTTCGATAGAGTATTTTAGACCTAATTAGACAAATTGATGATTGAATGCATGTAATTAAACATATGCATGTGTTGCACATCTGTCATATTATCAGCTAGTGGGCAGCAGGGTGGCTCAGTGGTTAGAATGTTTGCTTTGCAGCGCTGACATCCTGGGTTCAAATCCCATCAAGGACTACATCTGCAGGGAGTTTGCATATTCTCCCTGTGTTTGTGTGGGTTTCCTCCACACTCCAAAGACATACTGATAAGGAATCTAGATCATGAGCCCCAACGGGGACAGTGATGAAAATTTATGTAAAGTGCTGTGGGATATGATGGCGCCATGTAAGAGAGTTAAATATTTTGGACATTAACTACATGAAAACCCAAACTGTGAAAAAGAAAACAATGTTAAAATAAGAAACTGACCGATTTTTAAGGATTTCTCTATCATCTCTTTTGTTCCATGTTGTATTCCTTTTTATTATTGAGCTTAAAACCCGCAATTATCCATCCCTAGTATATGTATAAACTATACTTTAGACATAAACAGAGGAGGCTTTGTGCAGACATCTCATATACACATCAGCTATCAACATGTAAACTTGAAGATCTCCTTCCACAGCCTTGAATTAGTGTTGGGTCAGTAAACAGATGTAATGCAATGTCCACATGGTACCTTTCAGGCAAAAGGACAGCATTTACCGTGTGAAAAGCACTGTGCACTAGTAAATCAACTGTCAATATCAGAATGAAGCTGTTGTGGAGAATTTTTTCCATATGTCATCCGTTAATAAGCGCTAAGAGCGGCCAAGGGATGCCTGGGAAAGGTTAGTTATTTGAGGGCACTAGGATAATGGGGCATCAAAAATGTAAAACTCTTTACTCTATAAACTATTTCGACAACTGTGTCTTAGCATTAGATTGCAGATATAATAAAGTGGTTGTCGGAAATTAAATAGTGTTGGCATTAAATTTCCTATCCAACGTTGCACACAATCTAATAGGTCTGGCCCCCTATAATGGCTAAAACCACATATCAACAATGCAGTTATGGCTCGGCTCGCATCGTGCTTCCCTATATTGAGAAAGCATTAGCAGATCAGTATTTTGACTTATCAAAATTCTTGAGGGATTGTAAAAGTACAGGTAACCTGCTAAGATGGTGGAATTTGCTAAATGTTTTACACTCAGATTTTAAATTGTGGAATGCTCTGAATAGCCTTCTCTGTTAGCAGATCAACTCTTATATTATTGCTATGCTTGTGTTCAAAAACACTTAATTTGCTTAATTATGACCTCAAAGAGCCAAAGTAGTGATTTGGGCAAATGAAATGTGAAGTCAGTGAATCCTTTTTCATAGTGTTTGCCACGCTCTTCAGTTTCAGGCATCCATGAGGAATTTTGGAACTTATGAAGAAAGGATACCCGGCTGTACTACTGTTCATGCCAAAATCTGTATGTGGCATATTCCACAAGACATATCTACATACTGGATACAGTGGTTATGTGTAACCATGACTGGCAATTTAGTGGTGTTGCTGCATAGTGAAACCCAATGTAATAGAGTAACAATATAGGTCTACTATCAGTTACCCAGTAAAGTTGTAAAATGCCAACTTAAAAGCAATACAAGACACTCAAGATTAAATCTACCAAATATACTTGTTTGTTTTCAAATGAAAGCATGCTAAATGTGCAGAGTTAAAGACAAAAACCTACCAAGATGTTTACATCAGTGTTCAGACCAAACAAACCAATGCATTCACGTAATTCGTGGTAGAAAATCTTAAACAAATATATTTCTATTTATATCTTTAAATTGGAAGTAATGATAAAGAAATTCATTCTGAAGGCAAAACAGATGATTCATTTATGAATCACAAACAGAATAACTCACCCAGGCAGCACAATGTGCTATTCACTCTAAACAGATCTCACAGTTTTGCATTGTTCCTGTCCCCAAATAGACTATTTCATATTACTGCCAGAACTATCTGAAGTCAGAGAAGAAAATCCACACACATTCTTCTTTTTTTCTGGAAGAATTAATTTATAGTAAGCATGTATTATTATTATTATTATTATTATTATTATTATTATTATTTATTTATATAGCGCCATTAATTCCATGGTGCTGTACATGAGAAGGGGTTACATACAAAGTTATAGATATCGTTTACAGTAAACACATTTACAATGACAGACTGGTACAGAGGGGAGTATGAAGAATTAGCTTTTCTTTGTATAGTTATGACTGATCTGTGAGTCATTAACAAATTAAATGAGTTCTACTTCCACTCTCAAGTTTTATGATTTCTTGAGGAATACCAACTTTTCTGTAAATTTACTTTCAGAGTAGACTGAAAATCACTTTCTCTACTTTAATGTTTTGCCTTTACATCTTTTCCCATCCCGGTCTTTGGTTCTGCAATGTGTCTCAACAGCTACTTGTCTTCTTTATAACTAATTAAAGGTCACATTAGGCCCAGTCAAGGTCATATGTACAATAAAGGAAGATTATACAGCTATTGATAATAGACAGAGAGCAAAGCCATTGTTGGTCCTTACAGCTTTGCTATTAAGTTTTTGAGGGCCAAGACTCCACTCTTCAGAGGGAGTGAACTGCTGGAAAACAAGATATGGAGAACTGGCCAAACGGTCATGTAAAGAAGGTGGAGGCAGAATCAAACATCAGGCTCTTCTGTTTTTGAACCATAATAGTGCAAAGCTCAAACTTTGAACCAATCTCTTCACTACATGGTCATGGGATCAATATTTATAGAACCTTAAATTTAACCGGTCCTTACAAAACTACTCACTGCAATTAATGCTCTACATCAAGGACGCACAACCTTTCTAAGTCTGTGGGGCATATTGCTTTGTTGAATCACTCTCTTAAAACTTGTAGGGGTATTGCCATATGAGATATTTCCATCTAATCAAAATTGTGTGAAATAAACGCATGATAGACAGTAGTCCCAAAAGTGGAACATGCATCTAGGGTAATAATAAAGATCCCATTTACACCTAGTTAGCACTTAGAAAGGAGGAAGGTCATGTGAGAATGTAGCTTTAAAATTGTAAACTTAAAGAGAACCTGTCATCAGGTTTGGCCTATAGAAATTATGGCCACCGACTTTCAGGGCTTATCTACAGCATTCTCTAATGCTGTAGATAAGCCCCTGATCCACCCTGCAAGAGAAGAAAAATTGTTCACTGCCGCATGCGCACTAATGCTTTTCGGCTTTGCCCGTAGTTGGGCAAAGCATACTGCGCATGCGCGAGTCAAGATTGCAATGTGCACACGCGTAATATGGAGGACAACTACGGAAATTCCCAGAAATATTGCGGACAGCGGCCAAAGAGGGGTGGAGGAAAGGACCCAAAACACCGCCCATCGGACCAGACCGAAATCATTTACATAGCCCGTCAAAATGAGGTGACAGATTCCCTTTAAATGTCAAACTACAATGTAGAGAGTTTTAAGCATAGATGGCTACCTGTAAAACTCATATACATCTTTCTGGAGTGACAAAGAGGAGTCAAGTGACCCTATTCACCTAAAATTTACAGGGAGATGACTCTATGCCACACCTCTTTTCTTAGCTATGGATATTACAGTGCATGCAAACAGCCACACACATGTGAGCATTTCTGTGACCAGATGGTTGAGGGCCACAAAGAATGGCATAGCAGGCCACACGTGGCACTCGGTTGCAGATTGTGCACCCTCTACTCTTGCCAATTTTTTTAAATGGATAGTCAAAATAATACTGGCTGTGGTAGGCCATAGAATACAGCTTTCTCATCAGTAAGACTAGAACTGTTCAGACTCCCACAAATCCAGATAAAGTGGCAGGTAATGCTGCTGTGCAGTATAAAATTGTGAAGGAACTGCAGTGCTAAACTAGGGTTCCAACAAAAAATTTATATTTTAGCAATTCAGTATGCTATTAATCTCCATGATGAAAACAAGCCTATTTATTTCTCTATTTATTTTAGAACTCTATTTATGTAAAGATATTTGGCCTGAGAAGGCGTTGGTATGACGCTGAAATTTGTAGCCTTGTACCCAGATTTTTTTTATATCCAATAAAAGTGGTGTACAAAATCCTGGACTTGTCCTCTACTTGTATGTGACAAATGCTACTCCCCTGATAATCTTCAGTGATCTGGCACCCCCGCCCCCATGATACCAAGCAACAGGAGTGAAGAGTTTTCAGAGTGATGAAAACGAATCAGATCACTCTGAAAAGCCCGTTTTGACCTTCTTTGTGGACTTTTGCTTTTTTTTTATCCTCTATGATGCTTGGTGCTGCTTTCTTATGATTGGGTAGCAATATAGAGGAGATAAAGTTCACACTTCCAGAAAAAAATATCTATTAACACCCCCTTGGTTAAAGGAGCAGGGTGATATCTCGGCAACGCAGTGGAGAAAAAAAAATGTAGTCATATATTCAGTTTAAGATAAACAATATTGTGAAAATTCCGTTTTAACTGCAGTCCTTTTTTAGACAGTTTTAATAAATCTGCCCCTTTTGGCAAATTGATAAATCTATATAAATCTATTACGTAACAGATCTTTTACTAAAAGTTATTTGTACTTCATATTTTGGATTATGTCATGCATCTATAATTATGGTATGTCATAAATGCTGGAATTAGTCATTCTGATACTCACCGTTATGTGAACTATTTATGTTTATGGGAACTATTCATATTCCCAATGTCCTTTCTTCTTAGCCTTCCACAAAGCTATTTACTATGGCAAAATAATTTCACAATAATTTTGTCTACAGCCATGAGTGTGCCCTTCCCGTCTCTGCTGGTGATTATCACTGTCTGAGTAGGAAGAAGGACAGAACAGTATTTAAGCATATTGGCAGTTCTATAAATTCTCAGACTATGTTCACATAAATCCATCTGGCAGCATGGCTCCTATGCATCATAGCAATAGCTTGCAATTTACACTACTGACAAGTTTACAGTAAATTTAAATGAGAAACAGGGTTCATTCCTTCAAGACAAAAAATATCTTGAGGCTAAGTAAGGACAAAAATTATTCTCAACATATGACAAAATGTGGACAATGTTGTGATTAATCAACAGTGATACACCTCCACAGGGTGTTGTGGTCAATGGGTGCTATGGATGGAGGACCAGTAGGGCGAGGAACGGGCAATGGTACTGCAGTATTTTTAAAGCATATTTGATTATTTTCTCTATTTTTATGTTCTGCATAGTAAAAGGATTTTCAGAAATTTTGAGCTCTATATACAGGACTTCTGAGTGGGGTGGCTCAGTGGTTAGCACTGCAGTCATGCAGCCCTGGTTAAGGGTTCAAATCCCACCAAGGATAACATCTGCAAGGAGTTTGTATGTTCTCCCCGTGTTTGCGTGGGTTTCCTCCTTGTTATTCACTTTCCTCCCACACTCCAAAAACATACTGATAAAGAATCTAGATTGTGAGCCCCAATGGGGACAGTTACAATAATGTCTGGAAAGCTCTGTGGAATTAATGGCGCTATATAGGCAGGTAAAATAAATAATAAATTATTATGCTGTGGAAAACATTTTAACTATGTCAAAAAAACTGACATACATGCCACCTGCAGATGTCTGCTCCTGTAATAATAACGGTCATATAAGGTTGGGTTAGCAACATATCCAGCAATCTTCCTGAGACAAAGGATTTAATTGACATAGTCTAAAAAATATATCTGTGCATCTGGACACCTTAACCCATTAAGGACCAAGTCATTTTGTAGGTTAATCACCAGGCCTTAATTTTGAAATCGGACCACTGTCACTTTATGTGCTCATAACTCTGGAACGCTTCAACGGATCCCACTGATTCTGAGAAAGTTTTTTCGTGACATATTGTACTTCATGCTAGTGGTAGAATTTATACGATGTGACTTGCGTTTATTTATGAAAAAAACGGAAATATGGTGAAAATGTTTTAAATTTTGCAATTTTCAAACTTGTAATTTTTATGCCCTTAAATCAGAGAGATATGTCATAAAAAATAGTTAATAAATAAATATTCCCACATGTCTACTTTACATCAGCACAATTTTGGAACCAAAATTTTTTTTTGTTAGGAAGTTATAAGGGTTAAAAGTTGACCAGTGATTTCTAATTTTTCCAACAAAATTTACAAAACCTTCTTTTTTAGGGACCACCTCACATTTGATGTCACTTTGAGGGGTCAATATGACAGAAAATACCCAAAAGTGACACCATTCTAAAAACTGCACTCCTCAAGGTGTTCAAAACCACATTCAAGAAGTTTATTAACCCTTTAGGTACTTCACAAGAATTGAAGCAATGTGGAAGGAAAAAATGAACATTTAACTTTTTTCCCCAAAATTTTTCTTCGGACACAATTTTTTATACTTTATCAAGGGCATCAGGAGAAAATGAACCACAATATTTGTTGGGCAATTTCTCCTGAGTACACCGATACCCCATGTGTGGAGGAAACCAATCTTTAGGCACATGGCAGGGCTTAGAAGGGAAGGACCATCATTTGAGATTTTGAATGTCAAATTGGCTGGAATCGAGAGTGAATGCCAGGACACATTTGGAGAGCCCCTGATGTGCTTAAATAATGGAAACCCCCCCATAAGTGACCACATTTTGAAAACTAGACCCCCCAAGGAACTTATCTAAATGTGTGGTGAGCACTTTGAACCCCCAAGGGCTTCACAGAAGGTTATAACGTAGAGCCGTAAAATTAATAAATCATATTTTTTCCACAAAATGATCTTTTCACCCCCAATTTTTATTTTCCCAAGGGTAACAGGACCCCAAAAGTTATTGCGCAATTTGTCCTGAGTACACTGATACTCCATATGAGGGGGTAAACCACTATTTGGGCGCATGGCAGAGCTCAGAAGGGAACGGGCGCCTTTTGACTTTTTTGGCTGGAATTGCGATCAGACGCCATGTCGCGTTTGGAGAGCCCCTGATGTGCCTAAACCATGGAAACCCCCCACAAGAGACACCATTTTGGAAACTAGACCCCCCAAGGAGCTTATCCAGATGTGTGGTGAGCACTTTGAACCCCCAAGTGCTTCACAGAAGTTTATAACATAGAGCCATGAAAATAAAAAAATCATATTTTTCCACAAAAATGATCTTTTTACCACTAAATATTTATTTTCACAAGGGTAACAGGAGAAATAGGACCCCAAAAGTTGTTGTGCAATTTGTCCTGAGTACACTAATACCCCATATGTGGGGTGGAACCACGGTTTGGGCGGCGCATGGCAGAACTCGGAAGGGAAGGAGCGCCGTCTTGGAATGATGACTTTGATGGAATGGTCTGCGGGCGTCATGTTGCTTTTGCAGAGCCGCTGATGTGCCTAAACAGTGGAAACCCCCATAAGTGACCCCATTTTGGAAACTAGACCCCCCAAGGAACTTATTTAGATGTGTGGTGAGCACTTTGAACCCCCAAGTGCTTCACAGAAGTTTATAACGTAGAGCCGTGAAGATAAAAAATATTTTTTTTCCACAAAAATGATCTTTCTGCCCCAAAAGTTTTATTTTCACAAAGGTAACAGGAGAAATTAGACCCCAAAAGTTGTTGTGCAATTTGTCCTGAGTATGCTGATACTCCATATGTGGGGGTAAACCACTGTGATTGCCTTACTGGGATCTTTGGGAGGCAGAATGAACAAATCCACAAAAGATGAATTGTTTTATTTTTACGCCGTTCCTCGTGCGGTATTAGTAATTAGGTGACTTTATTCTTCAGGTCGGTGCGATTACAGCGATACCAGATTTATATCCTTTTTTCATGTTTAGCTTCTGTCACACTAAAAGATGCTTTTTTTGTAAGATTTTTTGTAAGAAATTTTTGCTTTGCCGTATTTTGAGAGCTATAATTTTTCTATATTTCGGCCAACAGAGTCTTGTGCGAGCTTGTTTTTTGCAGGACGAACTGACGTTTTTATTGGTACCTTTTTCGGCACATAACGTTTTTTGAACGCTTTCTATTCCAATTTTTGTGGAAGCAGAATGAACAAAAATCAGCAATTCAGGAATTGTTTTTTGTTTTTTTTCCTCCATTCCGCGTGTGGTAAAATTGTTAAGGCAGCTTTATTCTTCGGGTCACTACGATTACAACGATACCTAATTTATATCTTTTTTTATGTTTTGGTGTTTTTTACACAATAAAACTTTTATAGAAAAAATAATTATTTTTGCATCAGTTTATTCTGCGACTGCGAGCTATAACTTTTTTATTTTTTCGCTGAGGATGCTATATAGCGGCTTTTTTTTGCAGGACAAGATGACTTTTCAGTGGTACCATGTTTATTTATATCCGTCTTTTTGATCGCGTGTTATTGCACTTTTTCCAAGTGGTATTATGATACCGCTTGGAAAAATTTTAATTTGCTGCTTTCATGTGTTTTTTTTCGGTGTTCACTGAAGGGGTTAACTAGGGTGACGCTTTTATAGATTGGATTTATACAGACGCGGCGATACTAAACATGTGTAGTTTTTTGTTTATTTTTTTACATAAAAATGTGTATTTATTAGGGGAATTTTTTTTAATTATTTTTATTATTTTTTTACATATTTTTTTAAAAGTTTTTTTTTTACGTAGTCCCTTTATGGGACTTTCACTTTCACTTTTGTTGCAGGTATAATACATTGCAATGCTCCAGCATTGCAATGTATTATACCCCCTATGCTGAAAGCTTCTAAGACCATGCTGTTAGCATGGTCTCAGAGGCTTTCCGTAGCTGGATGACAGGGGGTTGTCATGACAACCCTGGGTCATCATGGCTGAGATCGGGCCCTGCGATTACAATGCGGGGACGCCGATCTGAGGCGGAGGAAGCCCACGACCGTCTGCCTTCCCCCCAGAACGCTGCAATGGTGCCAGATCGCAGCAGTCAGGGGGTTAACAGCCAGGGGCGGCGCAGTGCTGAGCTCCTGCACTTATTGGGCAGGAGATGCTGAAATTTCAGCATCTCCTGCCCGATCGCTGCTGTGTTTGGTCAGTCAGATTGACTGACCAATCACAGCGCTCTGGCTGCGGGGACAGACAGCAAGGGTCCCCGCACCTCTTGCTGTGCCTGTCAGCTGTATAGACAGCTGTCGGCACTGAACTGTCACTGTGTGTTTACACGCAGTGACAGTTCTAATGCAGGACGTGCACAGTCCGTCGTGGTGCCGGAACTGACATCCTGCCATGACCGACTGTACACGTCAATGGACATTAAGGGGTTAAGGGGAACTAAAGTTCATGATACTTGCCATGTGTCCAATAGACCTGACAAGCATCTGTCAGATACCACATTCGTAGGCTCTCACCTCCTGAGTCCAAAATTTGTTAGATAACCTCTTAACAAAAACGCTATGTCTATGGAAAAGCGTTATTGATTCTCAATGCCTTCTTAATGGACTCCCCGTCAAATGCATGCAATGTAAAATGCAGGACAGCTAAGTTCTTTCATAGGAAGATACAAATAAAGTATGTATATTTAAGGAGTTATCTAGGATTCTTTGCTTTTTTCCAATGGGATTAAGACCTTACTGCTTGATAGTTGCTGACTCCCTCCCTGTTCTGCTGTTTCCTTTGACCTCATGTTAACAGAGCATCTCTTTATCTTCCACTCGGCTCTGTCAATGGGGTGTCAATGTCAACATCATGCTGATTGACAGCAGACTACCTGCAGTTAGACAGCAGGGAGCCAGATTGTCAATAATCATGATGTTGGCAGAGCAAAGCAGAAGAGAAGGAACTGCCAAGTTAACATGACATCACAGGAAGCAGGAGAGTTGCCACCAGGAGAGGTTCGTCACTGCTCTGAGCTGGAAGAGATTCCTGCCAGGCAAAACAGACAGGTAGTTAGCGACTACCTGCCGTTAAGTTCTTAGCCCCTGTAGCATAGCTGGGAAGAACAGGGTTAAATCCAAGCTCTGCAGGGTCTTCATTAGATGCACCTGTAAGGTTTGGTTATGAACCAGGAAGTAGCTTCATAGAGTGGCAGTCTCCAGAGGGAGTGTCCAGTTGCTGGATGGTGCATAGGTGTATGTGTTTATCTGGTGAAGACACAGACCATGTGCACCAGACTGTATGCATCTTGAAGCTGAAGAAAGAAGCAGGTGACAGAATCCCTCTCGGAGAAGAGTCTGCACAGGCCATATGCAAAGAACTGCAAGCTGCTATGGACAATATCTGTTTTGTTTGACCAAGCTGGGGCTAGCTCAGTCGTGTAGGGGTAGCCAGCCAGGTTCTGTTCTCTTTAGTTAGCGTCTGGACAAGGCTAGGGATTTATGTTTATGATTTTGTTGTTTGGTGCTGTGCAACCTGTGGAAAGCAATAAAAACTGTATGTGTTTGATCCAAAACAGCATTGCCTGTGTGACCGCTACCTAAGACCTAATGCCTACTAAAGAGAGACCTAATGCCCACTAAAGAGAGTGAAATCCTACACCTCACAGGGAGAAAAAACACAAATGTCCCCAAATGCCCTTTTAAGTATATCAGTAAAGCAAAACAATGTGATTTGCAACAATGTACACAGCACTTATATAACTGCTACATTGTTAATCTGTGATTTACTGTGTTTGTTGTTTTTTCCATTGTATTTTCCATTTTTAAAGCATAAAAACAGTACAGCTAATAAGAGCAAAGTAGAAATAAACATGTTTGTAGATTGTTAACCAAAATAAATATCAGAGACACCAGGATATTTCAATAGAAATAATAAACCAAATCATCACTTCTGTTTTGTTGTTTTAAGTAATTGCACCCTGCTGCTCTGTGGAGCCATGTTAAACATAAGATTTGCTTGTCAATTTCAGTATGATCAGTGAAGATTGCCCTTAGGACACTGTGCACTTCCTAAGTTAAAACACTTTCATTTTCAATGTTCTTCCCTTTCATGTGCTAAAACAGTAATATTAAAACTGTTATCATAGACTTATTTTTTAATATTCTTCTTCTGCCTTATAAACACTAAGAAGTCTGAAAAGAGTCACAAAACAAAGAAAATATAAGGAGAGGAATGATATATCACCATATTTTCCAGAACAGTGCTGTGCACGCTTGAATGAAATGTCCTGAACCAGTGTCTACTATATTTCATATAGGGGCACACCCAGAAATGCAATATTACTAGACATGCACTTAAATGAATGGGAAACCATGTAATACTTTACGGCATCAAGACCCCCAGAGTGGGAAAACTTGGCAGAAGTTTTCTGCTTTGGGTGATTATGATCGAAGTCTTTAACAATAAGCTGTTAAGTGGATACACTGTTACTGGTCATTACATACAGTACAGACCAAAAGTTTGGACACACCTTCTCATTCAAAGATTTTTCTGTATTTTCATCACTATGAAAAATGTAGAATCACACTGAAGGCATCAAAACTATGAATTAACACATGTGGAATTATACATTACACTTTACAAAAAAGTGTGAAACAACTGAAAATATGTCTTATATTCTAGGTTCTTTAAAGTAGCCACATTTTCCTTTGATTACTGCTTTGCACGCAGAAAAGGTGAACGGATGGACTCTACATGCCTGGTTCCCACCGTGAAGCATGGAGGAGGTGGTGTGATGGTGTGGGGGTGCTTTGCTGGTGACACTGTTGGGGATTTATTCAAAATTGAAGCGGTGAGAGGTCCAGCTCACCCCAAACCATCTCGATTGGGTTCAGGTCTGGTGACTGTGGAGGCCAGGTCATCTAGCGTAGCACCCTAACACTCTCCTTCTTGGTCAAATAGCCCTTACACAGCCTGGAGGTGTGTTTGGGGTCATTTTCCTGTTGAAAAATAAATGATGGTCCAACTAAACGCAAACCGGATGGAATAGCATGCCGCTCCAAGATGCTGTGGTAGCCATTGTGGTTCACTATGCCTTCAATTTTTAATAAATCCCCAACAGTGTCACCAGCAAAGCACCCCCACACCAACTCACCTCCTCCTCCATGCTTCACTGTGGGAACCAGGCATGTAGAATCCAGCCGTTCACCTTTTCTGCGTGCAAAGCAGTAATCAAAGCAAAAGGTGGCTACTTTGAAGAACCTAGAATATAAGACATATTTTCAGCTGTTTCACACTTTTTTGTAAAGTGTAACGTATAATTCCACATGTGTTAATTCATAGTTTTGATGCTTTCAGTGTGATTCTACAATTTTCATAGCCATGAAAATACAGAAAAATCTCTGAATGAGAAGGTGTGTCCAAACTTTTGGTCTGTACTGTATATAAAAAAAACATTTATTTCTCCTTTTTAGTGGGTCCTTGAACTTACTTATAATTTGGTCAGTAGGGGTGACCATTATGGCCCCCTGGTTTGGAGGTGTGTCCATCACAGTATGACCCCATGGTATAGAGGGGTAGCCATATCGGGTATGACCCCCTGGTGTGGAGGGGTAACCATCTCGGGTATGGCCCCTTGTGTGGAGGGGTAACCATCTCAGGTATGGCCCCCCTGGTGTGGAGGGGTAACCATCTCAGGTATGGCTCCCTGGTGTGTTGGGTCAGCCATATTGGGTATGGCCCCTTTGTATGGAGGGTAACCATCTCGGGTATGGCCCCCTGGTTTGGAGGGGTAACCATCTCAGGTATGGCACCCTGATGTGAAGGGGTGACCATCACCGTATGGCCCCCTGGTCTCCGGAAGCATTTATATCTTATAAGACCCTGTTAAGATAAAGTCCCTGGGGTCATGGCAATCATATTTTACATGTCTACAGAATAAATTGGCTCCTCCGAGCTAGAAACAGTAGCTGGAGGGGAGAATAAAAAGAGGTAGGCATGCTTTTCAATAATTCTGTAGCTTCAAGGACTCTCTGTTTTCATGTGACTTGATAATGCTGAGGCACGGATTTTGACTGTTTATATTGACCAACTCCTGTTTCTTTCAAAGTTGTCATCTGGACAATGCAGTAATCCAGTGCATTAAACTGAAGAGCAATGTACCTAATTTGTGTGCCCTTGAGTAGGTGGGAGTGACTAAGTGTAAAGTATCCAAGTGCATTAACACCAAGGGCAATATGCCTATTCTCGGTGCCCTTGAGCTAGTGGGAGCATCTAATGGTAAAATCAAGTACATTTACATGAAGGGCAATATGCCTATTCCTGGTGCCCTTGAGCTAGTGGGAGCATCTAATGGTAAAATAAAGTACATTAACATGAAGGGCAATATGCCTATTCCTGGTGCCCTTGAGCTAGTGGGAGTGGCTAAAGGTAAAGTAATGAAGTGTATTAGCACAAAGGGCAATATGCCTATTCCCAGTGCCCTTGAGCTAGTGGGAGCATCTAATGGTAAAATAAAGTACATTAACATGAAGGGCAATATGCCTATTCCTGGTGTCCTTGAGCTAGTGAGAGCTGCTAAGGGTAAAGTAATGAAGTGCATTAACACAAAGTTTCAATATGCCTATTCCAGGTGCCCTTGAGCTAGTGGGAGCATCTAATGGTAAAATAAAGTACATTAACATGAAGGGCAATATGCCTATTCCTGGTGTCCTTGAGCTAGTGGGAGCGGCTAAGGGTAAAGTAATGAAGTGCATTAACACAAAGTTTCAATATGCCTATTCCAGGTGCCCTTGAGCTAGTGGGAGCATCTAATGGTAAAATCAAGTACATTAACATGAACTGCAATATGCCTATTCCTGGTGCCCTTGAGCTAGTGGGAGCGGCTAAGGGGAAAGTAGTTAAGTGCATTAGCACAAAGGGCAATATACCTATTCCCTGTGCCCTTGAGGCAGTGGGATCAGCAAAGGGCCCCGTATCACATAGCGAGATCGCTAGCGAGATCGCCGCTGAGTCACAAGTTTTGTGACGCAACAGCGATCTCAGCAGCGATCTCACTATGTCTGACACGTACCAGCGATCAGGCCCCTGCTGTGAATCATTGGTCGTGTCAGAAATGCCTGGACTTTTTTTTGATCGCTAGTCTCCCGCTGGCCAGCACGCATTGCTGTGTGTGGCAGGCAGGTGATCAGCTGGTAACCAAGGTACACATCGGGTTTCCAGGCTCGGGGCTGTGCCTGGAAACCCGATGTGTACGTTGGATACCAGCACGCTGCTGCAGGGGAGCTGGTAACCAAGGTACACATCGGGTTTCCAGGCACCACGCAGCGCCTGGAAACCCGATGTGTACCTTGGTTACCAGCTCCCTGCATCAGCGGGCTGGTATCCAACGTACACTGCGGGTAACTAAGCGACGTTACCCGCAGTGTCGCTGTCCTGATCGCTGCCTGAGCTGCCTGTTTGGCAGCTCAGCAGCGATCATGTAGCGACACACCAGCGAACCTGACAAGTTCATATCGTTGTCGGGATCGCTGGTGCGTCGCTATGTGAGACGGGGCCCTAAGGGTAAAATCAAGTGCATTAACACAAAGGGCAATATGCCTATTCACGATGCCCTTGAGCTAGTGGGAGCAGCTAAGGGTAAACAAATGAAGTGCATTAACATGAAGGGCAATATGCCTATCCCTGATTCCTTTGACCCAGTTGAAGTGGTTAATGGTAAATGTCATCAAGTGCCTGAAAAACAATTAACAATGGCGTGGAAGGGGTATTAATAATTCCTTCGAAGACTTTTTCTGCTATAGGTTTATTTCAATTACCATGTCCAAATATTTATGAAAGCTATTTAATGGTCAGTTATAATGTTGAGGTTATATTGTGTATAGCTTTTAATTACTCCCTATTTATAATATCTTTCTCTTTAGATATACTCATCACTTTTCCAGTGGTAGTAAGTGGGTTTAAGAAATTATTACTGCACAGCACAGCTACTGTACATAATGGTGGTTTCTGGAACCAAAAACTGTGAATTGGTGAATTATTAGAGCTGGCTACAATACATGCAGTATAATAGTTTTTGAGGCATGACAGATGTCATTATACAGGTATTCAGACTGTGGCTACCCCCTTTAATATGATTTACTTTCACATTTCCCATTATGGGGTCCTCATTGCAGGATGTTTAGCGACTGTTATTTTGCTTTAGTTACAGTATTTATTATCGATCACAATTTGATAGAGTTGCATTATTAAAATTATTTTGTCGTAACCCTGGAATTTTGTTACTTGTATGCACAGTCTTTCCATAGCATGCAGAACTGGTTGATGGCTTTATTAGGCATGGATGATGGTGGTCGAGTCCATTTAAGGTGTCAAATGGCCTCTTTGGTGGAGGTTTAGGAGTCAGGTGGAAGTTGCAAAAATTTAAGGTGGACTAATTTCAACTAATAGAGGATGTAAAACCTCATGGTGGTGAACAGGTTCAGCTTTGGTGGCCAGCCTCAAGTACGTTGTAATGGTAACGTCAATCAGGGGTGGGCACAGTGGTTAAGCACAGGAGTGAGGATAATAGGGTGATTCGTGCCCTGAAAGTCTACTGGCTCTGCTTAAATGGCAAGCCAGTGCGTGCCGCCCCTTTATGGCTGCTGTCCTGGTGCTATACTTCAGGCAGCTGGGGATATCACAATACTTGTGAATCCCAATGTACTAGCATTTCACCTGACTCCTACTGTGATTACTTAAATCACAGGATTAAAACAAAGCTGTGGCCATTTTGACAACCAAAATAATTTGTTTTGTGTATTTATTCCAGTGTCTAGGTTTACTGTAGTTATGGTTGTTTTAAGATGGAGTGGGGGTCCGTCCCATATCCAAAAGCAATGATGACTTAAACAATTGAAGGCAGGTGACAGTGACACCAGCGCTGATTTGGCAGAGGGCTCACGTGTCATAATAACCTAAGGAGTGCCCTGGGAGAGCGAGTTTTGACACTGCTGTACTGGCGCCAGAGCGGGAGGTGAGTATAAGTGTTTCTATTTTAATGAAGGCAAACATTCAGATTGAAAAAGGGTTGTCCTAGTAGTTGACAACCCTTTTAAGAGCTAAGCCTGGATTCCATCTTTTCTCCAGTTCATTTGAGATCTCATTGAACACATTCATCAATTATAGTGTGCTGATGAATAGTGTACATAAATGTTTGCTGTTATTCACCTATGAGGAAGCCAAGGACATGCAGAACCAGTGAGCAGAATGGTGCACTGAGCCTCCTGGCCACAACCAGGGTGCACCAAGCTCCCTAATTAGCATATTTTATTAAACTTCAGTTCCTACAGAACTGATGCAGCCATTAGAACACAAAAGGTACAATTTTTATAGGGACTTCATCCCCTCCAAGGCTATTTGCTTGGTTTGTACTGTCAGTTTATGAAAAAAAAGAAGGTCCAGCCCACCCGTAAATGCATTTCAGTAGCTTCAGGAGCACGGACCCGCTGTGTCCAAGCGTAGAAGATCCAACAGCTGGACGTTTCTTCTTTACTGTCAGTTTATACATTCATGTGAGGAAAACAATGTTTTAGGTTGTTTGAAAAGTTCTGATAATAAAATTACCGTTTAGCTGTAGCTGGACTATATTAATGTTCAGAATTAATGGTAGTTGATTCTGACAGATTTTGTAATAAAAGTACACCAGCTTCATTAGGTTTAAGAGATCTATTGTAACAGTTTATGCTGTGTGTGTTGTGAAATTTAGTGACAGATATTGTTTAATACCCATGGGGAATTAGGATAATTAAAAGGTTACATAGAGCATTAAGACTACTCACTCATCCTGCTTTTCATTGGCCAAATCCCTTACTCTGGTCTTGGACTTTATGTGCCTTTATCTTTATGCACCTTTGTTCCTAAACATGGGGGCCCTTTTATCTTCTGCCTAAAGTTTTGAAGTAGAAAGTTAATGTTTGCAATATGTATGCAAAGTAGTAAGGAGTCTTTTTAAATTGCAAATGATGCTCTTATTTTTATCTGACAGTCTCTTTGTTTCTTAAAAGTAAGAAACTACCAAAAAGAGAACTGTAAAGACTACAGTAGTGCAACAATGCCTTTATTTATATGTAGTGCACATGTAGACAGTAAATGTCAGACTTGAAGTCGAAATTACTACATGATCCTCAGGAGAGCCTTGTGCTTTACTGGGGTTTACAGCATGCTTGACACAAAGGACATCATGGAAAGTTACTTTATTGCATTCTGATGTTACAAAATCCACAAAAAATGAAAATTCACTTGCACTGCCTCCGATAAGCTTCTCAGCATTAGGTACAATCCAGTGATATTTGTTTATATGCAGTCAATTATACAAAGAAATCACAGTATTCGCTAAACATTTCAAAGGAACTGAAAACGACATCTTAACAAATGACAGCTAAATATATTTTCTATCAACCCACATTCTCTATTTCCAGATTCAGATATTCTCCTTATAAGCAGATTACTGTATATGTTTCTTCCATAGTTAAACATATTCACCCTATAAATCAGTTAACACCACAGGATTTCTTTAATTTTTCCTTATAAACCTGGATACATGTGGTGGTAAATGTGCCACATAAAATATATAATTTTTAACCCCTTTACCCCCAAGGGTTGTTTGCACATTAATGACCGGGCCAATTTTTACAATTCTGACCACTGTCCCTTTATGAGTTAATAACTCTGGAACGCTTCCATGGATCCAGATGATTCTGACATTAGTTTCTCATGACATATTGTACTTCATGTTAGTGGTAAAATTTATTTGATATAACTTGCGCTTATTTGTGAAAAAAAACGGAAATTTGGCGAAAATTTCGCAATTTTTCAACTTTTAATTTTCTTGCCCTTAAGTCACAGAGATATGGCACACAAAATACATAATAAGTAACATTTCCCACATGTCTACATTACAACAACACAATTTAGAACCAAATTTTTTTGTTAGAAAGATATAAGGGTTAAAAGTTAACCAACGATTTCTCATTTTTACAACACCATTTTTTGAGGGGATCACATCACATTTGAAGTCACTTTAAGGGGTCTATATGATAGAAAATACCCAAAAGTGATACCATTCTAAAAACTGCACCCCTCAAGGTGCTCAAAACCACAGTCAAGAAGTTTATTAACCCTTCAGGTGCTTCACAGGAATTTTTTGAATGTTTAAACAAAGTGAAATGAACATATAACTTTTTTCACAAAAAAATTATTTCAGGTCTAATTTTTTTTTACTTACCCAAGGGTAACAGGAGAAATTGGACCCCAAAAGTCATTGTGCAATTTGTCCTGAGTACGCTGATACCCCATATGTGGGGGGGAAACCACTGTTCCGATGCATGGCAGAGCACGGAAGGGAAGGAGCGCCGTTTCACTTTTTCAATGCAGAATTGTCTGGAATTGAGATCGGATGCCATATCGTGTTTGGAAAGCCCCTGAAGTGCCTAAATAGTGGAAACCCCCCAATTCTAACTCTAACCCTAACCCCAAACACACCCTTACCCTAGTACCAACCCTAATCCTAGACCTTACCTTAGCCCTAACCCTAACCCTAATGGGAAAATGCAAATAAATACATTTTTTTAATTTTATTATTTTTCCCTAAGTAAGGGGATGATAAAGGGGGGTTTGATTTACTAATTATAGCAGTTTTTATGTTTTACAGGTGTCACAAGCTAAAAGACACTTTTTAATGCAAAAAATAGTTTTTGCATCACCATATTTTGAGAGCTATAATTTTTCCATATTTTGGCCCACAGAGTCATGTGAGGTCTTGTCTTTTGCGGGACGAGTTGATGTTTTTATTGATATCATTTTTGGGCACATGACATTTTTGATTGTTTTTTATTATGATTTTTGGGAGGCAGAATGAACAAAAGCCAGCAATTCATGAATTTCTTTTGGGGGAGGCGTTTACACCATTCCGCATGCGGTAAAATTGATACAGCAGTTGTATTCTTCGGATTAGTACGATGACAGCGATACCTCATTTATATCATTTTTTTATGTTTGGCGCTTTTATACCATAAAAACAATTTTATATAAAAAATAATTATTTTTGCATCGATTTATTCTGCGAGCATAATAACTGATGACGCTGTATGGTGGCTCGTTTTGAGGGACAAGATGACGTTTTTAGCGGTACCATGTTTATTTATATCCATCTTTTTGATTGCGTGTTATTCCACTTTTTGTTCGGCGTTATGATGATAAAGCATTGCTTTTTTGCCTTGTTTTTTTTAAGGGGTTCACTAAAGTGGTTAACTAGTGGGACAGTTTTATAGGGCGGTTAGTAAAGGACGCAGCGATACTAAACATGTGTACTTTTATTGTTTTTTTATTTAAATAAAGAAATGAATTTATTGGGGAATTTTTTTTCTTTATTTAGGTATTGTTTGAAAATTATTTTTACACATGTTAATTTTTTTTTTATACTTTTTTACTTTGTTCCAGGGTGGGACATCACTATATAGTGTCAGATCGCTGATCTGACACTTTACAGAGCACTGTGTCAGATCAGCGTTCTGACAGGCAGTGCAGTAGGCTTCTCAGCGCCTGCTCTCAAATTGCGTTGTTGTGAGGGTCTCAGGGAAGCACACAGGGAGCCCCTCCCTGCCCAATGCTTCCCTATGCCGCCGGAACACTGCGATCATGTACTATCCCGTCCACGGTCATACGGGCCCAAGGTCACCTGGACGGGATAGTACGTCAGATGTCAGAAAGGGGTTAAGTAGGATATTCACTTTGTCGGTTGCATAGTTAAAAGGGGTAACCCCATCTCCAAGATCCTATCCCAATATATATTAGGTGTAATAATAATATTAGCAAATATCTCCAGTTAGAAATGTAGTATAGTTCTTCTGATTTACCTGTGTTGCTTCCCCATGTGCAAGCATTACAGTAGCTTAGGTATCCATGGTTACGACCACTAACAACTAGCTAACAAACTGTCACTATATGCGTGGTCATAACCATGGATATCTAAGCTGCTGCAATGTCCTGCATGGGGATGGAGACACAGTGAATCAGAAAAACTATACTTCATTTCTAATTGGAGGTATTTGCTAAAATTATTATTACACCTATTACATATTGGGATAGGATCTTGGAGAAGGGAATACCCCTTAAAATTCTAGCCAATAGACTTCAATATAGCTACGTGCCATGCGGGTCATCGAGATTCATAACAGTGAAATTAGAACTACACAGTGATGGCCCATTTTCTCTTAGAATAAACATTAGAACAAATGTAATCAGCTACAATCATCTATCCATAATTTTCAGCAAATTTAAAGAGTAACCATATTTTAATAAAAGAAAACCTTAGTAATATATCTTATCAGAGAAATCCACTTCTTTCTCAGCCAGGAATCATTGATCATTTTCAAAATTCTCAATTCACAGGTAAAAATTGTATTCAGTGAGGACAGATTGCTACATTACTGAGATAGATGACAGGGAAGGGACAGAAAGAGAGAGGAGCTGTAGGCAGAGCTTCTCCTCCCCCTTCCCATCTACATAAAATCTTAACAAAACCAACTGCCATCTCCGATCTCAATAACGTAACAATCTGTCTTCATTGAATACAGATTTTACCCAAGAATTGAGAATTTTGAAAATGAAAGATCAGTCCAGGTGGAGAAAGAAGAGGATTTCTCTGATAAGATAAATTACCATCGATTTATGAAATAAAAATTAAAACAAATGTTATTCTTCAAAGATATACTGTGAATTTTAATCCATAATAGTTAATACCACAATTTTAGTTCAAAGCAATTATTTTAATTTTCATTTTTGTGCTTTGTTTTTCCTTTTTTTTCCAAATAGGAATAACAGTTAATTTTTGTAAGACATAGACATGTGAGGACTTATTTTTTGTGAGACAAGTTTTGAATGATACCATGATTCATTTTACTATATTAGTAATGGACAATGACAAAAATTTAAGGACTGAAAAAAGTGAGAAGAAAATGCAATTTCGAAATTGTTTTTGGGGTTATTTTTAAATGTGCAGTAAAAATCACCTAACAATTCTCCAAAGCAACATGATTACAGTAATACTAAACTTTTATACTTTCTTTTTACTAATTTAGTGGCTAAAAAAATATGCAAACTTGGTAACAAAAAATAGTTTATGTTGCCAAGTTCCGAGACCTCTAACTTTTTTAATTTGACACCAATGGAATTGTGTGAAAGCTTGTGTTTTGTGTGGTGCTCAGGTGTTTTTATTTATACCATTTTGAGATACATACTACAGTGGGTTCGGAAAGTATTCGGACCCCTTTAAATTTTCCACTCTTTGTTTCGTTGCAGCCATTTACTAAATGCAAAAAAAGTTCATTTTTTTCTCATTAATGTACACTCTGCACCCCATCTTTACTGAAAAAAACAAAAGTGTAGAAATTTTTGCAAATTTATTAAAAAAGAAAAACTGAAATATCACATGGTCATAAGTATTCAGACCCTTTGGGGATATTCTGCCATTCTTCCTTGCAGATTCTATCCAGTTCCATCAGGTTGGATGGTGAACATTGGTGGACAGCCATTTTCAGGTCTCTCCAGAGATGCACAATTGGGTTTAGGTCAGGGCTTTGGCTGGGCTAGTCAACAATGATCACAGAGTTGTTCTGAAGACACTCTTTTGTTATTTTAGCTGTGTGCTTAGGATCATTGTCTTGTTGGAAGGTGAACCTTCAGCCAAGTTTGAGGTCCAGAGCACTCTGGAAGAGGTTTTCATCCAGGATATCTCTGTACTTGGCCGCATTCATGTTTCCATCAATTGTAACCAGTCGTCCTGTCCTTGCAGCTGAAAAACATCCCCATAGCATGATGCTGCCACCACCATGTTTCACTTTTGGGATTGTATTGGGCAGGTGATGAGCAGTGCCTGGTTTTCTCCACACTTAGAAATATCACCAAAAAGTTCTATCTTCATCTCATCAGACCAGAGAATCTTATTTCTCTTAGTCTAGGAGTCCTTCATGTGTTTTTAAGCAAACTCTATGCGTGCTTTCATATGTCTTGCACTGAGGAGTGACTTCCGTTGGGACACTTTGCCATAAAGGCCTAACCGGTGTAGGGCTGCAGTGATAGTTGACTTTGTGGAACTTTCTCCTGTCTCCCTACTGCATCTGTGGAGCTCAGCCACAGTGATATTGGGGTTCTTCTTTACCTCTCCCACCAAGGCTCTTCTCCCATGATTGCTTAGATTGGTTGGACGGCCAGGTCTAGAAAGACTTCTGGTGGTCCCAAACTTTTTTCATTTAGGGTTTATGGAGGCCACTGTGCTCTTAGGAACCTTAAGTACTGCAGAAATTCTTTTGTAACCTTGGCTAGATGTGTGCCTTGCCACAATTTTGTCTCTGAGCTACTTGGCCAGTTCCTTTGACCTCATGGTTCTCATTTGGTCTGACATGCACTGTGAGCCATGAAGTGTTATATAGACAGGTGTGTGCCTTTACAAATCAAGTCCTATCAGTTTAATTAAACATAATTGGACTCCAATGAAGGCGTAGAACCATCTCAAGGATGATCACAAGGAAATGGACAGCATGTAACTTAAATATGAGTGTCTGTACTAGCTCAGAAGGGTGATTCTACTCATTACTGAGCAAAGGGTCTGAATACTTATGACCATGTGATATTTCAGATATTTTTTTATAAATTTGCTAACATTTATACATTTCTGTTTTTTATCAGTCAAGATGAGAAAAAAAATGAATGTTTTTTGCATTTACCAAACGGCTGCAATGAAACAAATAGTGCAAAATTTAAAGGGTCTAAATACTTTCCGAACCCACTGTATGTTTTGACTGCTATAGTATTGCACTATCGCTATACATAGTAAAAGGCACTGTCTCCTATGGCGCCCAGCCTGTGACTGGACATTACAAGAGAAATAACACAGGGGCTTCTTTGCCTACTAGAATCCTCAGCTCTCTGACTCCTGAACTGTAAAAAATCAGTCCTCATTGGAGAAGATATTAGGAGCAATCATCAGCTCACTCAGTGGTCAGGTTACAGTAATGGAGAGTGGAGATGGAAGAGGAGGGGGCTGCTGTAGGAAAGAGTCACAAACACATAGAAAGCTGGCATAGCTTATGCTAGAGACTTGCTGTAGCTTCTACTGTGTACCTCACCCCAGAGCTGGATTCACAGCTACAGTGTTTAGCACTACTCTACATGTCCTCCATGCCACTGCTTTTTGTGGGTATAACACAAAAAAGGTAAAGGCCGCATTATGTCCTGTGCTCCATTGCACTGTGTATGGAACACATAAAAGCATCCATTCTCTGCCCATCATTGAGCTGAGATCAGGCACAAAAGACAAATATGGCACAGAGGAGGGCGACTGCTATACAATGCAAGATAGAAGTTATATAAAGAACAAAAATACTGCTAATCTTTATATACTCACAAAATAGCTCTGAATAGTAACCTGAAACAATTATATTTTAAGAATCAAGCCAAATGTTTTACTGACCTAACTTCAGAAGCAAGCTAGGCAATCATTCAAAACTATTAGGCTCAATTTAGACGTCCATATTTCATGAACTGAGCACAAACCACAATTCCCGAACCAACTGGGCATGGCCTATGAGGCTCTCAATTCTGTGTATGAACCGTGAACGTGAATTCAGCCTTAGGCGTCGTGCACATGATGCATTATCAATCTGTACAATATACATCTATATAGTACTTTATATGCTTTTGTTTTGCTTTGATTATAAAAAGGCTAAAGCCAATCTTGAGTAATTTGGTAGTTGTCCATTCATCTGATCCCAGCTGTCACTGCATGGATTACACAAGATGGAACAGAAACACTGAGCGATTTGAATTATGTTGAAGGAAAAATAAAGATTAAAAAAAATAAAGCAATCGATAAATAGGGTTAGATGCATTCAGTGAGCTGTTTAAACTACAACAATTAGCTAATCCCTTGTTGACTGATCTATTGAACTCTTTAGGACCTTTTTTCATCCCCACATTTCAAGGGCTTTATGTTTGTTTTTTCCATAGTCAAAGATGTATGATGGATTTTTGTAAGATGATTTGTTGTTTTTATTGGTACCATTTTGATCATTGCATGGACTTTTATATAAAGGTGCATTGGCACCTGGCAATCGCATTGGAAAGCATGGTGGAAAGTATTTTCGATGTCAGTTGTAATCAGTACTTACTCCACTGAACAAGCCATTATATCCAATTGTGATAAGAATATTACAATTAGGGTATGATATCAAGTCCATTTATGGGAAAAGTTACAGTTCCAAATGATCTACCTCCAAAAGCAAGATAAAAAATAATAATAATATTAACTACCAAGGCTGCCATCAGTAGTGGTAGATTTGTTGCAGATTTTCAGCATGAATTATGTAAATATGGATTTTGAAGCAGCCAGAAGATCTCTGGCACAAACTACAGCAGATCACTTATATATGATATTAATAACATTTACTTCTTTTTTTTTTTTAACATTTTGCAATTGTTTCAGACATTACGTTGTTTGCTGCCTCTGTCACCCCATGATGGAAGGCTTTATTCAATTCATTACTGTTCTCGTCTATTTGATACAAATGTGCGTCTTCTTTTCTCTTCTGAAGGTTATTTGAAAAACAAACTTGTTATTTTTGTGCGATGGATAAACAAACAGAATTTCACAGCGCACGGGGATGACAGCTACATGTTCAACACTTACATTAATGCTTGATTAACAATGACATTCCTCCAGCAAACTAACATTCACAATTATCATGCAATTTTATTCTCTATATATCTTGCATTAATTAGAAATGCATAAAAGAAGGAGCAAAGGAGCATGCAAATTGTTCCGTCAATGTCACAAGGTTACAAAGGAGGCTTCATCCTGGAATGCTTAAGTAAGTAGAGCGAAGCAGTATATTAATCATGTCAAATAATGTGCCACTAAAAAGTTGTCGGTGCAAAATGGAAATTTGAAGGAAAAGGTGCCAAATGTTAATGACGGTTACAGTGAACACATTTTATTCTGAATACCCTGCCATAGCTGGACATTTTTACAGAGAACTTTCCTGTTTCACTACTTTTTGAAAAAGCTTATGTTACTATAGGAATGAACATCTCATTTAGATTTTTGTGAAAAAAGATCTCGGCCACATTTATTGAAGGATGAAGTACATCTAAACAAGATCAGACTTACTGATCCAATTCTGGATGCATCTCGGGATTCATGAAGGCGAATGTCACAATTAAAATATGAGCAAATTATATCATCAGTTATGGTCCTCAACCATATATCTAATGCATGGCAGCATGGTGGCTCAGTGGTTAGCACTGTTACTTTACAGCTCTGGGACCCTGGGTTCAAATCCCACCAAGGACAACATCTGTAAGGAGTTTGTATGTTCTCCCCGTGTTTGTGTGGGTTTCCTCCAGGTTCTCCAGTATCCTCCCACACTCCAAAGACATACTGATAGGTAATTTAATCATAGAAGCAAAGAATGGTAGAGTTGGAAGGGACCTCCTGGGCTATCTGGTCCAACCCCCTGCTCAAAGCAGGATTCACTAAATCATCCCTGACAGATGTCTGTCCAGCCTCTGTTTAAAGACTTCCATTGAAGGAGAACTCACCACCTCTCGTGGCAGCTTGTTCCACTCGTTGATCACTCTAACTGTCAAAAAGTTTTTTCTAATATCTAATCTGTGTCTCCTCCCATTCAGTTTCATCCCATTTCTTCTAGTCTTTCCTTGTGCAAATGAGAATAATGATATCCTTCTACAATGTGACAGCCCTTGAGATATTTGTAGGCAGCTATTAAGTCTCCTCTCAGTCTTCTTTTTTGCAAGCTAAACATTCCCAAATCCTGTAACCGTTCCTCATAGGACATGGTTTGCAGACCGAACACCATTCTGGTCGCTCTTCTCTGAACTTGCTCCAGTTTGTTCTGATCCCCAATGAGTAAGGAAAAGATAATGTATGTAATCATACGGATCAGCAGAATTAGGTCTGTATTACATTTACGTAAAATAAGCATATCTATTAAGACTAATCTCTCTGAATAAGGTGCAACCTGAAACTCATACAGCAGATTCTGTAGTCCGACATTTTAATTTGCATAAATGTCTGCATCTAATTTGCAGTATGTAAATATACCCTCATTCTTCATGTATGTTATACTATTAGAAATTTTACTTCACACTGTATAAAGGAGACACACTTATGTTTGGCTCTACCAAAAGTCAGGATATTTGTCTGCCAGACACTGAACATCTTCCATTTCATCTAAGTACAGGAGCATAAACGCTGTGCCAAAACTCAGTTACAGAAAATCACCTGTTTAGCTGTCAAAGCACTAAGAAGGGTCAATATACTTCACTTGTACAGAGCCTAGGTAAAATTAGGATCTATAAATATTTAATGTTGTGGATGTGGAAGCCAACACTTTAAAATATTGCTATAAGAAAGGCAGACCTTGTTCCACAGGAAACAGCCGCGTGCTGCAGACCTCATTACTAAACCAGCCAGGGTTCACTCTCAATTTTTTAAAGGTTAATAATAAAATGTTTAGAGCACATATTATACAGGCTATGAAACTCAAATACAATATGTCATACAAAGCATAACTCCAACTCCTCACCAGGGTGCAAGATAAGAAATGTATCATATTTCGGACAGAAATAGTCAAATAGCCTTATGCAGCAACCTGGTGAACAGGTATGAAAATATGGAATTTAAGACTTCAGGTGTACTTCAATTCAATTACGGATCACAGAAGCACAGCAAAAGTAATGGTCCAAGCACAGGTCCAGGCTATTTATTCCATAAATAATTAAAAGTAATATTTTCATAATACTAATAGAAGTAGAAGAAAAAGGGTGAAAAATTGGTATAGTGTCTATAAGCTTTTAAGGGTCCTAGAGTATGGATAGGACATTTATTCAGAGTGGGTCTACTAAGGCTCTGTTCACATCTGCATTGTGGCTTTCACTTATATTAGAACCCACTCCATTGACTTAACATGCCCCAGGAAGAAACAACACTGCGAAACGGCGCTCGTCGGGCGGGCGGTGGGGAGCCTTCCAGCATTCACTCTGTGCATTGTCTTTCATCTCCATATCCTGCCACACTAAGGTATTCATCACCATTAGGCTTTTTATCATGCCCTTTATACGCTAATCAATTTATCCAGGCTTAGGTCAATTCCTCACTTTCATATGTAAATAGTGCCTCTGCACTTCATGGACAATTTAGCAATAATGTCTTTGCTCTTGCCACTAATTAGCATTATTTTGCTATTTATTGATACCTAATTTAGCCCAACATATGCCATAATCTGTACCTCAGCTTTGGCAATATTAGGGAGGGCTATCTGTTATGATTTGGTAGCTGAGGAGGACAGGAGCAAAAACAGCAAAGGCAGCCAAACACCAGAGAAGTTGGGATCTAATAGGTTGCAGACAACTAAACTAACCGCACAACTAGAAGCAGCCGTGGGACGTTCCTACAGTGCCCTAGATGCCGAGAGATTAGCTACCCCTGAAGATGATAAGAGGAAAGCTAACTGCCCTGGAGTAGAGCCCCAAAGGAATAGGAAGCCCCAAAACATATAATGGCGGTTGGACAAAATGAAAACACGAACGCAGACAGAAAATAGATTGAGCAAACGCTGGGGCCAAAACTGTCTAGATAGGACATTACAGGAGAGAATACTGTCTGCAACCCAGAAAAACCCTAGGAAAAACTCAACACTTCTGAATCCAAAAATGCTGAGACCACACGGTCTCAACCACCTATATCAGATCTCTGGTGTGAACACGCAGCTACCCAGCAGTAAAAAATCACAGGAAACGAGCAAATGATCAAAAACAAAAAGATAACAGAGACCACACAAAGCCTCCAAAGGGGAACCGGCTGAACTCAAAAGCAAGGCAGCAAAAACAAGGAAAATCAAACCACAAAAAAAAAACAGAAAGTAACTTATCTGAATGATAGCAGGAGACAGCTGAAAAGCAAGCTGATTTCCAACCTAGACCAGGAAGTAACAATTGATCACCGGCGAGGATCATGGGAGGTCAGCTCACTTATATCAGGCCAGTCCGTCCCCCCTGATAACCATTCATCAATTGTAGGTGGTGGACTTTTGCTGTTCAACATAGGTTCAATACCCTCAGCAACCACCAGAGGGAGCCTCAGCTCCGAAGTCGTCTCCAACACGTTCACAACAGCTATCTCTTTATATTCCCCCCGTGGTCTGGTAAGATTAATAATTTCTATGCACTTTATATCTATTCATGGTTTTAAGTAATTATTATTCAGAAATGTATTTATTTTTGTGAATTCCAATGCAACTGTGCACTTTATTTATTGGTCACTATATTTATTTATGAATTATTGCTTATCCCATTGAACATTTAGCTGGTTTTTACCTCCCCTCCCTTTTTTGGAGGTCCATCTAAGTCCTGTCTATCCTTTATTGTTTTAACATTATGAAATAAAAAATATTTTTAAATTCACTATTATGTCTCTTTTCACTTCATATCTCTTATGGCATATTCCATAATTGATCATGTGCATTATGTAAATTGAAGTGACCCAGGCCGCTGTCACTAAAGGACGATGGGAATTATTAATATGAGTTCTGTTGGTTTCTGCAACCTTGGTCTCTGATGTTTTAAAAGGGAAAAAGGCTGCGTGCAAAACTAGTTATACCATTAAATATGACAAAATCAGCAAATCCTTTTCGCTTTAATATTCCCAAACACTTCTCCAACCACTAATGCCCCCATGCTATAAAGCTGAATTGTAACAGGTACTAAGATCCTACTTACATCAGGTACTCAAGAGGGAATCTTGTGTAATTTTAAAGGGCCAGGCACCTTACTTAGCTTTGATTGAGATCTTCAACTAGACTCCACTGAATGGTGTTAACACAAGTGGAGAGAGCTATTAAGGGTGCATTTACAATGCACGAGTATCCAGAATGACTGTTCCCAGAAATGTTCATTTCTCGATAATTGTGCACTATAAACCACATGAATGTGAATAACAACTTCAGCTTTCATCTCTGGCAGTCTTTGTGGAGGATAAAGCAGTGTCGCAAAGATGTAATTCAGTACAAACACTTCTAGTAGCCCTCCTCTCATAGTGCTGCCAACTTTGCCAATCATAAGAAAGCATCCACATACAAGGGAAAAAGAACACGCCTCTACTATCGGCTACAACAGACTCTTCGTGAGATATAATAACAGTCTGCCCTCCTCACTGCACAGTGATTTCATGTATCAGAGCGCAGTGTGATTAACCACTTTCATCTCCAGCAGTCAGTGTGGGGGAAGGGGCAGTACAGCAGAGTTGGCAGCACTACACTTGCTTTGGTTATGTTATTGTGTACTTGGTCCTGTCAATAAACTTGATTTTGAGTGCAGAACTGCTAGAAGTGTTTGTAATGAGACTCAACTTCTGCAGCACTGCCCCTCAGTCCACACTGAATGCCAGAGATGAGAACTGAGAGCTGTGAGTTAATCACACCCAGATCTGCTGTGTGCCAGCACATGTCATCACTCTGCAGTGAGGAGTGCAGACTGTCATTAATTCTCTGAGCCTGATCTATCCTATTGTGGACTTACAAAAAATTAACCATTAAGTTGCTTAACACTTTAATTGCTAATATCTCTGCAATAGTAAGGCAAAAAAAAAATACATAACATTTCATTGTGCTTTGCAGCACCTATTACATCGTGTCTACAGTTTAACGTTAAAAGGTCTTCATTAACGTACCATTACACAAGCTAGTCAAACTTCTGTTTGCCTGTCTATAAAATAGAGTGTCCTGAAAAATTGATCTTTGACAACAATAATATTTATGTTTGCAGGTGCTAAAATCTATAGAAGATCTTCTGCAGTAAAGCTATATCCTAAAGGTCTGTAGAAGCGGACACTATTGTCTTACAAATGAACTTACCAAATATATGACTGTGAAGGAAATCAAACAGTTAAATATTTTTGCAGTAAGACCTTAAGAATGGCCTTTACCTAAGAAGTTTAGTCTATATTTATACAACCCAGTGCATGTATGCAGAGGGACACATAAATTTCCCTCTCAGTACTACTGCCAGATGTAAAAGTTGTAATGTGATTGTAATTTTAATTCGTAGGTGTCAGATTCGGTATTCATTGCACAAGTTTGTACTATTAAGAGAAAAAAAAAGCCAATTTTATATCATTCAAAGAAGAGATCTGAACTTGTTGCAAGTCAATATATTTATATGGTGCGGCTGTTGTGCCACAGGGAGCCGTGCTTGAGTAAAAGGATACAATGCTCTCCAACCCAAACCATTCCCCTACTTTCTCTACTTTTGCTTTATTGTCGTTGTCACATGCTTATTCTCTTTAGCCATAAGCATTTATGCAGAAAAAGCTGAGAAATGATTTAGAAGAGGCTTGAGAACTTCAAAAGCAGTCCCCAACTCAAGTGCAGTGTCAATGCACATTCACTAAAGGGCCGGAGCAGGACAGACTGACCTCACGTCACCCACAATTCCCATGGAAAACATTCCTGAGGAGCACATTTACCACCGCTGATGGAATCTCCTCACATTGTGAAGCCTATGCATACAGCACACAGACTAACTTGGGCTGAGTATAAAGGTTACACATGAGCGGCAATAAAACATTGTCTCGGGCTTAAGAGTGCAAAGGGGCTTAAGAAGAATTGCCCCAATAGTACAGATTTCTTTTGAGGTCACTGAATTTTCTCTCATGCCCCATTTACTTCCATACATGGAAAAACTGAGAGATCTAATTATATGGGGCATGCAAGAGGAAGGATGTTAGATTCAATAAACTATACAGCAGATGTGAAACTCTTTAATATTTATAGTGAAAGCCAAAACATTACATGACACTGGAAAGAAATATGTAAATCTCTAAACTCACTGATGAATGTAATTAATACTCAAGTAACCTTTCTCTAACGACTACCAAAACAAAATGATGCTACAATACAGCCCAAGCAATATACAGGTCCTTCTAAAAAATTAGCATATAGTGCTAAATTTCATTATTTACCATAATGTAAGATTACAATTAAACTTTCATATATTTAGATTCATTACACACCAAATGAAATTTGTCAGGTCTTTTATTGTTTTAATACTGATGATTTTGGCATACAACTCCTGATAACCCAAAAAACCTGTCTCAAAAAATTAACATATCAAGAAAAGGTTCTCTAAACGACCTATTACCCTAATCTTCTGAATCAACTAATTAACTCTAAACACATGCAAAAGATTCCTGAGGCTTTTAAAAACTCCCTGCCTGGTTCATTACTCAAAACCCCCATCATGGGTAAGACTAGCGACCTGACTGATGTCAAGAAGGCCATCATTGACACCCTCAAGCAAGAGGGTAAGACCCAGAAAGAAATTTCTCAACAAATAGGCTGTTCCCAGAGTGCTGTATCAAGGCACCTCAATGGGAAGTCTGTTGGAAGGAAACAATGTGGCAGAAAACGCTGTATAACGAGAAGAGGTGACCGGACCCTGAGGAAGATTGTGGAGAAGGACCGATTCCAGACCTTGGGGGACCTGAGGAAGCAGTGGACTGAGTCTGGTGTAGAAACATCCAGAGCCACCGTGCACAGGAGTGTGCAGGAAATGGGCTACAGGTGCCGCATTCCCCAGGTAAAGCCACTTTTGAACCATAAACAGCGGCAGAAGCGCCTGACCTGGGCTACAGAGAAGCAGCACTGGACTGTTGCTAAGTGGTCCCAAGTACTTTTTTCTGATGAAAGCAAATTTTGTATGTCATTAGGAAATCAAGGTGCCAGAGTCTGGAGGAAGACTGGGGAGAAGGAAATGCCAAAATGCCTGAAGTCCAGTGTCAAGTACCCACAGTCAGTGATGGTGTGGGGTGCCATGTCAGCTGCTGGTGTTGGTCCACTGTGTTTCATCAAGGGCAGGGTCAATGCAGCTAGCTATCAGGAGATTTTGGAGCACTTCATGCTTCCATCGGCTGAAATGCTTTATGGAGATGAAGATTTCATTTTTCAGCACGAACCTGGCACCTGCTCACAGTGCCAAAACCACTGGTAAATGGTTTACTGACCATGGTATTACTGTGCTCAATTGGCCTGCCAACTCTCCTGACCTGAACCCCATAGAGAATCTGTGGGATATTGTGAAGAGAAAGTTGAGAGACGCAAGACCCAACACTCTGGATGAGCTTAAGGCCGCTATCGAAGCATCCTGGGCCTCCATAACACCTCAGCAGTGTCACAGGCTGATTGCCTCCATGCCACGCCGCATTGAAGCAGTCATTTCTGCAAAAGGATTCCCGACCAAGTATTGAGTGCATAACGGAACATTATTATTTGATGGTTTTTTTTGTTTGTTTTGAAAAAACACTTTTATTTTATTGGACGGTTGAAATATGTTAATTTTTTGAGACAGTTTTTTTGGGTTATCAGGAGTTGTATGCCAAAATCATCAGTATTAAAACAATAAAAGACCTGACAAATTTCATTTGGTGTGTAATGAATCTAAAATATGTGAAAGTTTAATTGTAATCATTACATTATGGTAAATAATGAAATTTAGCACTATATGCTAATTTTTTGAGAAGGACCTGTATAGTGTTCTCATGTCTTCCAGTCTATTAATGAGTGTGGCAGCAGATAAGAAGATGTGACAGCCTTCTGGACAACAGTGAGCCTTGCTCTATCACTCATTCTGGCAACATAAGAATGAATGGAGAAACGTGTCCCTACCCACTCTGACAGTGTCTAATCAGAGCTGACAGTGTCCGACTGTAACAACAGGAACGGTAACACCCAATTGTCAATTTATTCAGACTTTTTCAAAAAGTTGTTTTCTTAGAAAAAAAAAATCAACTGTTTTTTTAAATAGGTTGCTATCACTTACTGAGGAGCCACATGTCAGCTTCAAGTAAATACTGGAAACAGGGCCGTGGTGTGAACATAGTATGAACATAGCATGAACTGGGCGGTATGGTGGCTCAGTGGTTAGCAATATTGCTTAGCAGCGCTGGCGTCCTGGGTTAAAATTCCACTAAGAACAACATCTGAATGTTCTCCCTGTGTTTCTGTTTTCTTCCCACGCTCTAAAGACATTCTGATAGGGAATTTAGATTGTGAGACTCAATGAGGACAGTGATGATGATGGAATAAGCAAATAAAATAAATAAACATTTACAATGTGTGGGTGTACCGAACATTTGTGTTAGGCCAGGTTCTTATTTGTGCAGAGGCAGACATATCATTAGTGCAATGTTTGCAGTCACACGGGGCCCAAGGGGTAAGGACACCTTCAAATCAGCAAGCAAGTACTGAGTGGCCACCACTGCATTTGCAGTCTGACTACAGAAACGTCCTAAATAGCTGCTGGTCATCAGACATGAACTTAATAGCTTCATAAATGCATCTGAGACATGTGAGTTTTGGTCAGGCGCAGGGCCGGGAAGAGGGGTAGGAGAGGTAGGCACCCACCTAGGGCGCTACCTCCTGCCCCACTGAGGGGGGCGCACATTGAGGGAAAAAAAGAAAGATGCAGCATTTTTATTTTGCGGACTACAGTCTGGCTGTGGCTGTGGGGGTTGACTGGGCGGAGGAGCAGGTTCACAGGAGGCAGGAGCCTGCTGCTGCGCTTAACATTTGTACCTGCTATTAAAGAAAATGAATAATCACTATTCTCCACGCCCATAATCCTACCTACCTCTCTGCACTGAAGCCAGTGCGCACTGAGTGACTGGTGAGACTATGGGAGTTGAGAGCAGTGAATATTAATTTCCATTAATAGTGGGCACAGTTTTAGCCACAGCCTCCAACTCCTGGGCGATCACATATGTCGGCTATTAAAGAGAATTAATCAATGCTCCCCACACCATAATCCCGAGCATGGGAAGCAGTGAATATTCCAAAAGCTGATGTCAGCGGGCGGGGCGAATGGCAGTAACATCATGCGCTGTGCTGCTTAAACACTGAAGTCAGCTGCTGGCATCAGGACAGGAGGCTCATCCTATTCAGACTGTCTGTGGTGTAAAACCCATTCACACCACAGACCTAAAAGGCAGCCATTGTGTGGAAAGGTGATTTCCTTGACAGCAACAATATAATAATTGCTAAAACGAAATAACTACACAACTAAAGAAAAAAAAAACATTATAATATAACTGATTCCTACATAATAAGATAGGAAATCTATCGTTCAGCCAAATCTAAAGCTTGAGGAACAGAATTAGAATAGATGGTGACCTAAATTAAGATGTGATTACAATAACCACATTCCATTTGTAGTGCAGTTAGCCGGTACTTCCATTTGGTCACTTATCATACCTTGCCCCTGTTTTTGCCAAAAGATAATTTTCTGTACAGGCCGCAGATGTCGTTTAAGCTATATCCCTCACAATGTCCTATTGCGGAACAACTCCAATATACACTAATTCTAATTGTTATTGGAGAGCTATTTAACCTGTTGCACATGTTTTATCTTCAAGCAGGACATTGGCTTTTTCAGCATAACACATGAAGAAAGTGATTTAAGTGGATCAATATTACATATAAATGTAGTTTTGATTGGATATAGATAATCAGCCATTGAATTTATTTTCTATATTTCTATATTTATTTTAATTAATATGTTTAAAGGGAATCCTACAGCTGATACATGCTGGCCAATCCCTGGGCAGCATGTTTCAGACCGTGGCTGCCATATACAGTGGGGAAAAAAAGTATTTAGTCAGCCACCAATTGTGCAAGTTCTCCCACTTAAAAAGATGAGAGAGGCCTGTAATTGACATCATAGATAGACCACAACTATGAGAGTGAAAATGAGAAAACAAATCCAGAAAATCACCATGTCTGATTTGGAAACATTTATTTTGCAAATTATGGTGGAAAATAAGTATTTGGTCACCTAAAACCATGCAAGATTTCTGTCTCTCACAGACCTGTAACTTCTTCTTTAAGAGGCTCCTCTGTCCTCCACTCATTACCTGTAGTAATGGCACCTGTTTTAACTTGTTATCAGTATAAAAGACACCTGTCCACAACCTCAAACAGTCATACTCCAAACTCTACTATGGTGAAGACAAAGACCTGTCGAAGGACACCAGAAACAACATTGTAGCCCTGCACCAGTCTGGGAAGACTGAATCTGCAATAGGCAAGCAGCTTGGTGTGATGAAATCAACTGTGGGAGCAATAATAAGAAAATGGATGACATACAATACCACTGATAATTTCATTCGATCTGGGGATCCACGCAAGATCTCACCCCGTGGGGTCAAAATTATCCCAAGAATGTTGAGCAAAAATCCCAGAACCACACGGGGAATTAGTGAATGACCTGCATAGAGCTGGGACCACCGTAACAATGGCTGCCATCAGTAACACACTACGCCGCCATGGACTCAGATCCTGCAGTGCCAGATGTGTCCCACAGATTAAGCCAGTACACGTCCGGGCCCGTCTGAAGTTTGCTAGAGAGAATTTGGATTATCTAGAAGAGTATTGGGAGAATGTAATTTGGTCTGATGAAACCAAAGTAGAACTGTTTGGTAGAAACAAAACTCATCATGTTTGGAGGAGACAGAATGCTGAGTTGCATCCAAAGAACACCATACCTACTGTGAAGCATGGGGGTGGCAACATCATGCTTTAGGGCTGTTTCTCTGCAAAGGGACCAGGACGACTGATCCATGTACATGAAAGAATGAATGGGCCCATGTATCATGAGATTTTGAGTGCAAACCTCCTTCCATCAGCAAGGGCATTGAAGATGAAATGTGGATGGGTCTTTCAGCATGATAATGATCCCAAGAATACTGCCAGGGCAATGAAGGAGTGGCTTCGTAAGAAGCATATGAAGGTCCTGGAGTGGCCTAGCCAGTCTCCAGATCTCAACCGATAGAAAACTGTTGTGAATGGACTTGAAATGAGTTCTGAGCAGAGGCTCCCTCTGGTGGTTACAAGCGGTACTGGACTGTCCAGTGAAGATTGTGAGGATTGGGAATCAGGTGTTACTGACTGGTCTTATATAAGGGAGTCACCTTCCCATCAGGGTTGCCGGTGATCAATTGTTCTGGTCTCAATCCTTGATTCCTGTTTCCTTTGTAGCCTGCTGTGTCGTGTCTGCATCTCCTGCTAACAGATAAGACATTTTCTTCTTTTTGTTTTTGTGCTTGATTTTTGCATTTTGTCCTGCACTTCTGTGGGGGCCTTCAGGGTCCCCTCCGGGGGCTTTTGCCCTCTCAGTTTAGTTCAGCCACTGATGTTTGTACATTTGCTTTTTCCAGTTTTTTAAGTGGCTGCTGTTTTGATTTTGTTACACCAGAGAACTAATTTAGGTGGTAGAGGTCGTGTGATCTCAGGAGTTTTTGAAATTAGTAGAGTTGGTGCTTTTCAGGGTTTTTTGGGATTGCAGTAAGTGCCCTTCCTATCCTTTTCTATTTAGGTAGTTTGGGCCCCAACGTTTGCTCATACTATTTTCTGTCTTTGTCAGTATTTCTTCTTGTCTAACCGCCATTACATGTTTGGGGGCTTTCTATGTTCTTTGGGGATCTGCTCCGGGGCAGATAGCTTTCCTCTTTCTATCTTTAGGTGTAGTTAGTTTCTCAGGCTGTGACGAGGCGTCTAGGACCAACGTAGGAACGCTCCACGGCTGCCTCTGGTTGTGGTGGTTAGTCAGGGTACTGCAGTCTCATAGTTTCCAACTGCTCTGGTGTATTGCCTTTTTTACCTGCACTCCTCAGCTACCGAAACATAACAGAAAACATTTAGAGGGATTTGAAAGTCCGTGCTGCCCAGCGATAGGCCCAAAACATCACTGGTCTAGAAGAGATCTGCATGGAGGAATGGCCTACATACCACCAACGGTGTGTGCCAACCTTTGAAGACTTACAGAAAACGTTTGACCTCTGTCATTGCCAACAAAGGATTTATAACAAAATATTGAGATGTACTTTTGTTAATGACCAAATACTTATTTTCCACTATCATTTGCACAATAAATCTTGCCAAATCAGGCAAGGTGATTTTCTGGATTTGTTTTCTCATTTTGACTCTCATAGTTGTGGTCTACGTATGATGTCAATTACAGGCCTCTCTCAATTTTTTAAGTGGGAGAACTTGCACAATTGGTGGCTGACTAAATACTTTTTTCCCCACTGTATATTTAGCTCTGAAACGCTTCATATTTCAGAGAAAAACATGGTTCAAAAGCCACCAGGGACCAAGCTGTGATGGAGACTAGTGGGAAAGGCGGGTCTCCCTCAGCATCTCCACACCAACTGCCAATGACTGACAGGTTACTCTCTATACATGAACACAGGAAGAGACCTGTCACTCCAGTACAGCGGATGGGGAAAAGCCGCCAAGGACCTGACTGTTAGACTGGCCTCCAGTGCTGCTTGGTACCTGTGGCTTTTGGACTATGTTTTTCTTTGAAATAAAAAGCGATTCAGAGTTAATCATACATGGCTGAAATCTTGCAGCAAATGGCTAATACTTGCAGCTCGCAGATAAGGTAGCAATTATCAGCTGTCAGGTTCTCTTTAAGTCAAAATTTTCTCTGGAAAAATATATTTTGGAAAACTGTGGTTGTTCTATTATGTAATGATATCCTTACACTGAAAGGAAGCAATAAACTACATTGTAAATTAGTATTAAAGCAGGTACTGCATTGCTTCCCTCTTTTCAGGGGTGGATATTGACAGTGGCTGGTTCCTGTACAGTAAGCATGAATGCGGTTCTGAAGACCATCATAACCTACTTACATATACATATTTATAAGCATATTTACATTAGGCATACATACATAAAATATGCAAATGATAATGAAATAAACACATAAAGATCTTTGTCAGATGGCTTTGTCCAAGCTAATAAGGTTAAACTTGAGTTGGGCAAATGTGCTATACACACACTGTCTGGATTAAGTGCTGGACACAGTGTTTTACTGTCTTAATTAATTTTAATGTTCTGAGTATAATAAAAGCTTTTGTGCACTGTGCCTCATTATTGGTGATCATCCACTATAGCAGTCTTCTTTAGCTTTCCCCCACCTTTAGATCAGTTAAAATTGCACATCCAGACACTGCCAAAGATTTCCTCCCGTGTCTGCTATTCAGAACTTACTTGTGGAACCAGGAAACAACCGTACAAGACCCTGACACCTTTGGTTAAGTTTTTACCTGTGTGATGTATCTACGATTTGATTAATTGACTCAATATTGGCCATACTTTAAGTCTTGAAAAAGGTTTTATCTGTTGGTAGTCAGCTGTTTAGAATGGTAGGTAATGATGCAATATCAGTGGTGATAATAATGGTATGATGGCTGTACACTGTGTGCAGAATTATTAGGCAAGTTGTATTTGAGAGGATTCTTTTTTATTATTGAACAACAACTATGTTCTCAATCAACCCAAAAGACTCATAAATATCAAAGCTTAATATTTTTGGAAGTTGGAGTGTTTTTTTTTTAGATCTGTCTATCTTAGGAGGATATCTGTGCAGGTAACTCTTACTGTGCAGAATTATTAGGCAACTTAATAAAAACCAAATATATACCCATCTCACTTGTTTATTTTCACCAGGTAAACCAATATAACAACACAAAATTTAGAAATAAACATTTCTAACATTCAAAAACAAAAATAAAAAAATCAGTGACCAATATAGCCACCTTTCTTTACGATGACACTCAGAAGCCTTCCATCTATAGATTCTGTCAGTTGCTTGATCTGTTTATGATCAACATTACATGCAGCAGCCACCACAGCCTCCCAGACACTGCTCCGAGAGGTGGACTGTTTTCCCTCTCTGTAGATCTCACATTTTATGAGGGATCACAGGTTCTCTATGGGGTTCAGATCAGTTGAACAAGGGGGCCATGTCATTATTTTTTCTTCTTTTAGACCTTTACTGGCCAGCCATGCTGTGGAGTATTTGGATGCATGTGATGGAGCATTGTCCTGCATGAAAATCATGTTTTTCTTGAATGATACCGACTTCTTCCTGTACCACTGCTTGAAAATGGTGTCTTCCAGAAACTGGCATTAGGTCTAGGAGTTGAGCTTCACTCCATCCTCAACCCAAAAAGGTCCCACAAGTTCATCTTTGATGATACCAGCCCATACCAGTACCCCACCTCCACCTTGCTGGCGTCTGAGTTGGAGTGGAGCTCTCTGCCCTTTACTGATCCAGCCTCGGGCCATCCATCTGGCCCATCAAGAGACACTCTCATTTCATCAGTCCATAAAACCTTAGAAAAATCAGTCTTAACATATTTCTTGGCCCAGTCTTTATGTTTTATCCTATGTTTCTTGTTCAAAGGTGGTCGTTTTTCAGCCTTCCTTACCTTGGCCATGTCCCTGAGTATGGCACACCTTGTGATTTTTGATACTCCAGTAACGTTGCAGCTCTGAAATATGGCAAAACTGGTGGCAAATGGCATCTTGGCAGCTTCACGCTTGATTTTCCTCAATTCAAGGGCAGCTATTTTGCGCCTTTTTTATCAACACGCTTCTTGCGACCTTGTTGGCTATTGCCATGAAACGCTTGATTGTTCGGTGATCACGCTTCAAAAGTTTGGCAATCTCAAGACTGCTGCATCTCTCTGCAAGACATCTCACAATTTTTGACTTTTCAGAGTCCGTCAAATCTCTCTTCTGACCCATTTTGCCAAAGGAAAGGAAGTTGCCTAATAATTAAGCACACCTTATATAGGGTGTTGATGTCATTAGACCACACCCCTCATTACAGAGATGTAAATCACCTGATTTACATAATTGGCAGTTGGCTTTCAAGCCTATACAGCTTGGAGTAGGACAATATGTATAAAAAGGATGATGTGATCAAAATACTAATTTGCCTAATAATTCTGCACACAGTGTAGATTGTGGCATAGCCTTCTGGGCAGGCCATCCCAATGCTGTGCCATGACTGGCTGCCAGGGGTTTTAGAATTGTTTTGAGCAGATATGGCAATATTCTAATATTTTTATGATCCTTCATCTAAGTATGATGTGTACTGTATTGTGAAGTCAAGACCACCATCTGATCTAGATCGCTGTATACTTGAGCTTGCAATTAACTCCTAATGCACCAGGTAAGTCAAGTAGTAAGACAGAAGAGACTTGAGAATAGGGCTACAGATTCACAAGAACCATCAGAAACACCTGACATTTTAAGGGGCAAGCAGGATTGATTTTTTTTTGTTTAGGAGGGTTCTTTTAGTGTTTTTATATCACACCACCAATAAAAATGTGGCTTCAGAGTTGTATCCATTTTCAAGACTTTGTTTAATCCGTTAAGCATAGATTCATGGTCTGAGCCTATTTCTATAGTGCCATGGTAAATGTTGGCAATATAGTGGCACTGGAGCAGGAAATCAATGAGCTGGACACTTCTATGTGGAAACGATGAATCACATTGTCAGGCTGTAGGGAAGGAAGGATTAAACCGTATAAAAGAACAATAAACAATATAACACATGACAGTTACTTGGGCTTAAATCTGCTTATCACAGTGAAAAGTGCCTGTTAATTTAATGCAATCAAATCCTTCATGAAATAGGAGCGGGGTGTCTGTACCAAATTACAAATAATTAGCAGTCCTTTCAATTGACAATGATTCTCTGCAAGTCCTGATGATCTATAGAATTACTTTCTGCCTCACATAATAAGAAACTGTTTCAATAACTCCAGTTAGCAACAAAGTATATTTCGTAACACAAACTAATCAACCTTAGCTGGATTAACATCACCATGACACATAACAGCTAGGGATATGACTAAATTATGGACATAATGCCATCCTAAAGTCTGGAATGGGTATTTTAAAAATAAATAACTCAATTGTGTATTTTCATGGGATGTTGGATACAAATTAGAAAGCTTTATTATTTAACTCCTTGTAATTCAGGACAATAAAATGCTGTAATTTGTGCTTTTCATATGAACGTAAAGGGTTGTCCCATCATCTGATACTGATGGCCTATACCATGATCTGCCATTTACTGCAAATCAGTTCCTAATCAAAATAAGGGATAGAAACTCTGTATTCAAGAAAGGAGCTGTTCTGCAGTACCCAGCAGTGGCCACTACACACTGAGTGGTGCTGAGTATTACAGCTCCATTATATGTGTCAAGAGTTCATAACAGCTGATCAGTTGGGGTGCCAAGTGTGGGATATTGATGACCTATCCTAAAGACCTAATAGGTCATCAATATCTCATGGCCAGACAACCCCTTTTTAATATTTGCAATATTAAATATATGCCGTTTAGCACTGTCATGTCTCTGATCATAGTAGGGGAAATGTATCAATATTGTCACAAGATGCATCATTTTAAGAAATTAAGAAAATTCTTGAAAACTGACAGATTTATCACAGTGGTAAATAAGATATGATCAATTTAGTTGAACTCGCTGGACATAACAGACATGTTCTCTTCTTCACATGTCATGCTCTTTCCTTTAGAGGTATTTCTGACATCAAGAATAGAGTCTGCAATGTCAATTAGATCTGTCATAAGTGGATCCATCATAGGTGTCACAGCTCTGCTCTGAACACCAGACATGACACTCGTATGATCAAAGTTTCAACTAGTTTAAATTAGTTTTAGAGTTTATGCACATATTATAAATCTATCATCAAAGCTCCTTTATCTAAAACAGCTTCCTAACCTCAAGTAGGCACATCAAGGCCCTGATGTATCAAAGCTGGAACATTTTGTGTAACGAAGACAGGGTGTGGCTACATCCACCTGTCAAATTCAGAAACGGTGGCGTCTCAAACAAAAAAAACCTTACTCCAGTCCTTGACTGGACTTTTATTTGTGTAAGCGCATACCACAGATAAGATACACTGAATTTATTAAGTGGCTTGTGCTTCTTAAAGAATTCAGAGCATCTTATTCCTGCAAGCCACTTATTAAGACTGACATATGTCAGCCTTAATGAATTGCGATCAAAGTGTCTAAAACACATTAAATGTGCCGTATGCCATGTGATTAATTTTTTGGTAATTTTTTTTCCTTTTAAACAGAATTCTCATATTAGTACTTATTGTTAATCTACCTATGTACAAAGTATGTTAAAGAAGTTGTCTGCTACTTGGACAACTCCTTCTCACACCCACGCTTACCCCAATAAAGAAGCTTATACTCACCTCCCATGTCGGCACTATTCCAGCAGTGTCAGCACTCGTGGTCCCGGGGCCCTCATGCAGGTGTTGTGACTCGTGACCCCGGCATCCAATCAACGTTGGCGTCACTGTCCCCGCCTTCTCTCGAATTGAACATGAAGGGGAAAGTCAGAGATCAGCTGACTGAATTTGTCTGAAGGCGGGGACAGTGACGCCAGCGTTGATTGGGCGCCGGGGTCACGTGTCACAACAACCGCTCGAGAGCCCCAGGGAGAGCGACTGCCAACACCACGGGAATGGTTCCGGCACGGGAGGTGAGTATTGGCTTTTTTATTTTATAGGGGCCAAGCGTGGGGAATCAGAAAGGGTAGTCCTAGTAGTGAACAACCCTTTTAATTGCTCCCCAGAAGTGATTTTTGAAACACGAGTGTTAACTTCCGCAGAGGACAGAGTATAAGCATAGTCACCTCTTATCATAGGGAATCAAATCATGGCCAGGACAGGTTGGTTTTCATAATCAATGGAAGCTGGCAGACAAAACCCAACTAATCTTTTGTATGCTGCAATATGCAGAGGAAGAATTGATGGCTTGGAGGAATATTCCCTTCTTCATGGATGGACATTGTTAAATTTTCTTGCAGAAACAAACACTTTTACATTTTACTGTTAATTGAAATCTGTAGCTACACTTGAGATATTAACACTTTAGTCTGCAACTCATCTCTTAAGATACCTACCATTGCAGCTGTCTAGCTTGTAAGCACTGTGCTGAAGCGATCCAGGAATTGGCGGTAACAGCACATTCCAATATTTCTGGCCAGCTACAAAATCAGTGCTTACAAGCTGAATAAAATAGAGGTTGTAGACACTGTGCATGCTCTGCTGTCAAGCAATGGGGGTCGGTGTCTCCCAGGTAACAAACTATAAACTAATTATGTGGTGTGGGAAGTTACCCGAGAGGCTTTTTCACAATTCGTGGAACACCTTTGCCTATCCAACACCATGAACATCACATTTTGGAGGATCTATGTTAGAATTCTTGGATGTTAAATTATGGGTAGAACAGGGGGAGATTCATATAGAAGTTTTTTGTAAACCGTCTTCTATTAATTCTTTATTGCACTACGATAGTGCCCATCCCCAATATGTTAAACATTCCTTACCTTATAGTCAGTTTCTGAGGGTTTAAAATAATTAATAGTGACTCTACGGGCTTTGTCAGACAATCCCAGGATTTGTATAGAAGATTCACACGTAGGGGCTCTCATACATTAGATCAATAATCAGAAAAAATTGGCATATTTTGGAAAAAGATAAAGATTTACAGGATGAAGAGGGCAGAGGTCCCCTTTTTGCTTGTCGTCGAGGCACCAATCTTAGGGACTTGCTGGTACACAATCGTATAAGAGGGGAACAGGATAATTGGATTAGAGCAGGGATCTCTAAGAGTAATTTCAAGTGTGGCCACCGTCCATTCTGTTCCTTTAGAGTAACAGGTAATTCTATAAAAATTGGCTCTTTTCACCATCAGATCTGTGATTTTATTTCTTGTAAAACTACACATGTGGTCTATGTCATTTTTTGCCCTTGCGGCTTTTTTTATATTGTAAAAACTATTCGCCCATTATATGTTAGATTCAGAGAGCACTTCAACTCCATCCTGTCAGGTAAAGGGGGTCCCTCGCCTTATTAGTCATGTGAGAGAGTACCATGGGGGGAATGCAGAAACTCTTCGGTTTGCTGGATTAGATAAGGTTAATTTACCCAGACAGGGTGGTGATCTGCACAGACTTCTTTTGAGAAGGGAAGCTAGATGGATCTTATGCATGCATGCAACAGGCCCGATAGGTTTGAATGATAGGATTGACATGTCGGTGTTTCTATAAATAATTTTGTACAGTGTTATCTATTTTCTTCATGTTTTTGTTCATTTTAATGTCATGTCATGTCATGTTTTTTGTACATATGTTGCTCTAGTAGGTGGGTGTCTTGTTTGATATCAAACAAATATGACGTCAGGTGAGGGGCGGTTACCTTATCCAAGCAAAGGTAAAGGTGCCTCCCCTCTTCCTCTCGTCAGAAGGACCTGTGGAAGCGCGGCAGCGCGAAACGGCTGTCGTCCTCGTACTTGACACATTGCTCCCTGCTGAAGATTTTAATGTTGAAATAAATTGTGGATTTTAGAACGGTGAGTGCCATCCCTCTTTTTCTTTAACATGGACATTGGTGATGTCGTTTTTTTGGATTGAGCACCCGTTCTTTTGGACATTATAGCATGTATATGTGAGTGAATTCCAGGATTGGACGCACTGAGTGGTTGTGCAGCTGTGCTGAACTTTTTTCTTCTTCCATTGAATCTTTCTAAGCCGTATGTAGAAACAGGAGGTCAATTTTCCCTGCTTGAGTCACAAGTCAATGTAAAAGTCCCTGGTAGGGGAGGAGGTAGCAGCTGGGTCTGGAGGTGAAGAGGAGAATGATAAATGCAGGGACAAGATACTTCCTGTTTCTACAAGAGTAGAGAATAGAGAAGAATTAACTGGGTAGAAAGGCAAAATGAGCAATTGTAAGTACAGAGTGCTATATAATATGATGACTGCAATATATTAATAGGATAAAAACTTTAATGGGAGGAGGAGTGCTTCTTTAAGGCGAGGCATCATTTTTCATGAACATGTTCTATCAGTGTCTTTCACAGACAGATGTCATCTATAGTGCTGCTTCCATGCCCATGGTTTGGTTGATTTTTTATAATCTTGGAGATATGTTGTTTTTGATCTGAGCAACAGAATAACCTCACCTACACAAGTCTATATGTCGGTGAAAATCACACACAGATCTCAGATCCCATCGGTTTTTTAATCCATATGATTTCTGTTTTAAACACGGTAATAAATGAAAAATCACTGATAAAATAGTGATGATAAAAAAATGGATTCAAAATTGTAACTGTTATTTAAACTGTATGTGAAAATAACGGATGTCTGAATGAGGACTAAGATAGAAAGCTTAAATAAGTTAAGATTTTCATTTAAAAGTAAATCATTTTGATAGGAAATGTTTAGTGTATGTGAGAAATAAATAAAATGCTGGTTGATTATTGAACTTTTGTGGAGATTATTTTCTCGAGTATGATTCTCGAATGATCTAATACTTTGCGGAGAGCATTTTTGTTTCACACAGTAAATACTGCCACCAAGTGGTTAGTTGGAGAATTTCAAGTCACAGTCAAAAGTGAAAACCCACAACATATGTTATGACAGACGACATAAGAGTTATTTTCAAGTAGTAAGTAAGCATTGTGTGTGAGCAAGAATATCTCCACAACATTGCTTTATGAATGCAGACATGCATACAACTTCATAGAACTGCATTAAAGGGACTCAACTGTGTGCATGAGGCCTGAGAACAACTTTCCTATTATATGAAGCAGCTAAATGCAGCTATAGGGCTGAATTTGTTAACTAACACTGGATTGTTGACATACATAATAACTCAACTGAAAGCAATAAAATATAAAGCTTAAAAATATCTCTAATTCTTTTCAGGCTTAGTAAAGTCTTCTATTTTAATGATTTTAATCTTGATTGTTTCTTTTTTTTCCTTAAAACAGATAAGAATTATTCAGATTTTACATTAATCTGCCATAGCATTAAAACCACTGTAAACTTACTGTAAGCGAATAAATTGGTTATAGTGTAAAATGACATCCAGTGAGGGCCGAGATATATTAGGCCACAAAGGAACAGTCAGATCCTTAAGTTGATGTGATGGAAGCAAAACAAAGGATAAGTACAGTATATGGATCGGAGTAATGAAATTGTGAAAGATGACTGAGTTTGAGCATCTACAAAATGGCAGGTCTTGTGGAGTCTATCAGTTGCTAATATCTACAAAAAGTGGTGAAGAAAGTGCACGTGAATGGACGACAAGGTAATTGATGCCCAGGGCGAACTGATGCTCATGTCTGGTCCAATCCCAAAGTGCAAATTACTGAAAAAGTGAATGCTGATAACAAAAGAAAAGTCTTAAAACACTCAGCTACAGATGCATCGGAGGGTCAATGCTGACCCATGTCCACAGCCAAAAGCCCCACAATAGTCATGAGAGCATCAGAATTGGGCTGTGGTGCAAATGGATGAAGGTGGCCTATCACATTTTCTTTTATGTTACGTGGATGATGACTGGTTAGGTGTGTATTACCTGCAGAGGAGATAATACCAGGATACACACTGAAAAGAAGGTAACCTGGTAGTGGGAAACCTTGGGTCATGACATTAGTGTTGATATTATTTTTTCATATACTACCTATTCAAACATTGTTGTAGACCTCTAAACATTAGCATCATTCTATAATGGCAGAGTTCTGTTATGATTTGGTAGCTGAGGAGTGCAGGTAAAAAGGCAATACACCAGAGCAGTTGGAATCTATGAGATTGCAGTACCCTGACTAACCACCACAACTAGAGGCAGCCGTGGAGCGTTCCTACGTTGGTCCTAGATGCCTCGTCACAGCCTGAGAAACTAATTACACCTAAAGATAGAAATATGGAAAGCTATCTGCCCGGAGCAGAACCCCAAAGATAATAGAAAGCCCCCAAACATGTAATGGCGGTTAGACAAGAAGAAACACTGACACAGAAAGAAAATAGCATGAGCAAACGCTGGGGCCCAAACTAACTAAATAGAAAAGATAGGAAGGGTACTTACTGCAATCCCAGAAAACCCTGAAAAGCACCAACTCTACTAATTTCAAAAACACCTGAGATCACACGACCTCTACCACCTAAATTAGTTCTCTGGTGTAACAAAATCAAAACAGCAGCCACTGAAAAAACTGCAAAAAGCAAAAGTACAAACATCAGTGGCTGAACTAACTGAGAGGGCAAAAGCCCCGGAGGGGACCCTGAAGGCCCCCACAGAAGTGCAGGCCAAAATGCAAAAATCTAGCACAAAAACAAAAAGAAGAAAATGTCTTATCTGATAGCAGGAGATGCAGACACGACACAGCAGGCTACAAGGGAAACAGGATTCAAGGATTGAGACCAGAACAATTGATCACCGGCAACCCTGATGGGAAGGTGACTCCCTTATATAAGACCAGTCAGTAACACCTGATTCCCAATCCTCACAATCTTCACTGAACAGACCAGCACCGCTAGTAACCACCAGAGGGAGCCTCTGCTCAGAACTCATCTCAAGCCCATTCACAACAGTACCCCCCCTTGAGGAGGGGTCACCGAACCCTCATTTGAGCAACCAGGTCGGTCAGGATGAGTTCTATGATACGCACGGATAAGTCTCCTAGCATGGATGTCCGAAGCAAACACCCAAGAATTGTCTTCCTGACCATAACCTCTCCATTTAACCAAATACTGGAGTTTCCGTCTAGAAAAATGAGAATCTAATATTTTCTCAACCACATACTCCAGATTGCCCTCAACCAAAACAGGGTCAGGAGGCACAGCAGCAGGAACCACTGGCTCAACAAACCTCTTCAACAAGGACTTGTGGAACACGTTATGGATCTTAAATGTCCCTGGAAGAAGCAAACGAAAAGAAACAGGATTAAGAATCTCCATGATCTTATAAGGTCCAATGAACCTAGGCTTAAATTTAGGAGATGCAACTCTCATAGGAATATTTTTTGAGGACAACCAGACCAAGTCCCCTATTTTAAACCGAGGACCATCAGTCCTATGCCGGTTAGCAAACCGCTGGGCCTTCTCCTGAGAGAGGGACAACCTCTCCACTACCTGGTCCCAAATCTGTTGCATACGCTCCACAACAGAGTCAACACCTGGACAGACAGAAGCCTCCGTCTGTCCTGAAGAAAATCGAGGGTGAAACCCAGAATTACAGAAAAACGGAGACATCAAAGTGGCAGAGCTAGCCCTATTATTAAGAGCAAACTCAGCCAAAGGCAAAAAAGAGACCCAGTCATCCTGATCAGCAGACACAAAGCATCTTAGATAAGTCTCCAATGTCTGGTTTGTTCTCTCAGTTTGACCATTGGTCTGAGGATGAAATGCCGAGGAGAAAGACAATTGAACACCCAGTTTAGAACAAAAAGTCCTCCAAAATCTGGAAACAAACTGGACTCCTCTGTCAGACACAATGTTCTCAGGAATGCCGTGTAAACGAACCACGTGCTGAAGGAACAACGGCACCAATTCAGAGGAGGAAGGCAACTTAGATAATGGCACAAGATGTATCATTTTGGAAAACCTATCACAAATTACCCAGATGGCGGTCATTCTCTGAGAAACAGGAAGGTCGGAAATGAAATCCATAGAGATATGGGTCCATGGTCTCTTGGGCACAGGCAATGGCATCAACAAACCACTAGAGCGAGAGCAAGGCTTGGAGCGAGAGCAAGTCGCGCAGGACTGCACAAATTCCCTGACATCACGAGACAAGGTAGGCCACCAAAAGGACCGACTAACCAAGTCTCTAGTACCAAAAATTCCGGGATGCCCAGCCAATGCGGAACAATGAATCTCAGACATCACACTCTTTTTCCACTGGTCCGGGACAAACAATTTTCCAACAGGGCAGCACTCGGGCCTATCCTCCTGACACCCCTCCAGAGCAAGTCTCAAATTGGGCGAGATGGCGGAAAGAACTACACCCTCTTTCAAAATAACAGAAGGATCAGATAACTCAGGAGAGTCCGCAAGGAAACTCCTCGAGAGGGCATCCGCCTTAACATTTTTAGTACCAGGAAGAAAGGAAACCACAAAATTAAAACGTGTGAAAAACAAGGCCCACCTGGCCTGTCTAGGATTGAGTCGCTTGGCAGATTCCAGATAGACCAGATTCTTATGGTCCGTGAGGACCACCACCTGATGTTTGGCTCCCTCCAGCCAATGTCTCCACTCTTCAAAAGCCCACTTCATGGCCAATAACTCCCGATTACCCACGTCATAATTACGTTCAGTAGGAGAAAATTTTCGAGAGAAAAAGGCACAAGGGTTACTTTTAGAGGTCTCTGGATCTTTTTGGGACAAAACGGCACCTGCCCCAATTTCAGAGGCATCAACCTCCACCTGAAATGGCAGAGAAACATCAGGCTGCCGTAGAACAGGAGCAGAAGTGAATTTTTGCTTAAGTTCCTGAAATGCAGAGACTGCCTCAGGAGGCCAATTCACCACATCAGAACCCTTTTTGGTCAAATCAGTTAATGGTTTAACAATAACAGAGAAATTACCAATAAATTTACGATAAAAATTGGCAAAACCCAAAAATCTTTGAAGAGCCTTTAATGAAGTAGGTTGGACCCAATCACAGATGGCCTGAACCTTGACCGGGTCCATTTCAATAACAGATGGGGACAAAATGAATCCCAGAAATGAGATCCTCTGTACGCCAAAAAGACACTTTGATCCCTTCACATACAGAGCATTCTCTCTCAAAATCTGGAATACAGTTCGAACATGTTTCACATGAGAGTACCAGTCATTAGAAAAAATCAAGATATCATCCAAATAAACAATCAGAAATTTGTCCACAAAATCCCTGAAAATGTCATTCATGAAGGACTGGAAGACGGAAGGAGCATTAGTGAGCCCAAAGGGCATCACTAGGTACTCAAAATGCCCTTCAGGGGTATTGAATGCCGTCTTCCATTCATCCCCGTGCTTAATGTGAATAAGGTTATACGCCCCCCTGAGGTCAAGCTTGGTAAACCAAGTAGCGTTTTTCACCCTGGAAAACAGGTCAGAAATCAAGGGTAACGGATATTGATATTTCACAGTAATATTGTTCAAAAGACGATAATCAATACACGGCCTTAATGAACCATCCTTTTTGGCCACAAAGAAAAAACCGGCACCTAAGGGTGAAGAGGATGGTCTGATATGACCCTTCTCCAATGATTCCTTGATATAAGACCGCATAGCGTCATGTTCAGGTACAGACAAGTTAAAAAGGCGACCTTTAGGGAATTTACTACCCGGCACTAATTCAATAGCGCAGTCATAGCTCCTATGGGGAGGCAAGGATGCAGATTTACTTTCGCTAAACACATCAGAAAAATCAATCAAAAAGTCAGGAACATCCTGAGCCTGGGGGGAGGCAGAAAAAACAGGAGTGTTGGTATTAACACATTGGCAGCCCCAACTGGTTACAGACACAGATTTCCAATCCAAAACAGGATTATGAGACTGTAACCAAGGGAAACCCAGTACGATAATATCATGCAGATTATAGAGAACCAAAAATTTGCAGCACTCCTGGTGATCAGGTTCAACCCTCATTATCACCTGAGTAGAGAACTGAGGTTTATTCTCAGCCAAAGGGGTAGAATCGATCCCAGTAGGGGAATAGACTTCTGTAGGGGTATCAAGGGAAACCCACAACGTTTAGCAAAATCATAATCCATCAGGTTAATAGCTGCTCCAGAATCAACGAAAGCCTGAGCAGAAAATGAGGACAGAGAGCATATCAGAGTGACAGTTAATAAAAACTTAGTCTGAACATTACCCAAGACAACTGAGCGTGCAAAACGTCTTCCCCGCTTAGGGCAGACTGAAATAGCATGAGAGGCATCACCACAGTAGAAACATAACCCATTGCGCTTTCGAAACTCATGACGCTGTGCCCCAGACACCACTCTATCACACTGCATGGATTCAGAAGCAGGTTCACAAGGCAACACTATTCCACGCATACTTCTCCGCTCACGCAAACGTCTGTCAATTTGAATCGCTAATGACATAGAATCATTGAGACCAGAGGGGACAGGGAATCCCACCATAACATCCTTTACATTATCTGACAGACCCTTCCGGAAAAGGGCCGCCAAAGCGTCGTCATTCCACTTGGTCAGGACTGCCCACCTACGGAATCTCTGACAGTATAACTCAGCGTCATCAAGCCCTGATTTAATGCCAACAAGGCTTTTTCAGCTTGATCAGTGACATTAGGCTCATCGTACAATAACCCCAAAGCCTGAAAAAATGCATCAACATCACTCAAAACAGGATCCCCAGGTGTCAGGGAAAAAGCCCAATCCTGAGGGTCGCCGCGCAGGAGAGAGATGACAATTTGAACCTGCTGCGCTGCGTTCCCTGAGGACTTAAATTTTAAGGCAAAAAACAATTTACAATTATTTTTGAAATTCTGAAACTTAGCTCGATCCCCTAAAAACAAATCTGGCATGGGGATCCTAGGTTCCACAACAGGCAACCTAGCAAGATATGCAGCAATACTCTGAACCTCAGTGGCAAGCTAATCCACACGGCCAGACAACTGTGCAAACTCCATTGAGAGAAAAGATCCTCCCCAGCACCCAGAGATACAGAGGGAAAAAAAAAAAAAATGCAACAAACAGAAAAATATCTCTGAAAACTCTGACAACCTTTTTTTTTTTTTCTTTCACAATATTTTTCCCTTCTGTGAGTACCATACAATAATAAATTTTAAGCCGATGATACTGTTATGATTTGGTAGCTGAGGAGTGCAGGTAAAAAGGCAATACACCAGAGCAGTAGGAATCTATGAGATTGCAGTACCCTGACTAACCACCACAACTAGAGGCAGCCGTGGAGCGTTCCTACGTTGGTCCTAGATGCCTCGTCACAGCCTGAGAAACTAATTACACCTAAAGATAGAAATAGGAAAGCTATCTGCCCCGGAGCAGAACCCCAAAGATAATAGAAAGCCCCAAACATGTAATGGCGGTTAGACAAGAAGAAACACTGACACAGAAAGAAAATAGCATGAGCAAACGCTGGGGCCCAAACTAACTAAATAGAAAAGGATAGGAAGGGTACTTACTGCAATCCCAGAAAACCCTGAAAAGCACCAACTCTACTAATTTCAAAAACACCTGAGATCACACGACCTCTACCACCTAAATTAGTTCTCTGGTGTAACAAAATCAAAACAGCAGCCACTGAAAAAACCGCAAAAAGCAAAAGTACAAACATCAGTGGCTGAACTAACTGAGAGGGCAAAAGCCCCCGGAGGGGACCCTGAAGGCCCCCACAGAAGTGCGGGACAAAATGCAAAAATCTAGCACAAAAACAAAAAGAAGAAAATGTCTTATCTGATAGCAGGAGATGCAGACACGACACAGCAGGCTACAAGGGAAACGGGATTCAAGGATTGAGACCAGAACAATTGATCACCGGCAACCCTGATGGGAAGGTGACTCCCTTATATAAGACCAGTCAGTAACACCTGATTCCCAATCCTCACAATCTTCACTGAACAGACCAGCACCGCTAGTAACCACCAGAGGGAGCCTCTGCTCAGAACTCATCTCAAGCCCATTCACAACAGAGTTCTCTTTCAGTACAATAATGCAAATGGCCATACAGCTGAGTTTATTCAGAAATGGTTTGAGGAACATTACACAGAGATGGAGATCTTGACTTAGCCTCCAAATTCCTCCGATCTGAGTCGTATTAAGCTTCTGTGAGATTTCTTGGAAACCAGGTGGTTTTGTTATTATGGCCGACCTACTTATTCAATGGCTACATATATATGTATAATATATATACAAACACTTCTCACTAAATTAGAATATCGTCAAAAAGTTAATTTATTTTGGTTCTTCAATACAAAAAGTGAATCTCATATATTATATAGAGTCATTACAAACAGAGTGATCTATTTCACGTTTTATTTCTGTTAATGTTGATGATTATGGCTTACAGTCAATGAAAACCAAAAAGTCATTATCTCAGTAAATTAGAATACTTTATAACACCAGCTTGAAAAATTATTTTAAAATCCGAAATGTTGGCCTACTGAAATGTATGTTCAGTAAATGCACTCCATACTTGGTTCGGGCTCGTTTGCATCAATTACTGCATCAATGCGGTGTGGCATGGAGGCTATCAGTCTGTGGCACTGCTGAGGTGTTATGGAAGCCCAGGTTGCTTTGATAGCAGCCTTCAGCTAGTCGGCATTGTTGGGGTCTGGTGTCTCATCTTCCTCTTGACAATACCCAATAGATTCTCTATGGGGTTAAGGTCAAGCGAGTTTGCTGGCCAATCAAGCACAGTGATACTATTGTTTTTAAATCAGGTATTGGTACTTTTGGCAGTGTGGAAAGGTGCCAAGTCCTGCTGGAGAATGAAATTTCCATCTCTAAAAAGCTTGTTGGCAGAGGGAAGCATGAAGTGCTCTAAAATTTCCTGGTAGACGGCTGCGCTGACTTTGGTTTTGATAAAACACAGTGGACCTACACGAGCAGATGACATGGCTCAAGACTCTGGGACCTTGATTTCCAAATGAAATGCAAAATTTAATTTCATCTGAAACACCTTGGACCACTGAGCAACAGTCCAGTTCTTTTTCTCCTTGGCCAGATAAGACGCTTCTGGCATTGTCTATTGGTCATGAGTGACTTGACACAAGGAATGCGACACTTGTAGCCCATGTCCTGGATCCGTCTGTGTGTGGTGGCTCTTGAAGAAATTACTCCAGCAGCAGTCCACTCCTTGTGAAACTCCCCCAAATTTTTGAATGGCCTTTTCTTAACAATCTTTTCAAGGCTGCTGTCATCCCGGTTACCGGTTGTCATGGGTGTGTCGCCACGAAGATCGTCGCGATTACACAACCTGACTTCTCACAGCTGAGTTTTTGGTGCTTGGTGTTTGTCGGCAGTGAGGGAGTTAATTCTCCCTCTCTCTGTGCTAGACGAGGCCCAGCCTCGCCCAGCTGCAGTTAATGCTGCACTAATGAGATTCCTTCAAATACCTGCCAGTCTGCTAGGGAAATGTCGGTGAAAGCATTCATGCAGACCAGCAGAGCGGATCGTGGTATTGTGAAGTCTGAAGTGAAGAGTACCTGGTGTGGTTTTCTCCCCTCCTCGCTTTATTATTTATCTCCTTACCCGTTGGTGTTCCCTCTGTATTTGTAGAGTGAGTTTTGTATGCAAGGTGGTCTTTTATTTTACCCCTTGTACTGTCTCGTTCGTCTTATACTGTGTGCAGGCATTTACCTTCCCGTTCCCTGTGGTGGTGATCAGGGTCCTTCTCAGGACTAGATTACAGAGGGTCAGGGATTCACAGGAGATAGGGTTACGCTGGCGGCCTGGACCTCTGTACCATCAACAGTACCTCCAGGTAGAGGGATTAGTCAGGGCCCCAGCTTAGGGTCAGCATAGACCCCGGACCTCCTGTATACAGTGACAGCGTGACATTTTCACCGACCATACTAAAGATTCTCTCCAGCCACCATGGATCCAGTAGCCAGTCTAGCTCGGAAGTTGCAGAGTTTGTCCATGGAGCTGGCGGACGTTAAGTCCAAGGTTTTGTACCCCCCGGAGCAAGCCAGACCTGAACCTAAAGTAGCTCTCCCTGACAGGTTCACTGGAGGGCGGGACAAATTTTTTGCTTTCCGGGAGGCATGTAAATTGTACTTTCGGCTGCGACCTCGGTCATCGGAGAGTGAAGATCAAAGGGTGGGAATTGTCATCTCGCTCCTACAAGGGGACCCCCAATCATGGGCGTTCTCGCTTCCCCCGGGCTCCCCGGCTCTCCAGTCAGTGGATAGGTTTTTCGCAGCTCTGGGTCTTGTATATGATGACCCGGATCGGGTCTCCCTTGCTGAATCTAAGTTACGTAAGATACAGCAGGGAGATCGTCCGGCAGAGGAATTCTGTTCGGAGTTCCGTAGGTGGCCACGGACACCCAGTGGAATGACCCGGCTCTTAGGAGCCAGTTTTGTCAAGGTTTATCTGACAAATTAAAGGATGTGTTGGCACAGTATGACCCTCCCACGTCACTGGAAGACGCTATGGCCCTTGCTATTCGCATTGACAGACGGCTTCGGGAGAGGTGCGGGGTAACTCCGCCCCCTGTGATGACTCCACCTTCTACTAGGGCCCCTTATATGGAGGTTCCCCTGGTCAGTCCAGAGGAGCCTATGCAGTTAGGAGGGACATCATTCCGAGGGAGGGGATCGGCAGTGCGCCGCAAGACAGGAAGGTGTTTCTTCTGCGGGAGAAAGGGACATTTTATTGGGGGGTGTCCATCCCATCCTTTGCAGAGTGAGAAGTCGCCGGAAAACTATTGATCCCAGGTTGTGTGGGAGACGACAATCTGGGAGCATGTATTTCGTCCCCAGGTCCGTCTCAATTTCTCGTACCGGCGGAGGTGGTGGTGGGTACGAGAACTGAAAGGATATCTGTTCTTCTGGATAGTGGGGCCGGGGCTAATCTGGTGGACGCTCGGTTTGCCCGGGTTCAAGGTATGCGACTGAGTGTATTGGCTAAACCCATCCCCATATTCTCGATCGACGCCAGGCCTCTCGGTCAAGGTATTTTTTTGCAAGCCGTGCATAACATAGATCTTCGAGTGGGGGCGATACATAAAGAACTGTTGTCTTGTTACGTGTTGGAGGGTCTTCCCACTCCTATAGTGTTGGGCCTTCCTTGGTTAACTAAGCATAACCCGGTTATTAATTGACAATCCAGAGAGATAAGCCAGTGGAGTGAATTCTGTAATAAAAACTGCATGAACACGGTCATCGGTGCGGTCGTGCCTAGGGCCTTACCTCCATTTCTGGTGGACTTTGAGGATGTATTTTCGGAGAAAGGGTGTCAAGAACTACCTCCTCATCGCGCGTATGACTGTTCTGTAAAATTGCTCCCTGAAGACAAGTTACCGAAATCTAGGTTGTATAACCTTTCTGGTCCTGAGAGGCAGGCCATGAAGGATTATATTTCGGAGAGTCTGGCTAAGGGGCATATTAGACCTTCATCTTCCCCGGTGGCCACGGGGTTCTTCTTTGTGAAGAAGAAAGATGGAGGCCTACTCCCTTGCCTGGATTTCCGTGAGCTTAATCGGATTACGGTCCGAGATCCGTATCCGCTCCCACTTATTCCCGATCTCTTCAATCAGATCGTGGGCGCCAAATGGTTCTCTAAGTTGGATCTCAGGGGGGCGTATAATCTGATTAGGATGAAGGAGGGGGATGAGTGGAAGACGGCGTTCAACACTCCGGAGGGGCATTATGAGAACCTTGTCATGCCATTTGGTCTGACTAATGTCCCGGCGGTGTTTCAACATTTTGTTAATGACATCTTTCGCCACCTAGTGGGACAGTTTGTTGTCATATATCTGGATGACATCTTAATTTACTCGCCGGATCTTGTGTCTCATCAGGAGCATGTTAGGCAGGTGTTGCAGATCTTGCGGGATAATAAACTGTACGCCAAATGGGAGAAGTGTGTGTTCGCCGTACAGGAACTTCAGTTTTTAGGATTCCTGGTGTCAGCACCCGGTTTTCGTATGGACCCTGGGAAAGTGCGGGCAGTTCTTGAGTGGGATCTGCCAGAGGATCTTAAGGCATTACAACGTTTCCTGGGGTTTGCTAACTACTACCGGAAATTTATTCGTAATTTCTCGTCCATAGTTAAACCTCTCACAGACATGACTAAAAAAGGGACGGATTTTTCAAAGTGGTCTGACAAGGCTTGTCAAGCGTTTTCCTCCTTGAAAAAATGTTTTGCTTCGGCACCCATACTCATTCAACCTGATGCGTCACAGCCATTCATTGTGGAGGTAGACGCTTCTGAGGTAGGGGTGGGAGCGGTATTATCTCAAGGTCTGTCCCTGGTAAATGGCATCCGTGCGCCTTCTTCTCTAAAAAATTGTCGTCCGCTGAGAGGAATTATGATGTCGGCAATAGGGAACTCTTGGCCATTAAGTTAGCTTTTGAGGAGTGGCGTCATTTTTTGGAGGGTCACCGTCATTACCGATCACAAGAACCTGCTATATTTAGAGTCCGCAAAATGTCTGAATCCCAGACAAGCTAGGTGGTCGTTGTTTTTTACCAGGTTTAATTTTGTCGTCACATATCGTCCTGGGTCAAAAAATGTAAAGGCGGATGCCTTATCTCGCAGTTTACCTGGGGCCGGGAAGACAGATGACCCGGTTCCTATCCTTCAGGAGGGGGTGGTGGTGTCGGCAGTATGCTCTGAGCTTGAGGAGGAGGTATTGGAGGCTCAGGGGGATGCCCCTGTTGGACCTCCAGGGAGACTGTTTGTTCCAGATCAGTTGAGACAAAAGGTAATCGAGGCACACCATAATTCAGCTTTGGCAGGACACCCAGGGAGTAAAGCAACTGTGGATCTCCTCTCGCGCCGGTTTTGGTGGCCTAACTTACATAGGGAGGTGGTAACTTTTGTCGCGTCCTCTGGGGTTTGTGCGCGCTCTAAGACCCACATACCCGTCCGTCTGGGGCCCTCTTACCTTTGAAGATCCGGAGCGTCCGTGGACTCATCTGTCTATGGACTTTATTACGGACCTCACGCCGTCTTCAGGTAAAACAGTCATATTCGTTGTAGTGGACAGGTTCAGCAAGATGGCACATTTTATCGCTCTTCCTGCTCTTCCTAATGCTAAAACTCTTGCGCAGGTGTTCATTGGGGAGATTGTGAGACTTCACGGGGTACCCTCCGATGTGGTGTCGGATCGGGGGTCTCAGTTTGTGTCCAAATTCTGGAAGGCATTTTGTACACGGCGGGGGATGCAGTTGTCATTTTCATCGGCTTTTCATCCGCAGACCAATGGTCAGACAGAGCGTCTGAACCAGAGCTTGGAGACATATCTCCGGTGTTTTGTGTCAGAGAACCAGGAGGACTGGGCTTCTTTCTTGCCTCTGGCGGAATTCGCTCTTAACAATAGGCGGAGCGAGTCCACTGGTAAGTCCCCGTTTTTTGGGGCATATGGTTTTCACCCCCCGATTTTCGTCGTCACTTGCTTCAGTGTGGAGAGGAGTGCTGAATAATCTGAGTACTATGGGGAACCGATACAAACAAATGGCTGATAGGAGGAGAGTGTCTGGTCCGGACCTAAGTGTGAACGATCTGGTATGGTTGTCTACCAAGAATATAAAACTTAAGGTTCCCTCCTGGAAACTGGGTCCCAGGTTCATAGGGCCATACAGGATCAGTTCTATAATTAATCCGGTGGCATTCCGTCTTGACCTCCCCCTACGTTTAAAATTCACAATGTATTCCACAGATCGTTGCTTAAGAGGTATGTGGCGCCGGTGATACCATCACCTTTACCTCCTCCTCCTGTGGTGGTCAATGGTAACTTGGAGTTTCAGGTGTCGAAAATCATCGATTCACGTCTGAATCGCCGGTCCCTTCAGTACCTGGTTCATTGGAAGGGGTATGGTCCTGAAGAGAGGACGTGGGTTCCTGCGTTGGATATTTACGCAGACCGATTAATTCGGGCCTTCCACACAATTCACCCAGATAAACCTGGCCCTGAGGGTCCGGAGGCCCCTCGTAGAAGGGGGGGTACTGTCACGGGTGTGTCGCCACGAAGATCGTCGCGATTACACTACCTGACTTCTCACAGCTGAGTTTTTGGTGCTTGGTGTTTGTCGGCAGTGAGGGAGTTAATTCTCCCTCTCTCTGTGCTAGACGAGGCCCAGCCTCGCCCAGCTGCAGTTAATGCTGCACTAATGAGATTCCTTCAAATACCTGCCAGTCTGCTAGGGAAGTGTCGGTGAAAGCATTCATGCAGACCAGCAGAGCGGATCGTGGTATTGTGAAGTCTGAAGTGAAGAGTACCTGATGTGGTTTTCTCCCCTCCTCGCTTTATTATTTATCTCCTTACCCGTTGGTGTTCCCTCTGTATTTGTAGAGTGAGTTTTGTATGCAAGGTGGTCTTTTATTTTACCCCTTGTACTGTCTCGTTCGTCTTATACTGTGTGTAGGCATTTACCTTCCCGTTCCCTGTGGTGGTGATCAGGGTCCTTCTCAGGACTAGATTACAGAGGGTCAGGGATTCACAGGAGATAGGGTTACGCTGGCGGCCTGGACCTCTGTACCATCAACAGTACCTCCAGGTAGAGGGATTAGTCAGGGCCCCAGCTTAGGGTCAGCATAGACCCCGGACCTCCTGTATACAGTGACAGAGTGACACCGGTGCACTTTTTCCTTCCACTCAACTTTCCATTAACATGCTTGGATACAGCCCTCTGTGAACAGCCAGTTTCTTTAGCAATGACCTTATGTAGTGTACCCTCCTTGTGGAGTATGTCAATGATTGCCTTCTGGCAGCAGTCTTCCCCATGATTGTGGAACCTACTGAAACAGACTGAGGGACCTTTTTAAACACTTAGGAAACCATTACAGGTGTTTTTTGTTAATTATTCTAATTTACTGAGATGACTTTTGGGTTTTCGTTGGCTGTAAGCCATCATCATCAACATTAACAGAAATGAACTCTTGAAATAGATCACTCTGTTTGTAATGACTCTATTAGTGTTGAGCATTCCGATACTGCAAATATCGAGTATCGGCCGATATTTGCTGTATCGGAATTCTGATTCTGAGTTCCGATATTTTTGTCATATCGGATACCGGAATCTGAGTTTTCCGACAAAGTCTATGGGAGTTCCTGTGTCACAGAACGAAGTACGTGACACAGGAACTTCCCGAAACTGTCACTGTCAGTGTCGGTCGGGTCTGTCAGGTGTCAGAACTCATCAGAGTCAGCACTTACCTGGCAGAAGATCCCCTTCCCCGGTGGTCACGTCCTCCTGGATGGCCGCCATTACCCTGTCCCTGGCGGTCACGTGCAGAATCTCGCGATAACTGCAGTGACTGCCGGGTACTGGGTAATCTCGGCCAGCTGTACTCTCGCGACAGCTGGCCGTAAACCAGTCCGGATGACGTCACCGCCGGGGAAGCAGCAATGGTAAGCAGCTCTGCTCTATGTGGATGTCAGGCTGAGCCTGTCATCCAGATGTAGCAGAGCTGGACTCGTCGTGGGACACTCGTGATTTTGGACTGTGTCGGACAGGGAGTATTTGTGTTGGTTTGTTATTTTTGTTTTCTTACAGGAGAACAATGGCGTCGCAGGATGAGCGTGTAAAAAAAAATAATGAAAACTGTGTGGTGTTTTATTTCATTAAAAGACTTTTTTCTGGCTGTGTCTTTTTTTTTAAATTTTCAAACTATGATTAATAATGGATCGGTGTCTTATTGACGCCTCTCCATTATTAACCGGGCTTATTGTCACCGATCAATCAAAGGTGACATTAACCCCTTATTACCCCGCTTGCCACCGCTACAGGGCAAGTGGGAAGAGCCGGGTAAAGTGCCACAATTGGCGCATCTTTGGATGCGCCATTTGTGGGACTGCTGCAGCCTGGTATTTTTAGGCTGTTGAGGGACAAAATCCATGGGCCTTGACAGTCTTTTAATACCAGGCCGCAGCAGTCTGCATTTTACTTGGCTGGTTAACAAAAATAGGGGGATCCCCACGCCATTTTTTTTTCGAGGGGATCCCCTATTTTTGTTAACCAGCCAAGCTAAGCAGACTGCTGTGGCCTGGTATTATCAGGCTTGCAAGGTCCATGGATACTGGATCCTTACCAGCCTGAAAAAACAGGCCTCAGCAGTCTGCTTCATCTGGCTGGTTAACAAAAATATGGGGGACCCCACGCCATTTTTTTTTCGAGGGGATCCCCTATTTTTGTTAACCAGCCAAGATAAGCAGACTGCTGTGGCCTGGTATTATCAGGCTTGCAAGGTCCATGGATATTGGCTCCTTAACAGCCTGAAAAACCAGGCCTCAGTAGCCTGCTTTATCAGGCTGGTTAACAAAAATAGGGGGGACCCAACGCCATTTTTTTTTCGAGGGGATCCCCTATTTTTGTTAATCAGTTCACTTCAGGTCAGCCGGGATTCCCTCTGATGCTGTGGATGTCCCTGGCTGACCTGAAGTGAAAGTGGGAAGCAATCAATTATGCTAACCACTTCCTCTCCTGTCAGCCAGGAGAGGAGATGATTCAGTCGGGGGTTTACTGTGAGACTGTCAGCATTAGCTGTGGTCTCTGCAGTAAACATTAACCCTTTCAGAAGGATTACATCGGGGGACCTGACTGAACATCGGATAGGTAAGAATAATGTTGCTTTATTATTTTATTTTTATTACAGGTGAACAAGAGCTTCACAAGGAATGGCAGTAAAATAAAATATTGTCAAAAACTGTGTGTTTATTTCATTAAAATTATTTTTAATTAAAGTGTGTGTGTTTTATTTTTATTTCATACAATAGGATTAATAATTGATAGTTGTCTAATTGACAGCTCTCAATTATTAACCTGGCTTAAACTCACCTTTCAATAGCAAGGTGGCTTTAACCCCTTATTAACCCATTCGCCACCGCTACAGGGCAATGGGAATAGATGGGCAAAGTGCCAGAAAGGGCGAATCTAATTATAGATTTGCCTTTTCTGGGGTGTCTGGGGGCAGATGTTAGTAGCCAGTGGGGGGCCAAAAATAATGGTCCCTCTCTGGGCTATTATTATCTGCCCCCACTCGCTGGCTTTGTCTGTCTGGTTGAGAAAATAGGGCGGGAGCCCACGCATTTATTTTCAACAATTTTACACCTCATATATATATATATATACATGTCATTGAATTTGTGACACATATATATATTTATATTTATAGTTCATACACTTCTACATAGTATAATAGCCGCTAATTCAATTGCCGGCTTTTGTGAAAATACAGAACCCGACATGAAATGACACATGTAAACCATGTGTCATTTCATGTCGGGTTCTGTATTTTCACAAAAGCCGGCAATTGAATTAGCGGCTATTATACTATGTAGAAGTGTGGAATTATACATTACACTTTACAAAAAAGTGTGAAACAACTGAAAATATGTCTTATATTCTAGATTCTTCAAAGTAGCCACCTTTTGCTTTGATTACGGCTTTGCACGCAGAAAAGGTGAACGGATGGACTCTACATGTCTGGTTCCTACCGTGAAGCATGGAGGAGGAGGTGTGATGGTGTGGGGGTGCTTTGCTGGTGACACTGTTGGGGATTTATTCAAAATTGAAGGCATACTGAACCAGCATGGCTACCACAGCATCTTGCAGTGGCATGCTATTCCATCCGGTTTGCGTTTAGTTGGACCATCATTTATATTTCAACAGGACAATGACCCAAACACACCTCCAGGCTGTGTAAGGGCTATTTGACCAAGAAGGAGAGTGATGGGGTGCTACGCCAGATGACCTGGCCTCCACAGTCACCAGACCTGAACCCAATCGAGATGGTTTAGGGTGAGCTGGACTGCTCACCGCTTCAATTTTGAATAAATCCCCAACAGTGTCACCAGCAAAGCACCCCCACACCATCACACCACCTCCTCCATGCTTCACGGTGGGAAACAGGCATGTAGAGTCCATCCGTTCACTGTTCTGCATGCAAAGCAGTAATCAAAGCAAAAGGTGGCTACTTTGAAGAACCTAGAATATAAGACATATTTTCAGTTGTTTCACACTTTTTTGTAAAGTGTAATGTATAATTCCACATGTGTTAATTCATAGTTTTGATGCCTTCAGTGTGATTCTACAATTTTCATAGTCATGAAAATACAGAAAAATCTTTGAATGAGAAGGTGTGTCCAAACTTTTGGTCTGTACTGTATATACTCAATGAATATATATATATATATATATATATAATCAATGAAAGACACTGCTTGAGATTTGCATTTAAACACTTTAAAAAGTTTAGCTTTTGCTCTTATTCCTGTTTTTGAAGTTTCCCTAAATTAGAAATTCACATTTCATTTTTACAGGCGAAGTGATTTATCTGATATAATAAATGCCAAGAATAAGTAAGCACTCTATATTTTAATGCTACGTAAATTGATTGCAACTGTATTACAGAATGTGGCCATTACTCGTGTTGGACAGCAAGATTTAGAGGATGAAGCGTGTAAGATGATGTAATACCACAGGAAAAAGAAGGAATGGCTAAACACAACTGGATTATTTTTGCAGACATAGAGATCATGCAGAAATATATCAGGTAATGCTAAAATTACCTGGCTGTGCATGTAACTCAGGCAGATATATGAACACTACCTGAACGCTGAATTCCCATTGCAATATTTCTTACTCCATATATTTATGTGACGCTGCTAAAATCATAGTAATGGCTGTTTATTTTGCCTCCCAAGACATATTAATGCTATTTTTCTTGTGTATGGCTGAACTCCTCACATTGTCCCATCATAGCAGCCATTTTTTAATGATAAATGTTGGCACAGGCATACATTGTGGATTTGGCTCTCATTTCTGGATTGTTTGTGAAAGTGACATTACTTTAACATTAAAGATTATGAAAGTAAATTTAGACATTTCTCCAAAAAGCATTAGGCGTTATTAAAAAAAAAAAAGCTTTCTGTAAAACATTCCTTCTGAAAACTTGTTACATTGTTTTCAGTACAAGAACCATGATTCATATTACCACTCCTGAATTGTTCTTAATCTGGCATGGTCTTCCACACACTAGGGTCTTCCATTTTGGTTCATGTCTATATTTCAGAAGCAGGTGACAAGCCTTAGTAGTGTGTAAAGGATATGGACCACTTTTTGGGGTATTTTTTGTATTCACAGTACACAGCACACTAATAAATGAGTTAACAATGAAGCTCTCAGGGAAATGCTATGGATACACTCTTAACTAAGTCTTCAGTCTGCTATGTGCTGGGATGCACAGAGGTTGTAGAAGACAAATGGTCCAACATATTTAATAAAACCCTATAGCAAAAATCTGTGTATTTCAAAATATATTACTTTGCAAAGTTTTAGACGGGTTACGGAAAAATTTAGCAAAGTAAGAATTCTTTTAAAAATAGAAGTGCTAATAGTTCATTTTTCTCAATTAACAAGATGAAAAGAGAAAGAACAAAAGAGAAATCTAAATCAAATTAATATTTGGTGTGAACACCCTCTGCCTATAAAACAATCAATTCTTCTAAGTACACTTGCGCACAGTTTTTGAAGGACCTAGGCTTGGAGATTCTTCTAAGGCCTCGCTCACATCAGAGTATGAATCAGACGAGTGCAATCCAATAAAAAAAATTGGATTGCACTTGTACCAATGTTATTCAATAAGTGAATGCTGATCTGCAATTTTTCTCTCAGATTTTGTAGAATAAAAATTGCATGTTGCAAGTGTCAGACACCGCTATTACTAACCCCGTAATCAAAAGGAAGAAACACAAACACACACACAAAAGTCCTTTATTTGTAAAAGCGCTCCCCAAAAAATTCCCTCTTTTACTCATTTATTACCACAGAATACAGCATTTTGCAGATTATAAGAGGCTCCAGATTATAAAACGCACCCCAAATTTTGAGGAGAAAAATAGGGAAAAACTTTTTTTTAATAAAATGGTGGTGCTTATATTCCATGCATCTTATTGCTTACCAGGGGTGGTGGCCGCGGTGGAGCAGGGTTCCAGGGTCACGGCTGGAGGAGGAAAGAGTGGAGCATTGCTGCAGGTCGCAGGCTTGGATGAGGGGGTGTTCGGATGTGCGGCGCACCACTGCGGGTGTTCAGTGCACTGGGTGTCCGGTGCTGCGGGGGTTCTGCCGACATTTTGTGAAAGGCCAGAGCCCCCTCAGTTGCATGGTTTCCTATGCGGTGGACTTTGGGAAAATGGCTGCCGAGGGCGGCACATTCAAAATGTCGGCAGAGCCCCCGGAGCACCGGACACCCGGAGCACCGAACACCCACAGCGTTATCCGAACACCCCCTCATCCCAGCCTGTGGCCTGCAGCAATGTTCCACTCTTTCCTCCTACAGCCACGACCCTTGGACCCTGCTCCACCAAGGCCGGTAAGGTATATCCACATTATACGACGCACCTCCATTTTCCCTCCAAATTTGGGGAAAAAAGTGCGTCTTATAATCTGAAAAGTATGGTAATAATCCACAAGGTTTGCCGTAATCCAAATGGAGGGGCCATGATGACACCCATCTTCTTCGTCTAGTCTATGGACCCCCATTCAGAAAATGCAGCTCCATAGACTGGAGCTGCTACCACTGCCGGGTCTCATGCTGCAGAGTACAAGAACCCAGCTGCAGTGACATGATTAAGGTTATCGCAGTTCACATCCGCTGAACCTTACTGACGCACCACTTTTAAAGTGAGAACTTACTGTGCAGCATGAGAACCGGTAGTAAGTTCTCATGCTGTGATGAGCGGTGATATCAGTAAGGTTACCGCAGTTCAGTGGCTGTGAACTGCGACAACCTTAATGACATCACCGCTCGTCACAGCAGCCAGGTTCTCACACTACGTAGTGTGAGACCCAGTATTGGCTACAGCTTCAGTCTATGAAGCTGCATTCGCTGAACGGGGCTCAATAGACTGGATGAAGAAGACGGAGATTGTCATGGGACCTCCATTTGGATTACGGCCGACCCTGTGGATTATTATTTTATTGTAATAAATGGGTAAAAAATGGAATTTCTGAGGGAGCTTTGTTTACAAAAAAGGACTTTTGTGTGCGCGTGTGTGTGTTTCTTTCTTTTGACTTTTGTGTGCTTTTTTTTACTATGGGGTTAGTAATAACGTTGTCTGACAGACGCCTCTCCATTACTAACCTCTGGGCTTGATGTCAGCGGATATTACACAGCTGACATCAACCCTAAAACCATTACCTTGATTGCCATCGCACAAGGGCAATCGGGAAGAGCTGAAGCAAAACGCCAGATTGGCGCATCTAATAGTTGCGCCATTTCTGGAGTAGCTGAGCGCTTGCCTTATTAGGCTGGAAAAGGGCCAATATCCAGACGAATAAGACCAGCTCACAGCTGTCTGCTTTCCCGTAAATGGTTAGTAAAAATAGGGGGGAACCCCACGCCATTTTATTTACATTTATTCCTAAAAAGCTTCCCAGAGCTGACTGCTATCTCTCTCTGTCTCTAACTATCAATCTATACCTGTATAAGATTGCTTTATTAGTTAGAAAACTAGCTTTAAATTACAGTATGTAAAAGATTATGTTAAAAACGCATTGCATACGGATTGCATACACATGTCATACGGATGTTAGTTGAGAAAAATCGCATTGTACTTGCATGACACTCATCCGACTTTTCAGGAACACCGGAGTGATTTTTTATCGGCAGATGAGAGTGAGCCCTAAAAATCCTGGAAAACTAACCACAGATCTTCTGTGCATGTTGCTTGGGCAAATTCTTCTGTCTCTTCATGTAATCCCAAACAGACTCGACGATGTTTAGATCAGCGCTTTGTAGGGACCATATCAAAAATTTCAGTCCATCATGACAACTGTTGCAGTTTTTTTGCTACATATTGTATCCATTCCAATAAGTTGGAAAAAATATGCGACAAAATGTGTGTAAACAACGTGACAAATGTACCAAAAATACAGCAAAAATGGGTGTATTATACGCAACATTTTTTATGAAAAAATTCTGGTGTAAATCCTGTGTTGGGGAAAATACTGTGTATAATACCGTTTTTGTGTTTGTCACTTTTACATGTCGATTTTTCCCTGCTCATTAGTATGCATAAAATCAGCAGCAAAAAAGAATGAATTGACATGCTGCAGATTGAAATCTGCAAGGAATAAAAAAGCTTCAGTAGGCTCATTCACTTTTCTGGTACTAGGAAATCCTTTAGATTTTGTGACAAAACTGTGCAGAAAAAACATGACAAAAAACGCATTGTGTGCCAATAACCTTAAGCTAAGTTCACACATTGCATTTTTGCAGAAAGTGAAAAAGTCTTAAAAAAACCCAACGGTGTTTTTCATGGAACTTTTGCAATGTTTTTGGTGAATAAAACTTACTTTATTAAACATACTGTAGACATATCGTATATATAATGCACACCCAAAAACGCTGCAAAACAAAAGCTGAAAAACAGGCTTTTTAAATAAAGCGTTATTCCTACCAAGAGAACAGGTTTTGGCTGCAGAAAAAAAGCAGCCATAACCCTGCATTTGGGCATAACCTTACAGTAACAAGCTATCCTCAGCTAGCATGGCCTGAAATGGTAACTATGAGACAATGAGACACGGAAGGGGCAGATCCTAACGCAAATGTCTTTTTTTTTCTAAATACCGTGGTCTTTAACATAGATAGTGATCTCCCAAACCAAATGAACTGGTCTCATATATTGGTATCATAGATTTAGCTAATACTGAATTGTTAGATGTGATTGCAATGAGAAAAAAAAGAGGATGGCGAAAATTTTTAGTTGTATAACTCTTGTAATTGGTGAAACTCATTACAAGATACATCTCGGGCAAAAATAGAAAATTCTAAATTTTCCAACAGGTTGAACATACACGTCAGATAATACTTTCCTCTCGGATAAAAGGTACATAGAGGTCACTGGTAGCAGGGGTCTTTTTCAGATGTTCATGAAACATGGTCCGAGTATGGACTGTGATATGTGTACTGAGGATCTTCTGACCTGCACTTGACAGCTTGATAGGCCATATCTGATGTTGTAAAGTTTGGGTTGGGAAACATGCAATCAGGCCGTACATCACAATCCATAGTCAGACTATATTTCACAGGTATCTAAACAAGGCTTAAGAGATAGTATATTATTCTTTAATCATTAACATTGCAGAAACAAATTTAGACATGGCAAGAATGGGTTCAAGCAGCCAAATATTAGAACCACAAGACAAATAACATGAAGGGTAATCATTGATGAAGAAAATTATGTTATTTTCATAAGCTCATATTACAACACTATGGAGAAAATGGTTTGTGCATATTCTAAAACTAAAACAATATTATCCTATGATCAGAAAAGCAAACACTATTGACAGTTGCACACTTACATTTGGACGATGTCATTACCCATTACTGGTAGCAGTTTAACAGTGAATTATTAAGATACTAGAAAACCACCAATACCACAAGTGTATTTGGAGCTTTTGAAGGCAATCATGAAAAATACTCCACCCAAACCTCTAGAAGCCATCCATTCAGGTCTTACAACCACAATTCATGATACTTACTTCATACTACATAAACATTACCAAAGTGAAGGAAAATTAAGGAACAAAATGCAAATACCAAGACAAAAGAATTAGAGAGTAGTAAAAATAATGGGACTGAAATCAATGAATGTGAAAAAGCCAATAAAAATGAAGTAATTCTTTCAGATAAAGCCATAAGGATGAAGCCAATTCTGAAACCATTTCCTTTTTTATTCTTAGCAGGTCAAAAATTTGGCTCCAATTATTTTAAAGCAGAGCTATTTCTCAGCATAATAATAATTAATTAAACTTAACAGTATTCAGGAATCTTGTGGTGGAAGAACTTTATGTTCTTTGGTTATGCAGGTGACTTGGAATAGTAAATAAAAATGGTCCCTGACTGATCTAAATACATATATTGCACTTAGAACCTCATCTTTTCTCTCATTACCTAACCTTCCTGGGTCTATATGAAACATTGATGACATCCTGAAACACAGCCATCACTGTAGCAACCTCTTACTCAGCCTTCAGTTTACTTATGCTCCCCGCTTCAGCAACAGACATAGTGTAGATGACAGCTTGTCTTATCAGAGAACTGTTCTTTCAATCCACGTCTACCTCTACTGTCCTTTTTAAGCAAACTCTGTCTCAACCTTCCCTCCAAACCTCTAAGTAGCAATCATTTACCATCCACCAGGCCCTGTATCACTTATTATGACCACGTCACTACCTAGCTCCTGCACTTGCTTTCATTTAAAAAGGCCCCATCATCATGGCTGACTTCATCATCCCAAATGACACATGCCATCTATCTGCCCCCAAACTTTTCCCTCCTTCTTCTGGCTTCTCAACATGTTGCTTCATAGCCACTCATGAAGAGGGCCACACATTAGAACATATTTACCCATTTCCATTCCCTATCCTTTAACCTGTTAAAGGTTTATGAATAACGTACCATTAGCGAAACATATAGACATGGGAACACTGGGTTCAAGAAGCTGTCTATAAGAACGACAAGACAAATAACATAGTGTGTAATCGTTTAGGATCAAGTCAATTTCACAAGCCCGTATTTAAACATTGAGAAAATATAGTATTCTAAGCTAACTTTACAAATAGTTGCTTTAGGCAAAACTTTTCTAATAAATGGCTGATGACATTACCCATTACCTCTAGAAGTTTGACAGTGAATTATTAAGGTGCTAGAAAAACCACAAGCATGAATATTTGGAGATTTAGAAAGTAATCATGACAAATACTCCACTGTCTTTCCCTATTACCTTTCAGACTGTCACCTCCCATGGACTGGGTCTTCTTTCCTTCTGTGCCAGTCAGTTATTGTTTGAGCTTATTTTTATTATTCTTGCTATATTAATTGGCTCGTGTCTTAAACTTATGCAACAAAACTGTGGGGCTATTTAAAGAAATGCATTTATTTTGCACTAAAAATTTTATTTGAATAAATTGAGCTTAGATGACCACTAGATAAAACTCAAGATACACAGAAGTCCCAGCTATCAAGCAAACAACTATTTATAATGCACTTTTTTCACAATGGACTAAAATTATTGAAATAATAATTCTAAGAGGAAAAAAAACACTGCATAAAACTGAACATAAAAAGGATATGGACATTTACTTCATGCCTTCCCACATTCCAAAATAGGTTATTACTTTACATTAATGTAGCTGTTTGAGGCCAAGTTTTTTGCATGATGAGTTGTAGTTTCTTACTTATGATTTGGGCGTACATATAATTTTGCATTTCAGTTAACTGATGAATAATTTCTTGGCTAAAAAATACAGTATATCTAATGCATTCTCCTCTTTTTGTTTAAACCATAAAACTCTATTTTTAATGTCCATTACAACATTTTCATACTTTATCTTTATGTTTAAACTACAATGACAAGCATTTACAAAGGGCCTCGCTTTTGTGTTTGCATGGGTGAATCCCGGCAATTTTGTCTTGTAAGATCACAGAGGTAAAAAGTCAGTTACTCCGTAAACATCTCAATCCCCCTTATTCTGACTAAGTACGTGGTGCCCACTATCAGGCACATGCACTCATGAGATGTGCGCCCAACAGTGGCCACAGGATTGATGATTATGCATTTCTCCACCATAGGGGCTCATTGTAAAAACTCATAAAGCACAGTATACATTTCTTTGCAGTGGCCATTTTTATAGGAAAGCACAATCTGTTGAGCTTTTCTATACAGTAAAATTCATGCTATACAGTCACATACTGGCCAGATGTAGGCCAAAAAGAACACGTTTGACCTCTTTCTGGTAAATAGGGTCCTTTGAGAACAAAACAATTTACAGTATTGTGCAGAGTATGGAAAAAAATGCTGCAAAGAATATTTTAAAAAATAGAAATTGTAATTAACAAAATGTAAAGTGAATGAACAAAAGAAAAAAACTACCGTAAATCAAATGAATATTTTGTGTGACCACCCTTTGCCTTCAATACACCATCAATTCTTCTAGGTACACTTGTACACAACTGTTGAAAGAACTCGGCAAGAATGTTTTTCCAAACAACTAATAAAACTAACCACAGATCTCCTATGGATATAGACTTATTCAAATACTTCTGTCTCTTTATGTATTCCCAGACAGACTCGAAGGTGTTGAGATCAGGGCTCAGTGGTGGGTACATCATAACTATTTATGACTTTGTTCTTAATGATATTGGCTCTATGTTAGCAGAATAAATTTGTAATCAGACACCTCATTTATGGTATTGCATGATGGATAAGTATCTGCCTGTATTTCTAAGCATAAAGAACACCATTAATCCTGAACAAACCCCTAACCCTATTTGCTGAAATGCAGCCCCAGTCTTCTAAGCAACCTCCATAATGCTCCATTGTTGTCAGCAGACACATTATTTTACTGCTCTTCAGTCCTTTGATAAACAAGAGGCTTTCTATTACTGCCAAATATTTCAAATTTTAATTAATCAGTCCTGAGCACCTGCTGCTATTTTTTTCTGTGTTTTTGTGCATAGTTGATTCACATGGCCTCAATTTTATGTAAAAGTTGTGTTTTTTTAGCCGCAACTCTTCCATGAACACCACATCTGACCAGAATTCTCCAGACGGTAAATGGATGCAGATGGATCCCACTGTTGCTGCTAGTTCAGAGCTGATTGCACTGCTGGGCATCTTCCAATTTATAAGTGAAGTATGATGTCTGTTTCATCTGCTACACTAAGTTTCCTTGGCCGACCACTGTGTCTATGATTCTCAATGTAGCCCATTTCTTGGTACTTCTGCAGAAGAGCTTGAACAGCACATTTTGAAACCCCTGTCTGCTTTGAAATCTTTGCCTAAAGGGGCCTTTACACATAGCGAGATCGCTAGCGATATCGCTCAAGCTTCACCGATTTTGTGACGCAACAGCGATCTCGCTAGCAATCTCGCTTCGTGTGAAATGTAGCGGCGACCAGCCCCCCCGCTGTTTATCGCTGATCGTGCTTGAATGCGCTGGTCCATTTTTCCATCATTGGCATCCTAATCGCTGTGTTTGAAGCTTAAAAACGACGAGCGACCTCGTAAGCGACGCAGAGCTCAGCGATGCAGGCGTGACAAAGCTATGTTACCGGTCACGCCCCCTCTGCCCCTATTGGTGTGTACAGTGCTCCCAATGTGTGAAAATTGGGCGACTTAAAAGACAATGTGAACAATGCTGGTATTGAAGTAAACCACAGTGCTTGAGAGATATAAACTGTAGCGCTAATACGTTCTTTTGTTATGATGCCGCCAGCCAATGAGAGCGCAGCAGTGACCACCAATCAGTGCTGGGGGGCGTTGAAAGGGAAATGCTGAAGCACGCCCACCGAGGTTGGAATCGGTGACAATAAAGTAGTGTGACAAGGATTCAACGACCGGCGATGTCGTTATGCAAATCGCTGATCTGTCTTGCGTCGTTGAGGAGATCGGACTGTTTGAAAGCTAATTAGCGATCATGTAACGACGCACCAGCGATCTTTGCCTGGTCGGATCGTTATCGTGATCGCTGGTGCATCGCTATGTGTAAAGGCCCCTTAAGAGAGACCTTAATAATGCAGTATAACAGCCTTGTTGCTGTGCTCACTTTTCGATGGTGTATGACCTGTGACACGAAACTATCTTTCACAATGTCGTATTTGCAGCAGAGATTGGCTGTTCCTCATCCAATTGTAAGCCTCCTACACAGTTGTTTATGTATATAATAATAACTGTGTTTTATTCTACCTATGAAAATGATCATTATCACCATTATAACTGGTTACTCATGCACCTGACTATATCCCTGCATAATCCCCTAACTTATGTAAGTGTACCTAGAAGAATTATGCAAAGGGCAAAGGGTGGTCACACCAAATATTGATTTGTTTTAGATTTCTCTTTTGCTCATTAACTTTGCATTTTGTTAATTAAAAAAATAAGTTAACATTTCTATTCTGAAAGCATTCTTATTTTGCAGCATTTTTCCCCCACACCTACCCAAAATGTTTGCACAGTACTTCATGTCAGGAAAAGCTCCTGTCCTGCCATATATTGTAGGCAAAGTGCACAGATGCAGTGTGCACGTAACCTAAGACTGAGTAATTAACTGTTTTAAGTCTTTACTTGAGGACTGAAAGTGTAATACACTAAATAAAATAATTTACAGTATGTAGACATGCAATTAGTCAACTCTTTACGTTCTACATTTTCAAAATAAAACAAAAAGATCTTCCACGTTCAGAAAAATTACACACAACGAGATACTGAGCATACTCTATCTAATATTAGCAAATGTACATTTACAGCTTTCTTCATACCTGCACCATTATGACCACATTTCTATTTCGCTAAGGGAGCAGCAAAACACAAAATAATGTCAGTGACTGGGCCCACACATGGCAGTCATTTGTCAGCTTTCCATAACATTGGTTACTAGTTTATGGCTGCTACTTTTGGCAAACTCTGTGACACATACAAATTACAAGTGAATGGGTTCGAAAATATGATCTATAGGAATTTAGAGGAAAAAAGGAAGCGTGTGTTCAAAGCAACATGTCACAACATATTTACCCTCACTTTTCTATATATCTCCACTGTTTGCGCAGATAATCCAGATACCACAACATTTGGGTAATTCCAACAATTCCTCACTCAGATGCAAACATAGGTCCCTAAATAATGGCTGTGATGATGGAAAGATCCTATTCATACAAAGTCATTACAGCAGAGTGTGGACATACAGAGATGTGGAAATACAGAAATTGAAGCATGCACCAGAGATTTTGTTAGTGGTCTTCCTTGAAATAATAACAGAAACGACAACATATTTTTTAAAATAAAAGGTTCAGGCTGATCCTGATAACTGTATGACAGATAAAAGAGAATTATGCCCCCGGCCTGACACAGCAGGCCCCGATACAGAGCCAGTGTCAGTCAGGGCTGGGGGCCATGGTTTGAAACCGTCACGGGGCGGCGCCGGCTCTGGTTCAGTTACCACTCTGAAAATACAGATCAGCCAGTGCGGTGACTGATACCGCGGGCCCCCAACCCCCGTGACTGAAGCCGGAAGGCTGTCGGGGATAATAAAGTTAATTTTCTCCTTGCAGCATTAGGCTAAGTGCGGGCACTGGGCAGGTTAGTAACGCTATTAACCTGCTGATTAACCACATATCTGCAGGCTAATAGCGTTTTTTTTCTGGTGACAGGATTCATTAAAAGCTCTCTTTCTTTCATTGCCAAGGGAAAAATCTACAGTGTAAATCTGTGGCATAATTGCTGTGTTGTAGATTTCAAATCTGCATGAGACCTTAAATTCCGCTGCAGATTTTTCACACAGCACAAGAATAAGATTTCCTATAATCTTATGAACAAAGCTGGTTCTGTAAAATGCATAGTGTGGTCCACATGCAAATCCATGGCAGAAAATCCATTGTGTATCCATCTAGTGCGGACATATCCTCAGTAGTTTTTCTTAGAAACGGATAAGACTTGAGGTTATTCCAATTTGTTGTCAATCTACCTCCTTTCATAGAGAAATGTCCCAATTTTGGAAAAAATTTAACATTGATATATATTTCTATATCAGTATATGGATAAATAATAATTGGCAAATGAGGTCATGCCTAATAATTTTTTAACTCCTAATTTACAAGATTACAGTTTGCTGTCAGTAATGGGATTATCATATGTCCTAAACTAATCCTGCAGCTGTAGTTTGTTGCTTCTATATAGTCCTATGTGAGCTAGACACAGCCATTGCACACATTTTTTCCTGTCCAGGACTCGATACAGAGCTACTACCAGCTCTGGTACATTGGGAAAAAAACAGAGGATACCCTCTTTGAATATACCCTGAAATGTTTCCATTTTCTGACAGCATGCAGAGGAAAATGTAAAGGCTAGAAACAAAATGCTTATCAAAAGGGTGGAAAAATATTTAGAATTGAGAGTCCTCAGTGGTTGATACCTTTTAATGGCTAACTGAAAAGATGGTAACAAATTGCAAGCTTTCGAGACTACTCAGGTCTCTTCATCAGGCAGAAGGGTGCACCTTTGCATCACTGCCTTTGAGGATTTTTTTTTGTCTAGTTTTGTTTATTTTGGGTGTTTTATTTTGCTTGCAACCTATTCATTATTCTGTTTTCTTTTTCAGTCCATTTTATATGTGCTTGTCTAGTAGTTTTTGTTTTCCTCTTTGAGTGGAATCTAGCAATTCCAGATGTTTTAGGTTGACTTATCAATTGCAACTTTTTAAAAATTTGCTAAATTTTGCACAATTTCACTCCAGTCCCTCTCCTAGTGTATTTTCGAGTACGCCAGTACTCTGGCACTGTTTTTATGACTGACAGCAGAATCAGAATTAGGTCCAGCGGTCAGTCAGGGCCAGGAGCGCGGTTACTGCCACCACTCTTTATACACAGAGCGGTGACTGAACCTGCGCCGGCACCACTCCTATGACTGAAACGCTGCAAGGGGGTAATAAAGTTAATTTCCTCTTGGCAGCGGGGATCTAAGTGCCGGTGCCGGGCAGGTTCACAACGCTATTAACCTGCAGATTAACCCCATATCCACAGGTTAAGAGCATTTTTTCACGTGACTGGTTTGCTTTAAACAGTATCAATGTACACAGTGCTGGATATATAACATACACTAACTTTGACGTATACATAATATTGCACATCCCAAACAGATATCATTAGGAAATTAAGCCACAATGACGCCGCTACAACTACACCTAAATCCACACGTAGAGTCTTAGATATCAGCATACAGAAAGAAATAATATATGGAAGGCAAACATGCCTTTTACATCGATCCAATAAAGGAGCAATTATAATTTACAATGAAGTACATACTAATGGAATAGTGAACAGAGAAAAAACATCGTGCACTAAGGGACCCTGTCAGCTGATTCTGTCCGAACCATGAGATATTGTTCTGAATTGCTGCAACACTTCTGAGGTAACGTTTTGTAAAGCCAGCTGGGAAATATGCGTTTCAGATATCCAGTCTGAAGTTGGTCCCTGGTGGCTTCTCCTCACCCCACACTGCCTTACCTGATAGGTCTGTCTCTAAACATACAGGGAGATACCCGTTAGTCATGGGAAAGTGCAGGAAGAAGCTGCCGGAGACAAACCTCAAACTAGTCACCCGAGACGCATAGTCCCTGACTGGAATTTCAAAGTGTGTTTTCTCAGAAACAACACAACTTTTCAGAGTGAAACGTAAACGGCTGAAGTAACTTCGCTAATGTCCAATTCATGCTGCCCATTGTTCAGTAGATCATCCGTTAAGTCCCCTTTAACAATAGATGACACGTAGGTCACTATGAGTACAATAAACAGAATTATCACTTACTTTGCACTGGCCGGATACGCATACTGCCGTCCCATTGTGGTCACACGCTGTCCCATCTATTACTTTTTCAGCTTGCCTCACGTAGAACCTGTAACCCATCGCCCTACATGTCAGCTCACACTTCAGAGTGTTTCCTAGAAAATTAAATCAGATTCTTTTAGACTCAATTAAATGTTCTTTTTACACAATTACATGTTCTAAAGATGCTCAGTAAGTGATTATCACAAATGCATGGCTATCAAAATAATGAGCATAGTGTTTTCAGATCATATAACACTAGAACTACCGATGGAGTCAATTTTCCTCGCAATTTTTATGTCTCTTTTGTGACTACATTTTTACGAATTCCGGCTTGAGAGTCGGTAACTTTTACTCATTTAGGATGCGAAAAAAGATTTTGTGACAATAAATAATTTTTGAAAAAAAGAGTGCCTTACTTTCAAAATTTACCTTTATTTACCAAAGGGAGTCATTTTGACTTCTTACTATATTTTGCTAGTCTTTGTCTCTAAATGTTATTATTTCTTTTAGTTTTCATTTACTTGCATGTTTAGAATAAGTTTAGAGTAAATGTTGGCTGGCTTAGACTTATAATAATTAGCATTTTTGCAAATATACTTGACATACACAGGACATATACAGGACATCTGTCAGTGAACTCTAGAGTGTACTACATAATTTCTGTAGAATATGGCCTGCAGTTTTGCTAATTGTTAATATGGCTAGAAGAAGTGCGCTAATGCCTGACAATATTCTTGCTATTTTGCATTCTATACCGGAGGATGAAATTAAAGTTACAACAATACCAGGGGCAAGAAACTCTAAAAATAAACGAAAACAAGCCAGGAGTCAAAATGACTCCATTCGGTAGTTCTGAGGGGAGGGGGTGACCAGTCTGGTAGTCCTAGTGATAAAGTAAAAGTGGGAAAGTGTGTTGCCAGTAGCACTGAATCAGGTAGCAGGTCTCACTTTCAAGATCTCAGTTAATAGAGATTTTCTTGTTTCCCTATGTGGCCCATTCCTTATCTTGAATATGATATTAACTCCAATTTCTCACAAACCAAATTCAGTACAATATGAAGACATAGTAGAAGAGCCTTGACAGGCTGCAATGCACATTTCAACCCCTGGGTGGCCACCCAGTGACTCATCCAGTAGATTTTCCTCAAAATTAAAATTACAACACCAAGAAGAAAAAGTTGTGGAATTATGGAAATCAAGGATCAATAGATGTGGAAATGATATGCAAATGGTGAAATAATGGGAAAAAAAATTAAAACTATCTTGATTTATTCAGAATCAAGTAATAATAATATCATCTGTTAGCCATCCATGTCTCCGTTTTTTACTTCCATGTGACATCTGTGTGACATTTGTTTTTGTACATCAACATTTTAAAATGTATTTGGTGAAATACACTTTCCTAGGATAATAATGGCGATGTATCTGTAAAAATCAGATGCTACAAAGATAATCCACATGGGATCTGATTTTTTTTTCACACACCCATAAACTTGTATAACCCATATTCAGATGGAAATAGTGCAGGCAGACTTTTTGTTCACATGGACATCTTGTCTATGTGAAAAATAGGTCATTTGAACGGTCCTATTGGAATACATTGGTCAGAGTGCTGTCCGATTTTTCCTCGGACAGCACAAACCTGTATAATATGCTCATCTGAAAGAGCTTTTAGGCTACATCCACGGATCTGTCTGAGTGTTACCATTTGTGAGAAATGGACTGATTTTTCTCTCAGGTGTCATCCTAGTTGCATATGATATTTTTCCACTGAAGCGGGTAGACTGTCTGAACTTTTTTTTCTCCATTGACTCTTAGTATTGGATCAGTCAAAAAATAGTGAAACTAAGATGGTAAACTATGTTAGACCACGTTCACACATTCAGTATTTGGTCAGTTTTTCACCTCAGCAGTGGGTGAGAAATGCAGAAGTGGTGACAGTTTCTATTATACTTTTCCTCTGATTGTTCCTCTCCTGGTTTTGGCTTAGAAATACTGAGGTAAAACACTGACCAAAGACTGAACATATGAATGTGGCCATATTCTGAGGAGAAACGGATCCGGTTTTCAAACTGATGTGGGTTTGGATCAATAAAACTATGTGTCCGTGTTCTGTCTCTTTTTTCTTGTGTCACACAGATATGTGAACGCAGCCTTAGGGCTGTTTCAGATGTCTGTGATAATCGGTCCAATGTCAGATCGCAATACATGGGCTGACCGCACATCTGACCCGAGCGGGACACCTTCATAGAAATGTATGGAGCTATCACGCCCGGGTCAGGAGATGTGCAGACAGCCCGTGTATTGTCATTCGACATCTGACCGATTATCACTGACATCTTAAATAGCCTTTAGTAGGGATAGTGTAGATGATCTCAAGAGTCTGTGCAGTGAGAAATTGGTTTTAAAACAAATTAATAGGAAATGTATTTTACCATAAATAGATATTTTCCTTCCTGGTAATCGGTTATATCTAGTAAAGTCACCGAGAACATAGGAATGCTCTCCATGTTTGGACCCAGAAATTCCCATGTGTGGAGCTTTCTCTTTAGCCCTAACACTTCACGAGGGGTCACTTACTTGAGTGCGCAAAAAATGAAGTTCAGATGAGCTAAGTCATGTCTGCACAGGACACCGATATAATCAGATTTCACCATCATCCTAAATAAGCTTGCTCAGCTATGAACAGACTTGATGACTGATTTATTAGTGTGTCAATCATAGCAAGTCCTGAAAAACACGAGGAAGCAATTATGATTGCTCTACTTACAGGATTAAACAATTGGGAAAAGTACTCTCCATCGCACATGATGAAGATGCTCTGATGTGTCGCCAGCTAAGAAACCACATCATTGTCAGTGTGTAATCATCAACATATTACACATATATGACATATACATTATGTGCCTCTTACAAAAGAATCCCCATAACCACATCTTTTCAGGCACATCCCTGTACTAGGCAGAACACACTGTTTAGCTTTCCAGCAGCTGACACAAGAGAAAAAGGGATAAAATACAGCTTCAACATAGATCTGTCCCTAGATTTCCAAATACAAACTACATACATTATTAAACAGATTTCTCATACCTTATGAGATAAGTGTATTTATTTTGAAAAGTGGTGACAGAATGGCTGTATAATCCGGATACTACCGTTGATTTAATTGTTATTTCATAAATCAATAGTGCACATGAAACCAAAACTCATTTTAAAGAAGTAGATAAGAATGTTCCATTCATTTCTCTAGTAGTCACTAAAAGAAGTAACAAACATTCCCTACAACCAATATTGTCGGATTAGGCGCAATTGCAGTAATTTATGCAACTTTGAACAACAAGCTGATACCCTTAGGCTAAGTGCAGACGGTGCGGATTCTGCTGAGGAATTTTCCGCGCAGATTTTGGTAAATCCGCAGGTAAAATGACCTGGGTTTTACCTGCGGATTTGATGCGGATTTGCCGTGGTTTTTGTGCGGATTTCCCCAGCGGTTTCAGACCTGCGGATTTCTATTTAGAGCAGGTCTGACAACGCTGTGGAACTGCACAAAAGAAGTGACATGCTGCGGATTTAAATCCGCACCAAATCTGCGCGGAAAAATCCGCAGAATGTGCACTGCGTTTTTTTTTTAACACTGAATCTAATGCTACTGTACATCACTTGCAGTTCTGCTGCGGATCTGCAGCGGAAAATCCGCTGTGGATCCGCAGCAGAATCCGCAACGTGTGCACATAGCCTTAGGGAGCAATTTACTAACCAATGCTACCCTAAAAGCTTAATCAAGCGTACCTATCAAAGGACAAGGGGCTCACACAGCAACAATTCTTGGAACTCAGATCCCAGGACAAAAAAAAGGTAACAAATGAGTTTGCAAGTAACTTTATAACTATTTATAATTCAGCTCATTTGCCTGTAAGGAAAGTGCTACAAAAGCATTGGCACATCGACCAACTGTGAGTTACTTTCAGAAGGGCACCCACTTTGAGAAACATACTAGCTCCAAGTCGCCTGAAGTTCTTTGGAAGTAACTTGACACAGAAGACCTTGAACATGGAGCCCCCCAGCATTTTTAAATCCAAATCAAAACAAAAAATGCCTCTGCTGCAAATACATTTTGCACAATACACAATTTTTTCAGATCAAGTGAAATAAGGGAAACCATCCCTTTAAAAACTTATGACTTTCCAGACCCAATTCATAGTCTACGTTATTGAGTGTAAAAGCGTGCTGCAGTACATTGGTAGGACAAAGCAAACTTTACATAGAAGGCTTAATTCACATGGAGCTAATATTGCCAAAGGCTTTATGTATCATGATCTCTCCAGACATTGTACCAATGAATATGGCAAAGACACTGCATGTATTTCTATTGTCCCAATTGAGTTTATTTCCCCCTGAAACCACCAATCATATGGACATCTTCAAAAATAAGGAATTTATTGAATCTATAGTGTCACAACTCTGTTGTCAGAATACTCAGGGCCAGGTGCTCCTTCCCTGTCCCTAAAGCTAGGGGCACACTAGCTATCCCTGCTCCCCAGATTACTTTTAATGGTGATGACACTGGGTCCACAAACCTTGGTGACGTCCTGAATCAGCCCTATATCTGTCCCCCTCGTCATCAAGGGAAATGTAGAGTATGTATATACACAAGCCAGACTAACAAGGGAGGATGTACAGGGATAAATGAAAATACCTAACATTCAAATATGCCCTTAAAGACAACAGAGAGGAACACCAAGAAGAAAAAGGATGCAAACAAAATAGGAAAGGAAAAGAAATTGCATACATCAGAAACACCAAGCAACAATCACAGATAAAAACTCCAAACGCCTCTACCAACAACTCCAAATCAGGCAGTACAAGTCTAACAATCCAGATTGCCAGAGGCAAGCATATATATGAGAGGGAAGTGACCAACACTGAACAGCTGAGATCATCCAAGCAGGAAAGCTTCAGAGACTCTCAGTTGAATAGTGTAATCCCTGCACTGCTAACAGAAACCTGGTGGTGTGGTTATATCCAGAGAGTGTCAGTATCATCTGTTTTTTCACAGCACTTGACCTGAAAATATGGTCGAGTGAACTTGGCTTTACAATGAGAGAGATAATGAGTCCAAGTAAATTCAACGACAGCTGTGACTTGTACAACTGTCTGTCTGCGATCTCCACAGCAGGACAGATGCTGTAGAGCTGTCTATCAGGCTAGGTGGGTGGAGAATGAGCTTAAAAGTTCAAAATGAATTGTACAGTCATGCTGATAAGGCTATTCAACGAAAGTACTCCTGCTTCATTTGGTCTACGAGATCTAATTAATAATATCTGCAGGTTGCAGAATAAACGCTGCAGGCAAATCTGCTTTGACGGCTCGCTCATACCATTATATAAATCAGTCGAGTGACATCTTAATTCTTTTCTAACGGATAGCACTCGGACCAGTCTTATTTAATGAGGCAGTGCTGATGACCGATTTTTTTTTCTCTGACAGAATCTGTCAGAGAAATAAAGATCACTCCGAAATCGGATGGGTGCGAGAAAAAAAAATCGGATACCTTGCAGGGCCCCAGTACAGCATCCGATTTTTACAGATACATTGCAGTTCTATAACATAAGAAACTGTAAATGGTCATGTAAATGATTAATAGCTGCTGCTGTAAAAAAACAGACTGTATACAGATGACAAGGGAGAAAAACATTGTACCACTTTTCTGGATGAAAATCGTACCGATTGTTTACATGCCCATGTGACCCCGGCCTAAAGGGATTTTCCAGGATCAAATTACTAATGGCGACAGTCATCAATATGTCTTATATGCATAGACTTGAGTTTCTTGTTTTTTTCTAAAAGGGATCATCTCACACAAAGTAAGATATAATAGCGAGTTACTAGAAAACTGGCTTCATGAAAACTTCATAAAAATGAAGTGTAACAGAATCACAAGGAACATATAGCAAGGGTATTATATTAGAAGTTAACAAATGTCACAATCTCTGAAATCAAAACTTATTGTTTGTCATCCCTAAAAAACCAACAAGCATTGAGCACACATGTACAATCTGCCTCCTAGAGCAAAATGTACCAAGTCCAAAAATTCTGTTATCACAGTTCATCCACTTGGCCACTAGATGTCAATACTCTACCTTTATTAGCTGCATAATAACACGCAAATAGCACATTAGACTAGTAACAGCTCTTACTGAATGGGCTGAGAATTAGAATGAAGATGGGATAAAAACTTCAGTTTGGAAGAATCACACATTTATAAAGATGGTAAAACTGATCCATCTGACTTGCAGTAAATCAGAGTAATTTGTAATCTTTACAATATAAAATCCGTTTGATAATATCAAAATTTGCAGAAAAATATGGTCCTAAAATAGATAGTAAGAAACCTTATGAAAATATTTCAGAAGGACCAGTGTTGGAGCAAGCAAAAGAAACAGGGAGGTACACTAGTACGTACAAATACATAAATATACAAGCACTGACCCAAACATTTCAAAAATCTAAATGCTGGGTATGGAGACGTTACCAGATTTTACTTTAGATTGAAAAATCAACTTCTGGCTGCAGTGTTTGTAAGACCATGAACGACACAAATGTACAAAAGAATCAGTCTTTTTTACAGCAGCAGCTATTAATCATTTACAGAACCGTTTACAGTTTCCTATGTTACAGGATTGCAATGTATCAAAAAAATTGGATGCTAAACTGTACCATACGATTTTTCTGGCACCCATAGATTTGAATGGGTGCATCTCATCCAATTTACAAAAGAAAGAAGTGCATGCTGAGACTTTTCTTTGGACACACAGATTTGGTCAGTGTTAAAAATCGGTCATCTGCACACTGCCCCACTGAATAACATTGGTTGGAGTGCAATTCGTTTTTTAACGGACAGTACTCGGACTGAAAATACAGTCGTCTACTCAAGCCCTACCAGCGAATATGTGAATCCAGACTAAAGCTTTTATTGTTAAGAAGATCAGTAAGGCTGACGAAGGAGAAGCAAATCTATAAAGGTCTAAGTTTCATGGTAGGTCCGCAAAGCCCAGAAATGCAGCAAATTTTTTTGCAGATTTGCACAAATTTGAACAAATTTCATCCACAAGTAGCAGAATTTTTTTATACGCCAAATCTGATATTGGGAGGGAATATTGAAATTTTGAAAGAAATATGTATTTTTCTTCTGAGTGTGAATCCGCTCTTATTTTATGCAACTTTTTTGTAGAAAACCAATTCCCTTTTATACATATATGTTCCTATTTTTTAAATTATCTTATATAAGTTACCATTTATGTCATTTGACATATACTGTACAGGGTGGGCCATTTATATGGATACACCTAAATAAAACGGGATTGGTTGGTGATATCAACTTCCTGTTTATGGCACATAAGTATATGGGAGGGGGAAAACTTTTCAAGATGGGTGGTGACCATAGCGGCCATTTTGAAGTCGGCCATTTTGGATCCACCTTTATTTTTTCTAATGGGAAGAGGGTCATGTGACACATCAAACTTATTGAGAATTTCACAAGAAAAACAATGGTGTGCTTGGTTTTAACATAACTGTATTCTTTCATCAGTTATTTACAAGCTTATGACCACTTATAAAATGTGTTCAAAGTGCTGCTCATTGTGTTGGATTGTCAATGCAACCCTCTTCTCCCACTCTTGACACACTGATAGCAACACCGCAGAAGAAATGCTAGCACAGGCTTCCAGTATCCGTTGTTTCAGATGCTGCACATCTCGTATCTTCACAGCATAGACAATTGCCTTCAGATACGACTTGCAAAGTTGGATCAGACATGAAGCAAGGTGTATTATGAATACCAATGAATAAGGTCCTTTAGGCTTAAATGACAGAATGTCCATGTCCTGAAGTAAGGAATATCATTTTTTAGTGACTTAGTGAGTGCCGCGGTTTCTTTATGCTATTGCTGTACTTTAAAAGTCTTTATTGCTGAGCACCTGATACCATTCGATACACCGCTTAGCTGTAACACCTGGTTGCATCACTAATTCAGATACTGCAAGTTTCCTGGTGCCGCTACATCTTACCTATTCTAGTATAAGTTACTTACTCTCTACTCCTTTTGCGTGTAAAAACACTGTACTACGCTTGATGTACTACATACTTTATCCTTTCTTGCTGGTGTATTATTTTGTACTCTGTGGTTCAGGATATATGTGTCATGACTCAGCTGTCGGGTGACCCGGGACCAGTGGCTCTTTCCCTGTCCCTACCACTAAGGGGCGCCCTAGCTCGCCCTACTCCCCTGGATACTTCTGAAGGTGAAGATGCCAGGGCCGCCACCCTTGCCTTATCTCCTGAGTTAGCCCTCTGTTTGTTCTTTTCACCCACCCATATTTTTATACAATTTTGCATCTGTTTTTATATAGTGCGAGCATCCGTTTTCTTAACTGCATCCATATAACCATTTTTATTGTGAAATAAAGGTTTTTTACTTCCACAATTTTACGTGTTCTGACCTTTCATGACCACATGTTTCAGTGTGTCTGCTTTTGGGTTTTCTGAATAATTTCGAATGATCTGCCATTCACGTCCTAGCAAATATATGTAACTATACACTTTCCCTTGCTTGAGAGTTCATATATATGTTGTGATGTATATTATGTACTCAGTCCAGAATTTGTTTTTCTCGTTAGATGACACCTACATGCATATTTGTAATCTGTTGTGCAATGGGGTTGACACAGTAATGAGGACACTGGTGTTAGTGCAATACTTATGACTACATCAGCGGTATGGCTAGAAGTGGTGCAAAAATAACAGGCAAAGGTGGTTCCTTGTGAATGCTGGTGCCTACAAGCATATAGTAGGTGTGGGTGCTGTTACATCTTTTGTGATGGGGCTCAGGACCTTCGAGTCACCTCTTGACTGTAAATACTTTCAGAGTGATGGGAAAAAGACAGACGCTGCAGAACAAGGCTTTATGAAGTAATACAAATTGCATAAATATTTTTCATACATTTTTCTCCTATAAGCAATCAGTTTTGGGGAAAAATATTTGGCAAACATTACAACTTATACTAGTAAATGAGGAATGCTTTAAAGTTTCACTGTTATATTACATTGGCCAATAGTTTATTCAACACTATTATATGATTTTTTAAAAGGATAGAAAAACTGGAGATGTCATTTTACATACATATATGGCTATGACAAGGCAGATTAGCCTGAGAAAATACTGATTTCTCCATGCCTGTGCTCCCCTACTGATTTACATTAAGTCACATTCAACACCTATACATACCGTATACCATACCTGCCATCCTTCCGAGGTACAGTAAGGACTATTATGGGGATACTGGCTTTCATTACAAAAGACTGTTCAGTATTAGAGGATTGGTCTTGTGTATAAACTATTATTAGTTTTATTAAAAAAAAAGTTTTTCATTTTTTTTGGTTACTTCAAATTAATATTAAACCTCACCTTCGTCACCCAGGAGATCCCATTAAGCATTGTGGCAATTAGCAGGCTTCATTATCCAGTCTTCATTTGTGATTTACACATGAGACAACCTAGACTGATGCGTAAGGGCAGAGTATGGGAATAACAAGTAATCATGAGACCTTGTGGGAAAAAATGCAATGAGAAATCCCCAATTTACCCAACAATCCATCACCCAGATTACACCCTTTTGTAAGTGTGAATAATAACATGGTCATCAGCTATTCAAAGTATAAGAATTAATGGCTTGTAGACCCCCCACTGATATAGCCCATATCTGCCGATTACTCGAGAGATTAAGACTAGGTTTTGATTAGAGAATCCAATTTACTAAGTTAGAACAATCACTATGGAAAATACGAGCCATACCAGACTAATAGCCATTTAAAAAAATGAGCAATTAGCTGTAAATTATTTCAAACCTGTACAAATTCATCAACTCACTGACTAATAAGCTGTAGACTCAGTCAGTAAAATTCTATCCTCTCTTCACATTACAAACACATAATTGGATTTTACTTTTAGTGGCATTTCCGAGAGTAGTACTTAAGCAGGTACCATACATGATACATACAGAGGCATATGATCACTTTCAGACAACTTGAAATGGTTACTCCCAAATCCCTGCATCTACTACTAAACTTTCTTTTGTGTCATTTCCTGAGTGTTTTTTCAACGGTTTTGTCAGTTTACAATTTCTAGACGGGTTCTCCAATGGTTTTTGTGACAGTTTCCTTTTGGTCATTTTTAAAACGTAAAAAATGACATTTTTTTTTTTTTTTTGCCTAAAACACAAAGGAAATGTGTCATCTTTATCTTCAGGCCTTTTAGAGTTCATTTCATCTTCAACTTGCTTAACTTCTTAATAACAGTAATTCTGACCAGGGTGCCCAAACTTTTACATGCCACTGTATTCCTATATTTTGGCCAAAGATTAAAGAGTGCTTCTAATAAATACAAAAACCTACAAAGAACAGCAAGTATAACGCCCAGAGGTAAAATCAAATAATGTTTAATAACAACAATTAAAAGTATATGAAAAATGAAAGATGGAGAGTTTCTGAACATATTAGGTATGTGCATCAAAAGCAGTTTTGCCTTGTAGCAAAAAATCCACACTATAGGTTTATGGATGAACACAACTCAACTGTCACAAGTTAATGTAATAAACAACATATATGTGTATATGTCAGCAAATATTACCTACAGCACCAACAGGCATAGTCTTATAGAAAGGCAAGCAGAATATGACTTGGCGTGCTTGCCTAGAATATTTTCCCTTTTCTAATTAGGAAACTTTCAGCCTATAAATTATTCAGAATTTTTATCTGTTCGCCAGAGCATAGAGCATCCAGTTACACCAAGACTTTTTGTAGAGGACCTGGCAGGTCCATGAATTACACAGACAACTCACTGACATCAACTTTTTAATGATTAATTCTCCCCCCTCCCCACGAGGTGCCTTTAGATCTTTGGAAAACTACCCTTAGTTCTTGTAAAATAAAAATCATACGTTTCTAAATATATTTATACATGCCCATATATATATAATCAGTGGGTGAAATAAGGATTAAACATGTCACCATTTTTCTAAGTAAATATATTTCTAAAGGTGCTACTGACATGAAATTCTCACCGGATGTCGGTAACAACCCGTCCAATCCACACAGGCAAATAAATTAAACCATGTCATGTCAATAGCACCTTCAAAAATATATTTACTTAGAATATTGGTGTTGTGTTCAATACTTATTTCACCGGCTGTGTGTATATGTAATAGAAGTTGTCCATAACTTCCTCTGAAATGTTCACGTTTCCCCTCTAGGGCCAGAAGCAGGACCTGGATGGTATAAACATCTTGTCTTAGAATTTTTCATGAGACAGCTCTATACTATTTGTATATGATATTGTATGAACTCACATTTTGATTATTTTCTCCACAAACGTTTGTGTACAGTTGCATAAAATAATTTTTGAGAGTTTACCATCAACTTTCACATTTACAACCCTTAGTAGACTTTGAGGCTCCTTTTATTTGTACCACAAGTGAAAGTTTATGACTATTCCTGCCTCCATCACATTGCAATAAAACAAATAATAACAGATTCCGGAAACAGATTTTATTTAGTTATCAGTTATTAGCTGTTCCTCTACATGGAACGCATGATACAGTTTTGGCATGATATTTTAAGTTGTAGATAATGCGGCTTGCTCCTGCTTGAATGAGATCTGTAAAGTATTACTGCCCTGTTCTGTAGCCTTTAGTAACAATGTAAAAGTAAAATGATTGTTCTGGTGTGTATTAGGCATGGTTCTGCTACAATGCCAGTCATTTCACGCCTGCTGATCAAGAGAACTATGCTCCGTTTCCATATACAACCTTCCATTATTTTTTATTGCCTTGAGAAGGGACCATTTTACATTTAACATTTTTTTTCCGTTTGTAATCTAAACAAATTAATATTTTTACTTCATGTAATAGTTCCCTGAAGGACATTCATTGAAGCCCTTTTTTCTCTTTTCCAATAGTTAAAAAGCAATGGAGGTGACATCATATTTCACTGCAGACTCCATGAAGAAGGGCAGAAGAAATAAAATACTTTAAAGTTAATAAAAGTCATAAACTGAGTAACACTTCCAAACAACAAATGAACGAAAAAGTCATGGTAAATGTACACTAATCTAGTAACACCAGATTGGTGCCACTATTAACCATGATCATTGATATATTTCTCATTACCTGAGGCATCCATCTGTCTGAAAATATGGAGTAAATAATTTGTTCCATTATAAAACACACATATATATATATATATATATATATATATATATATATATATATATATACATATATATATATATATACACACACACACACGGTTAAAATTGTTGGTACCCCTCGTTTAGTGACAGAAAAAACCACAATGGTGATAGAAATAACTTGAATCTGACAAAAGTAGAAGACTTTGCTTTTCAACCATGCTTTCACAGAATTAAAAAAAAATAAAACTCATGAAAGATGCCTGGACAGAAATTATGGTACCCTTAACTTAATATTTTGTTGCACAACCTTTTGAGGCAATCACTGCAATCAAATGATTCCTGTAACTGCTGTTAAAGAAATGGTTAATTTCTGTTCTCTAAAAATAATAAAATAAAATAAATACTCTAAATACCAGTAAATTTTCGGTGATGGAATAACCTATGATCTGATTATCATCTATCTACAGCTCAACATTTTTCACATTTTTTATATTAATAGTCAGTTATTGCTTTTCCCAGAAATTGTGAAGGTCAGGTTCCCAGAAATTATGAAGGACATGTTGTTATTTCCAAATTTTGAATAAAATAGACAATAAACACCAAAAAACTGGTGCCTGTGTCGCCTTTACTGCCAGATATCCTTGAGAAATTGAACTGTTGAATTAGAGAACATT
>JARQOD010000004.1:380187871-380243962 GCA_033576555.1 Oophaga sylvatica | reverse complement strand
AAACAGTTCATTCAGAGACAGCAGTTCTGGTAAAAAACTGGCCGCAACCAGTTTTATTAAGGTCCACAGCAAACAAGACATAAAACAAAATCATAAACAGAAGACCTAGGCTTGTCTAGCCACTAATTACACTTAGATAGATTTCCCTATCTATCCGGGTCCCGACTCTAACAGCCGGGGCCAAAACAACACATATGTTCAGCATTTACCAGCATGGAGGTTCACAGAGTCTCCTCCTTGTGTCTGAAGGCCCATCCAACGTCCAGACTTGAGAGAGCTCCACTCCTATTCAGCCGCTATTCGCACGGATTCTGAGACTACTCCTGTGTCCGGGGTACATCGAGCACCCAGACTGAGATAGCTCAAACTCCTGGAGACTGCTTCCTGTGCCTGGACTCCCTGTCCAGACTAAGCGAGCTCTCTGACTGTGTTTGCAGACACCTACTTCTGGTCTCCTAATTAACAGCTGAATGGTTTCAGGCCTGAGCTGCAAGTGTGTGCTGAATGTAAGGTGTAGTGACCTTTCTCTACCACTAGGTTTACAAAGCCAGACATTTCCCTTATACCATACAGCACAGTACCTAGGTGAAATGTACACCCCATTCGACACATATTCCTTCACTGTCTCACATATCCCCTCCCTCTTCTCCAGACCGGAGGGCTGGTCATCCAGACCGGAGGGCTGGTCAACAATCCAAAAGAACAGCGAACTCTGGACCAGTCATGGCCTTCATCAGCTTCATCTTCACTACTGTCATCTGTATCTTCACCTGAGCCATCCGCACTACCCTGTACCCTCCCGGGCCTATGCTCTCTGCGGGCCTCAGGTGACCTGCACGGTTTCAGCTTGACCTTAGTTCCAGCCTCAGTCTCTGTATAGTGCCTCACCAGAGAAGTACGACCAGGCACGTCAGAACACCTCTGCTGATTCTTTCTCAGAACCTCTCGTACCTCCTGTCCTTGGTGCACTGACCCTGTGTCACCAACTATCCCAGGAGGTAAAGGGGGTTTTGCACCTTTCTCTAATTCCCCCTGAACTTTTTTTAGCACAACTACTTTCTTAAATATCAGTTGATTCATGAATTCTATTTCACAGAACTTAAGCTCCTCTGCCATGGTCTTTGACCATTTCAAGCTACACTGTTCAAATGATTGGCACTGTAGAAGGAGCTGATCGTTCTTCCTTTGCAGTACACATAATTCATCCTCTTCTTGTACAGGCTCACTTTGCATAAGACGCAGAGCTCTTACTTCTTTCTCCAGGAGATCCACATCTTCTAACAAGTCAAGGCTCATCATCTTTTCTGCTTTCACCTCCTCGTGTAGTTGCGGCATTTGCTCTCGCAAAGAAGAGACTCCCTGTATCCTTCCTTTTACTTCATTGTCCTTCTCAAGAAGGTGCTCATGGTTCTCATCACGCTCCTTCATCACAGTTTGAAATTTTTTCTGAGAAGTAATTAATTCCTCTGGTACCTGTGCAACCATTTTTCCTTGATCTTGCAAGGTACTGTATACACTTTCCCTGTCACTTCGTACTCTCTGTAGCAACTGCTGGCACCGCTCACGTTCCCGGCGAAGAGATAACACATCCAGTTTACACTGTTGCAGCTGCTCGCGTAATGCAACAATATCAGTCTTCATGTCTTTGGTGGAGACCTCATGGAGACGCATCTTCTCCTGTAGCTGTTGGACGTCTTTTACTACTTCGGACGCTTCTTCAGTCTTGTTCCTCACAGCCTCACTTGAGACCTCAGCTTCTGATGAGGCACCTGGCTTGGTGACCACCATTTCTATGGCTTTTTCCACCTCTGCAGCATCACCTTCAGAGTCCTTGGCATGATGCAGATCCACACCACACACCGACAACTTCTCATCTTCAACAGCCTCCACTTGTGCTGTGTTCAGTTTCAGAGTCCTGCCTTTAAAGCTCAGCTCTCCTCCTTTCACCTTAGTCTTCGCCAGGGAACCGGCCAACTGTAAAACATCTTCAGATGCCATCTTCTGTCTGGCTGTAAGGTCAGCATCAGCTTTCTTCTCAGGACTCTCAACCTCCTCTGCTACCATGCCTTCCTCATTTGCACTGGTTGCTTGATCGTCATCAGATGATTCACTATCACTATCCCTGTCTGACCCCTTTTTCTCAGCCACATCCGGCTCACCTTCAGGGTTATACAATTCATTCTCATTCTCATCCTGCTCACTGTCAGGGTTATACAATTCATTCTCATTCACATCCTGCTCACTTTCAAGGTTATACACTTCATTTTCATTCACATCCTGCTCACTGTCAGGGTTATACAATTCATTCTCATTCACATCTTGATCTGGAACCTTAGTTAACATGTCATCCACAACATTAACTTCACCATCTGGTCCCTCAAGTATGTGACTATGTGACAACCCCAGCACTATACTTCTATATAGCTCAGGTACTAGGAGCTGGCTCACGACCTCTCCCTGGACTTCAGTGTCCCTATACAACAGGTGAGTGTTTATGGCAACATGAGGTAACCTCTCCTCAGAGCCAGGCTCTTGGGAAACCTCATTTAGAACATTTATATTTTCCTGGGCCGTTTTAAGAGAGGGGTCTCGCCACTGCTCACTCTCAAAATTGTCACAGGACACAGGTAAGTCAGGGACACTCGGTTCCTGAGAACCACCATTCTCGTCTCCCAACATCACCTGCAAAGGAATTTCATCACTATCACAGTCATCATTATTATCAATATCATTATCATGATTATGATCAGTATCATCATCACTATCATGATCATCATCATTATCATTATCATGCATCAGCATCATTATCATGGTCATCATCATTATCATCATCATCATATAAGTTTAACGGCACACTAGCATTGTGTTCCGCCCCTCGGGACTGCGCACCCTCAGTAGGAGCTTCATCACACTGTCCATCAGAAACATTTCTCCCCAGAGACCCTTAGATCGGGGAAAGTCATTACCCAATATGACGGGGTGCACCAGGTTCTTCACTACCCCCACTTCATATGAAACCTCCCGAGTTTGGGGACCAAGTCCACGGCAGTCTCTGGGTAGACTTTGGTGTCTCCATGGATGCACACCACACTCAGGTGCTTATCAGGGATGAAGTCCCTATCAATCAGGCTGTCACATACGGAAGTCACTGGACTCTCTGAGTCCAAGAGGGCCTGTGCTGGGCAGTCATTTACAACCACCGGGCACACCTGTGGTCCAGTCTCTTCGGCTGAGGTGGATACACACACAGGTTCTGCACAGAGAGAGAGGGATCCGCCAACATCACAACACATAGGCTCCCCCTCTATTGGACAGTTGGCTGCAATTTCACGACATCTCCAACACTGTCCATCACACTCTCCCACCCATATGTCCCCTCGGGCCTGAACCCGCTTATCAGCATACCCCATGTCCCCAACAGCTGGAACGCTCTTACCGCGAGAGTTCAGCGTCCGGGAACTCTGAAGTGACGACCTCTCAGACGGCTGGTCACGGAGACAGTCTTTGCTGGCGAAGGCCTTCTTCATCAGGCTGACCAGACGATTGGCGTCCTGGTGGTCTCCTTGTCCGACCTCTGGCTGTACCTCAGGAGGACGTGCTTGGGTGTAGCGTTCACTATCACCTTTTCAACTCCATAATCAGGTTTGCTGACTGCAGACTCCCAACTGCATCTCCAGTCATGAACTCCCCTGGCACGGGCTGTCACCGTAACACCCAGCCGGGTAAGAATCTCCGCTTTCAGCTTGGCATAGTCTTGGCTGTCCTGCTCGCTCAGGTCAGCATAGGCCCTTTGGGCTCTCCAATCAGATAGGGGGCGACCATCATGGCCCATTCAGATAGGGGCAGATTCTCCTTCTCTGCCAATCTCTCAAACCTAGTGAGATATACCTCCACATCATCACGAAGTGTCATCTTTTTCAGGGACCGTCTTACCGCCTTCTTTACAGCGGACAAGGCAGGTGCCTTCACAACATTACTCTGGGACGAGGTGCTGAGAGCTGCAATCTGCTCCAACAACCGGTTATTCTCCTGCTGCTGCTGCTGGCACTGCAGTTGCATGCTCTGCTGGGCCTGTACCAGGTACTCAATGAGCTCCTCCATACTGCCGGACTTATCTGTCTCAACCACGGCAGTCTTATGTTGCACATTAACTTGCGCCATTTGTTCAAACAGCGCCTCCATGCTGTCATCCATGCTGTCAGACTTCTCTGTCTCAACAACGGCAGTCTTCACTCAAGACATACACACTCCACAGTCTTTTCCACAGAAAATTCAGCTCTGCTGTGCAGACACTTTTTTTTTTTCTCTGCAAACTCTATTAGGGCCACTGTCTCTTTAAGACTGCTCCAACAGCCTTTTCCTTTGCTGCTGCACACTCCACAGTCTTTTCCACAAGTTCAGCTTTGCTGTGCAGGCACACTTTTTTTTTTTTTCTTTTGCAAACTCTATTAGGGCTACTGTCTCTTTAAGACTGCTCCAATCAGACGTTTTTGCTGACACACTTTTTTTTTTTTTTTCTCTGCTGCTATTTCAACAGACTTCACCTTTATTGCTGTCTCTAAGCCACTGTGCTGCACACACATTCCAGCACCAATTGTATCAGCCACTGTGCTGCCCCAGCATTCTCCGCCAATTGTAAGCTTTTCAGGGGATATAGCTCTGGGATCGCCGTCCGGGTAGACAGAATGGCATAGAAACAGTTCATTCAGAGACAGCAGTTCTGGTAAAAAACTGGCCGCAACCAGTTTTATTAAGGTCCACAGCAACTAAGACATAAAACAAAATCATAAACAGAAGACCTAGGCTTGTCTAGCCACTAATTACACTTAGATAGATTTCCCTATCTATCCGAGTCCCGACTCTAACAGCCGGGGCCAAAACAACACATATGTTCAGCATTTACCAGCATTTACCAGCATGGAGGTTCACAGAGTCTCCTCCTTGTGTCTGAAGGCCCATCCAACGTCCAGACTTGAGAGAGCTCCACTCCTATTCAGCCGCTATTCGCACGGATTCTCACTGAGACTACTCCTGTGTCCGGGGTACATCGAGCACCCAGACTGAGATAGCTCAAACTCCTGGAGACTGCTTCTGTGCCTGGACTCCCTGTCCAGACTAAGCGAGCTCTCTGACTGTGTTTGCAGACACCTACTTCTGGTCTCCTAATTAACAGCTGAATGGTTTCAGGCCTGAGCTGCAAGTGTGTGCTGAATGTAAGGTGTAGTGACCTTTCTCTACCACTAGGTTTACAAAGCCAGACATTTCCCTTATACCATACAGCACAGTACCTAGGTGAAATGTACACCCCATTCGACACATATTCCTTCACTGTCTCACAACAGCTATTAAGTCTCCTCTCAGTCTTCTCTTTTACATGCTAAACATTCCCAAATCCTGCAACCTTTTCTCATAAGACATGGTTTGCAGAACGGTCACCATTCTGGTCACTCTTTTTTGAACTTGCTCCAGTTTGTTGATGTCTTTTTTAAAATGTGGCGTCCAAATGGACACAGTATTCCAGATGAGGTCTGACCAAAGAGGAGTAGAGGGCAATAATAACTTCACGTGATCTAGACTGTATGCTTCTGTTAATACATCCTAGAATTGCATTTGCCTTTTTTGATGCTGCATCACACTGTTGACTCATATTCAGTCTGTGATCAATTAGTATACCCAAGTCTTTTTCACATGTGCTGTTGCTTAGCCCTATTCCTCCCATTTTGTATATGCTTTTTTCATTTTTATTGCCCAGATGCAGTACTTTGCATTTTTCCCTGTTAAAAACCATTCTGTTAGTTGCTGCCCACTGCTCCAGTTTATTTATATCTTTTTGAATCCTCTCTCTCTTCTCTAGTATTAGCTACCCCTCCTAGCTTTGTGTCATCAGCAAATTTGATCAGTTTACCCTCAATTCCTTCATCTAAATCATTGATAAAGATGATGAACAATACAGGGCCCAGGACAGAGCCCAGTGGTACCCCACTTGAGACATTCTTCCAATTGGATGTGCAGCCATTTTATGACCACTCTTTGGGTCAGATCACTAAGCCAGTTATGAATCCAATTAACAGTTGCCTTGTCCATTCCATACTTAGTCATTTTTTCAATAAGGATTGTGTGAGATACTTTGTCAAATGCTTTGATGAAGTCAAGATATACTATATCTACAGCATTTTCCTGATCCACCCAGTCAGTGATTCTGTCATAGAAGGAAATTAAGTTGGTCTGACATGACTTATTAGTTACAATCCCATGCTGACTCTGTTTAATCACTTCATTCTTATCCAGGTACTTACATACATGTTGTTTAATAATTTGCTCAAAGATCTTTCCTGGTATAGAAGTCAGACTCACCGGCCTATAGTTGCCTGGGTCCACCTTCTTCCCCTTTTTGAAGGTAAGAACAACATTTGCTCTTCTCAAGTCTTCTGGGACTTCTCCTGTTCTCCAAGAATTTTCAAAGATTATGGAGAGTGGTTCAAAAATGTCTTCTGCTATCTCCTTCAGTGCTCTGGGGTGTAATTCATATGGACCTGGAGACTTAAATTAATTTAGGTTAGCGGGGGGCCCAGGGCCACCGCCTCCTCTAGCTATGTTATGCTACTGGTCATAGCCATAAACACACCAATATCGCCCAAGTTCTGGCTTCGTCACTAACCCCATGTGATGGTCAAGGCCCAAAATCTTCAGCATTTCGACTGCGTCCACAGGGCTCCAGGTAGAAAATGATGAAGCGAGGTTTTGGGCCAAAAACTGTTGGGTGCACAAATTTGTCTCGGCCATCATGAAGTTTACAAACTTTTTAGACAAAAAGATTTTGAAAAAGTAGATTTCTGTGAGGCCGGTAGTGTCAAATTTGATTTCTAATTGCGCCACGTAGTCAGGAATCTATGGCTCCTAAGCTCCGGGGGGTGGTGATTACTGTGATTGGGACAAGCGGGACATTTTTCATGTGTGTGATGTGTGTACACCAAAACTTTAATCAGGTGTGTATGATAGAGAGAGTGGTTAGTGTAAACTTTTTTATTTAGGAGGCAAAAAAATAAAGAAAAAGATAAGAATAAAATAAAAAAATAAAAATTTGGTAAAATAAACAAACTTACTAAACAGACAGCAATTAAAAAAAAATGTAAGACTGCAACTACGACACTAACCTTGACCAAATTCAGTAAAAAAAAAATACTGTAGTAGACACTGATTGCTACAGTATAATTTTACTGTCCCTAATCTAGCCCTAATAACTAATCTAAATTTTTATTTGATTACACTGTGTTACAAAGGTTTTGTCCCTCGGACAATTTTGAGTGTTTCTGATAGATTTTTTCATGCTGATTTCAGAAATGATGTCAGATTTTTCCTATCACGTAAGGTTTTGAGAAATGATACGAAACATTATAATATTCTGTTATAATTCTAAAAACTCATATATGAACTTTTTCTGGAACAGTATATTCTGAATTTTCCAGTGAAACAACATAAATCGCTGGTCTAGTAGCACTTATGCGAATTCCGGCAGGCGTAGTGAAACATTCGGCTTACCGTGTACGGAGCATACCACATCTCCTGGGCAGGGAGGAATCAAAAGACATTACTGACATACTTAGAGCATGGCTGAATGGATCATGACCTCCAATGCCGTTCGCGGTCTCAATGATATGGAGAGAGTAGAGAGATTATGTAACAGATTGCTACTTCTGCCTTACAAATGTAATAGGATATTCAGCAAAGAACAAGAAATCAATAGAATATCCTAATCTTCCTTCAGCCATAAGACCAGTACCACACGATGAAAGTCTTCGTGTTCCATAGCCGCCCAAAGTATGCACAATGGAGGATGAAGAAGATGAACTAACAATGTCAGTGGAAAATGAAACTGCTGCAGACCTAGACTTTGAGTCTTCTACATCTAATCCACATGTGTTCAGTCAAGCTGATCTGAGTGATTTGGTCAGAGATTTGAAATTGTCAAAGAGGCAGGCAGAATTATTGGGATCAAGGCTACAAGAACGGAATTCCCCCTTTCGCCCCAATCAAAATAAAACAATAAAAAGAAATCAAACCTACACATATTTGGTATCGTTGTGTTCAGAATCGCCCGATCTATCAATAAAAAAAAAAGAATTAACCTGATCAATAAACGGCGTAGCAATAAAAAAAATCAAAATGCCAGAATTAAGTTTTTTGGTCGCCGCAACATTGCATTAAAATACAATAACGGGCAATCAAAACAGCGTATCTGCACCAACATGGTATCATTAAAAATGTCAGCTCGGCATGCAAAAAAATAAGCCCACACCCAACCCGAGATCACAAAAAATGGAGACGCTACGGGTCTCGGAAAATTGCGCATTTTTTTTTAGCAAATTTTGGAATTGTTTTTCACCACTTAGATAAAAGAGAACCTAGACATGTTTGGTGTCTATGAGCTTGTAATGAGCTGGAGAATCATAATGGCAGGTCAGTTTTAGCATTTAGTGAACCTAGCAAAAAAGACAAGCAAAAAACAAGTGTGGAATTGCACTTTTTTTGCAATTTTCACCACTTGGAATTTTTTTCCCATTTTCCAGTACTCGACATGGTAAAACCAATGGTGTCATTCAAAAGTACAACTCATCCCACAAAAAATAAGCCCTCACACGGCCATATTGACGGAAAAATAAAAGTTATGGCTCTGGAAAGAAGGGGAGCGAAAAACGAAAAAAGCTCTGGTCATGAAGGGGTTAAAAACCTTATGTGATACAGACTTTTGGAGCACATATTCGTGTTCAGCATATCAAAATCTATAAGATACAATAACATTTTCTCAGGGGACAAGAACTTCCCTGAAATTTGTTGCACAGTGTTATTTTTTCACACAAAAACAAACAAACCAACAAACAGATACCCATCAGTGATTTGCATCACTGATCAGAGCTTGGCGGCTGTAGGATGCACACACAGATGTGGTGCAATAGGGAGGGGGGGAAATGGACAGAAAAAAATCCTAGCCAAAAGCGAGCACAGACGCTGCATCTGAGCAGAGGCTCAGTGGTCACAGGGCACATGCACAAAAGTGGTACAAAGGGTGGAAGGAAGAAAAAAATGGACAGGAACAAAGTCCTGGCCAAAAGTGAGCAAGGGTGCCAATCAGTGATGTGTGTCACTGATAAGAGCTGAATGGCTGCAGGAAGCCCCCATGGAGGTGATACAAAGTGGGGGGAAAGGGAAAAACAGAGAGATAATAAATAAGCAAGAGTTCACTGAAGAGACGATTGACAGCTAGGAGTTATGGATGGTGAAGCAAAACTCCTGAAACACACATGGTAAATGAATGCAAACCTCCTGAATACTTTGACCGCCCATAGCTGTCAGAGTTGGCTTTAAAAGGTCTTCAGTGATATCAAAGGAGTTACCTGAAAAACAGGTGTGAACTACAGCAAAGAGAGGCAACTATAAGGTCTCATACTCACATGCGAGAGACTCGCACGATTCTTGTGTGAGTCTCTCGCATGAAAACCTGGCACTGCCGCCAACACTCAGACTGGAGTGTGCAGCTGCATAGAATACCATGCAGCCACACACTCCGGTCCGAGTGTCAGCGGCAGTGCCAGGTTTTCATGCGAGAGACTCGCACAAGAATCGTGCGAGTCTCTCGCATGTGAGTATGAGCCCTAAGAGAAGGCAGTAGGTACCTTAAATGGTGCTGGGACAGTTGAGAAACAACCTGTATAAAGACTATGAGAGCTAACAATGTGATTACAGTGTAACAAAATGTGATGACCCTAATAAAGCATGGAGAATATATGAAGGGGAAAAAAAAGTATCAATATAGTTAAAAATCTAAGTTTATTGTAGATAATTTACAGAATCTCATATTCACATATGAAGGACATCTACACAAATCTTACCCTCTTCCAGACTGGAGAATACATAATTATAGTAATTGATGAACTTTGTAAAATAACGACAGCTAATACAATGTCAAAAATAAATGGTAATGCAGTACTTTGAAGACCCTTTCTAACTAAATAAACAAGAAAACAGGTATAAACACTGATTACTAATAGCCCTTGAAATTTTAGACTTTGGATCTTGCCACCTTTCTATAAATTGTGAACAAAGAATTCATAGCAATATAAGTGAAGACTCATCAGACACTCTCAAGAACTGACTTGGTTAGGTATGTCTGAAGATAACCTCAGTATCTCATGAAAAGCATGTTTCTTGAGAGACAAAAGGAACCTTCAGATACATACCACATGTCACACAATCCTCTAAGGCACTTGAAGCTGAAACTAACATATCAGGGGCCATTTTCCCACGTTCTTTTGACATCTAGTTGCTATATCAAGGCAGAAACAAATGGTCAGCTTCTAAAAACAGCACCATTCAAGACATGCCCATCATATGATGTAAGTCGCTGATGAGATGCTAGTTCACAGATCAGAGTAAAATAAAAAGCAAATTTTTCTGGCTCTAAAAAAATTTGATTTCAAATAATTTAAAAGTAAACTACCATGAAAGCATTAACCCCTTAGTGACCGAGCCAATTTTGACCTTAATGACAAGGCCAATTTTTACAATTCTGACCACTGTCACTTTATGAGTAGACATGGGCGGACACCTGGATGTTCAGGTCCGACAGGTTCGGCCGAACAGTTACAAAAAGTTTGGGTTCGGATACCAGAACAGTACCTGGACCCTATTCACTTGAATGGGGGCCCCGAACATCCAGTGTTTGCCATGTCCATGACAGTGCAGCAAACACTGCTTTTGATCGGTGGTGAAATCATCCCCACCGGTCAGACAGCCGCGGTTCCCACATTGTCAAAAGACAGCGTGAGCGCTCAGCTATGATCGGAAGTATAAAGTTTACCTCTGTTCATTGGTGTCAGCGGATGGGACTACAGCTCCCATCATCCGACACCTGCTGCGGCTAATAACAGTGACAGCATGAGCGGATGATGGATGCATTCATTAGCTGGCTCCTGCTCTGTATATAAATAATTAAAGAAACAACCCGGTGTGGGTTCCCCTGTATTTTTGATAACGAAGCAAGGCAAAACTCACAGCTGGGGCTGTCAGCTTCAACAAGGCTGGTTATCAAGAATAGAGGGGTCCCCACTCCGTATTTTGTAATTATTTAAATAATTTTAAAAAATTCGTGGGGTCCCCCCTATTTTTGACAACCAGCTTGCTAAAGCAGACAACAGGGGGCTGGTATTCCCAGACTGGTAAGGGGCCATGGATATTAGCCCTACAGCCTAAAAATAGCAGCCCACAGCTGCCCAGAAAAGGCACATCTATTAGATGAGCCAATTCTGGCACTTTGCCCAGCTCTTCCCATTTACCCTGTACTGGTGGAGCAGTGGAGTTGATGTTACCTTTGTATTGTCAGGTGATATCAAGCCTACGGCTTAGCAATGGAGGCGCGTCTATAAGGCACCTATCCATTACTAATCCCATAGTTATATGGTAAATAAAAACACAGCCAGAATTAAGTCCTTTATTAGAAATTAAAAAAGTAAAAGTGTGTTTTGTTTTATTTAAAAATAACAAACACAGTTATACTCACCTAATGCCTAATTTCACTGAATCCCTTGTCTTCTGTAAGAACATAAAAATAAAAAACAATAATATCCCTCACCTGTCTATTTTTCTGTCCCACGCCGTAAGCTATGTCTGGGGGAAAAACAGTTTTCAACCTGGACGGTGTCAAGATGTGACCGTACAGGCGGAGAACCACTGGTGAATGAGCTGCTGTGAGCGCAGACTCAGTGACCGGCGGTGACATCATTGAGGTTACCTCCGGTCACTGAGGCTGCGTTCCCAGCCGTGCTGAACTGCCGTGACCTCGGTGAGATCCCCTGCTAGCACCGTGAGAAAAACTAGAAGATTTAGCAATTTTCAAACTTTTAATTTTTGTGCCCATAAATCAGAAAGTTATGTCACACAAAATTTCCCACATGTCAACTTTTCTTCAGCACAATTTTGGAAACAATTTTTTTTTTGTTAGAACATTATAAGGGTTAAAAGTTGACCAGCGAATTCTCATTTTTCCAACAAAATTGACAAAATCATTTTTTTTTTATGAACCACCTCACATTTGAATTGACTTTGGGGGGTCAATATTAAAGAAAATACCCAAAAGTGACACCATTCTAAAAATTTAACCCCTAAAAGGGCGGAAAACCACATTCAAGAAGTATATTAACCCTTCAGGTGCTTCACGAGAACTAAAGCAATGTGGAAGGAAAAAATTAACATTTAACTTTTTTCACAAAAAATCTACTTTAGATCCAAACTTTTTTTTTATTTTCTCAAGGGTATCAGGAGAAAATGGACCACAAAATATGTTGTGAAATTTCTTCTGAGTACACCGATATCCCGTACGTGAGGGAAAGCCACTGTTTGGGCGTGTGGCAGGGCTCAGAAGGGAGGGAGCACTGTTTGACTTTTTAAACGCAAATTTGTCTGGAATCGATGGCGGGCACCATGTCGCGATTGGAGACCCTCTGATGTGCCTAAACAGGGAAACCCCCAATTCTCACTCAACCCTAACCCCAACATACCCCTATCCCGAACCACAACCCTAACCACAACACCACTCTAACCTCAACACCACAACTATAACCCCAACACAGCCATAACCCCTACCCAACAATAATTCCAACACAACCCCCAACACAACCCTAAACTTAGCCTCAACCCTAACTGCAAAGAATGGAAAAAAGTTAAAAAAAAATATTTTATTATTTTTACCTAAGGGGGTGATAAAGGGGGGTTTGATTTATTATTTTTTTTATCACTGTGATAGGATCTATCACAGTGATCATAGTGAGCCAATAGGAAAAAAATACTGTTGCCAGGTTCCTGCCGGGAGATCTTGAGCATGCACCCGTCATTTTCTTCCAGGAAGATTATGCGGAAGGCCGGGGGATGGAGCAGGAGGGTCTGGGGATGGCAGATCACAAGACAGGGGACGGTAAAAAACCGACCCGAATCATGTTCTTCGGGGTTTCAGCTACCCCTGGTAACCGAGACCCTGGGTATTTTCCGACGCTGGGGGCGCTATACACTTATTTCTCAGCGCCGTTAATAAGCGGTGCTGAGAATAAGTACTCTTTACTGCCGCCGTTAAAAGGCGTATCAGCGGTCGTTAAGGGGTTTAAGGCTTTTCTTCTCTCCAATGGATAAAGTACATTTTAATCAGCTGAAATACAACTTTACTTCATCTACAATCAGCAGAATCCAAAATCCTCCCATAGTGTAGCTGTATTTCATCCAATGGTGTTGCCATCAGTCCTGCTGAAACTGAAGTTCTACAAGCGATCACCTACTGTCATGAGTTTCCCCTAATGAGAAACTAGACACAGCAGCACATCCGGACTACCATCTGTGGATTTTACTTTAGTCACACGCAGGTGCTGGCTGGCAAATTTTTAGCATGGAGGGGCAAGCTGTTTATTCTGTGCCCCCTCATCACACTCCCCCCTCCATGGCTTACTGTCCCCTCCTGGCTGTGCCTTTACACTGTTCCCCATGGTACCCTCCCCACACTACTCAAGTCTCTGTTCTGTACCCACTCACACTTTTCTCCCCATCTGTCCCATCACACTATTCCCCTCAAAAGATTCCCTCCTTACACATTTTCCCATCTCTCAAACTGTCTCCTCATATATTTACCCCCTCACTGTCCATACTTCCTCCTCATACATCCCCCTACTCCCCATGTGTTCACACTCATCCCATCACCCTTGCTCCCAATACTCTGTCCGCCTAATTTTCCTCCTTGTTACTCATACTGTGTCTGCACCCATCTCCCTACTCACCATATTGGGTCTACACCCATCCCCTCTCCTGCTCCCCATACTGTGTCCGCATACATTCCACTATTGGCTCCCCATACTGCATTCACATCAATCCTCCCCATTCTGCATACACACCTATCCCCCCACTCATCATACCGTGTCGGCACCAATCCGGGGTAGTGTGAGGTCAGTACTGCCTATAATCTCACCCACATATAAGGCTGTGTTTCCACGTTCCGGAAACACAGCGCTTTGGACACATCCGGAACACATGCGGAATGACCGCAGGGCTACATAGCCCTGTGTTATTTCCCTTGCGGCGACGCAGCGCCGCCGCAAGTGAATAGGACATGCTGCGGTCTAAAAAGACGCGCCGCATGTCCGGAAACGCAGGTCTTCCGCCTGCGTGTTTTGAAGCATAGTGGAGACGGGATTTCTTGAAATCCCCTCCACTATGCTGTAACATCTGGACGCTGCGTGTTTGACGCTGCGCCAACGCACAGCGTCAAACACGCAGCTAATCCGGACTGTTTCCTGACCGTGGAAACATACCCTAATATAATAATAAATTCCTGTAATTAGGTTAGTTCAATCTCAATGGACATCTTATTCACATGTGTATATACCAGTAGAGGAGCAATGAAGGATGTGGGATTAGTTATGTGAATGAAATATAGCTTTTACTAATTATATACTGTTGTCAAGGTAAAATATAATTTTCTACTATACTTTTATATTTATAGTGTGTATATGTATTTTGTAAACACGAAGTTTCCCTTAAATATTATTCAGATTGAAACTTATTTTAGGACAATGTTAGTATCTGCTGGTGTTTGTCTCCATCTTGTGTCCTATCACTGTATTACACTAAAATGTCCCCCACCTTTGGAGAATTGAGGAAACACATGATACACGAGAACAATAGAATCTTTCTTCAAGAAACGAAACTGAGGATGACAACACGATCAAGGAGGACTTAGAAGAAGATCTAAGGACCAATTAGGATGACCAGATGCTGAATGTGTACATATATGGGCATAACTCAGCATATCTCTTTCTCCTCAATCCCGCCTTTACTCCACCCCAATATTCTGTGTATGTAATCTTATGTACGTGAATAAAAGTTCAGTGCTTACTGGAGATGGCCGCCTAATAGCACCATTTTCTTTAGGGCACGTTCTGAAGTCTGAACCAGCGTATTGCCTGATTCATTCTCGGTCGACCCGTGCTCTTAGTCTATTTTGGAGTGACTGGAGGATGAGTGGTTTGTCATTTTGACCCCGACAATTGGCGCCTAACACGTGGGGCCGTGGATTGCCGCCCGTCCGGACCCGTCTTGAGGACTTTGCGGTGGTGCCCGCGGTGACTGAATGCGAGGACTGCAGCCTCCGTTGAACACGGTAAGTTGGGATCATATACTTTATATGCGTCCCACTTGCCTGTGTGTCAGTCATTGTGGGTTTAAGCTGTATTGTCTTTTTGGGTCTGGATGGGTGACCGGTTGAGTGGTGAGACCAAGGGCAATCCCACGCCACGAACCAGCAAGTCTGACCGAGTGACGTTGCATTCCTGCACGTTCTCGTGAAACACCACGTTCCTCCTCCTCCGGTCATTGTACCTTTATGCAGATAGTTGCCTCCCGTGATTATTTGGTAGTGTCTAAATTTCTAGTATTGTATAGAGAATTGTGGGAGGGTGCGCATACCTAAATTTTGCTAGGAGACAAATGGAGGGGTACTCTTTGTCCAACCCGGAAGTCTCATTAGGAGAAGCCCAGGTGTCAGCATATGAGGGGACTCTGTGCTGTGTAGAGTGTCACGGTGTACTGCGCTTTAAACGTCACCATCCACAGTTAGGGAAAAGACAGAATAGAGGGGGACTCTTTGTCTTGTCACAGTATTGAGGGGGACTCTGCAGTGACGGGTGGTGACCTGCGAGTGACGCCGGTGGTCTGAGTCGCGACAGATCATTACACTCTGTTAATATTATGATGCGCATGTTTAAATCAAACAAAACCCACAAGTTAGAGGGTGGTGCTTTGGGAGTGGTTGAATTGATGAAATCACGTGGAGGCAAGAAGGCTGTTAAGAGAATGAGCTTGCCGAGTAGAGGCAGGCTTCAGCCTTCAGTGTGGAAAGACTTTGTCGCACAGAATGAGGGAAAGTTGAGAGATCAGGGGCTCTTGTATCAAGCCTAAGCACATTTAAGAGTAGTAAATGATTTGAAAGTTGAGGGTTGGAAAGAGGTAGATGGAATAAGGAGGTTCGGAAAGTGCTGAGCCTTTGTTCGGAAATGTAAAATGCTCTGCATATGATCTTGTTGATGTAACTAAAATGGCCGCTCCAAGCCCTCGGCCACCGCCCTATAATGGTGCCGATCTCAGAACAAAGGGAGGTTGGACCTGTCATGTGTGTGGTGAACAGAATCCGCCCTGGGCGGAGACCTGCCGTGTTTGTGGGGCGGGTCGCTCCTGGTGTAATGCCCAGCCCATCGCCCCTCCCACACCCAGCGGCCATTTTGGTAAACCCAGTGGCCATCTTAATACACCTGGAAATGACCAACACCCCATCTCCTCCGGCGGCCATCTTGGGACACCCAAGCACACCCAGTCAGGCCTATATCCCTTGCTGATACCAACCAGGGCCTACTACCAGCCCCCGCCCGCACCTGTGCAGGCCACAGCTCCCAATATGGCACCAGATGCAACACCATTGTTCCCTTTCACACATCCCAACCCGGCCATTGCTGCAATGCATGAATCTTCAGTTTTTCAAACAATGATCAGAAGCCGCCGCCATGATATTATGGGATCTAATGAAGGGGAGGAGGATCAGGAGATAGAAGAGGGGTGGGCCCCTCAACAGCCACCACTATCCCCAGCAGCACCAGTATCTTTTCTTCCCTCCTCCATTCCCCCACCATCATTGTCAACCCCTGGTCCTAGGGCCTATTCCACCCCTACTCCAGAGATGGGGCACCTTCCTCTCCTTCACAAATCCTCAGAGAGGACAGTCGTTCTGTAAGATTCACGGAAACCCCGGTCAGGCCCCCAGCTCCCGGTGTACTTGAAAACTGGTATCCCTGCCATTCACAGCATTACACAGACCGCAACGGAAATCCAGTGACATTATCCATAGGGTACGGTGATATCCTGACACATCGGGTTGGTGCTATAGTTAGTCCTGCCAACTCAAACTGCTCCAAGAAAGGGGTCTGGCTCTATTAATAGCCCAAGCTGGTGGTCCCATCGTCACTGCAGAATGCATGGCTCATATATACACTCATGACCCTTTGCCACCTGGACAGACTCTGACAACCCATGCAGGGGACCTTCCCGCTGATATCATCATCCATGCAGCAGGTCCAGTCCATGATCCTCTAAATTCAAATGAGTCACGGGCCACCCTTCGGGCCACCATACATTCAATACTCCATCATGCTGGTATGTTAAAAACAGAAGACATTAGGCACCAGGAATTATTTGAAACCAATGATAAAGTAGTAAATTTGTGATTGCTTTGTCTAAAGAGTTAACTAACACCCACTCTGCAGTGTCTGCTTCTCTCCCAGAATTTACAGGTGACACGGTGCATGATTTCTCGCCTGATGACCTTATATATATAAAAAAAATAAAAAAAAATTTATGGGAAGAGACTGTCTCCAGCCCAGATTTGAGGGTCCCTACACTGTGATCCTGTCCACCCCTACTGCCCTGAAGCTCGAGGGCAAGAGCACCTGGATTCACGCCTCCCATTGCAAGAAGGACAAGATTAATCAGCAGTTATGAAGTTTCTGATATACATATCCTTTTGAGCTATATCCTGATCTCCAGTAGTGCCAGTATGCCCACCTTCTGGGTTAATACTACAACCCCTGTGGTTGTCTTTAAGTTCGATTTCTATCAAATATTTAACTGTGATAGGAATGATTTCAAGGGATCAACGCACCAGACTCAGGGGAAAAGGGATATTTTATCTCAGTGTCACCCGCCCAGGGAATAAAAACTGTCATGATTGGCAGATGAAGCTAGATACAATAGATTGATAAATGAGATATACAAGTATTATATTTGTAGGAACGGATCTAAGAATGCAGGAGTCAGTGACAGCAAGCAAAGGTATAAGGGAGGGAGGAAGTGCTGGTAGCAGCGAGATGGTATTTTGCTGTACACCAAGGTCATTCTACAGATAAGGAAGCTGAAGGCTGAGGGAGAGCACACTGACAGACTGCGCAGCGACCCGACTTACCCCTCCCATCAGGCATTCAGCATAGAGACGCAGAGCCAGAGTGCAGTAGTTTTCAGATTTTGTTGAATAGGTTTTTGGAATAGACACAGTACGTAAGAATCGAAGGTCAGAGTATGTGAGAAGCAAATAGACAGGCAGAGAAAGGAAGTTACACTAGAAGACAGAGTTCAGGAAAGAGCCAAAAGATTATTTCTGGACTCTAAGAAAACTTGGGTGGAAATGGGTTTTGTCAAAGAAAACAAGACTAGTGAGAAAGTTCTAGCAAGTTTTATATGAATGGCATAAAAAAAAAAAAAAAAAAAAAATAACAAGGAAAAACTGAAAGTAAGTAGACCGGATTAGAGATCAGTTAAAGCAGAGGATCTAGCCAGAATAGCACAGGGGCACAACATGATTTAGTGCAGGCAAAAAGAGGTAGCTTGCACATGAACCCCTTGTCTCCTTACCCCCCACTCCTAATTGCACAGTACAGGTGAACCTACCAGGGGGACATGAGGTTGAGTTCCAAGTGGACACGGGGGCAGAAAATTCAGTAATTACAGACAACTCTCCAGCTCCCTGTCACTAAAAAGATTTCCCTGCAAATTCAAGGAATCACTGTACACACACAGTTAATGGTGTCACCACGGGGTCAATGTAATCTTTTAGGATGTGATGTGTTGTTACAATTACAAGCACGTATTGAGTATTATCCGGTTGGAACTGTCACTATGACACCAGAACTGAAGCAGAGCACTCTCTGTAAAATCATGTCGCTAGACGTTGCTAGTACAGAGGAAAGAGATTATTCACCCGTCAGAGACAGGATACACAGAGGAAAGAGAAGATTTTCAGGAAATATATTCCAATGTTATTCCTGGACCCCACTGTCATGATGTACTCTTTAGGATAAGGACAGGGGATTTTACGAAACAACATGTTGGGGTCATAGTAGATGCTGCAAATAATCAACTCCACTATGCTGGAGGACTGGCCGCAACAATTTCACAGAAAGGCGGACCCATGATACAGGACGAATCTAATTCGTATATACAAACGTGTGGTCAGGTAGAAATAGGACAGGTCCCAGCAACCAGAGCAGGACAGTTGCCGTGTCAATATGCAATATATGCAATGAAATCACGATATACTTCTACTAATATGCCTAGGTCCCAACAATTATTTACTGAAGCTGTCCAGAATGTAATCCTGTATGTTTTCCCTGTCCACTCCGAACAATCATTTTGCAAGCAGGCAGCTGCAGGTCCAAGGACAGTTCTTATCAGTGCCCACATAGCAAACTCCAGCCCCCCTTCAACTTAACCCTGTGTACGGGTTGGTACAAAAATTATGGGCAGTTAATGCAGCTACTGATCTGGAAACTCCAGTGGTGTCTAATATATATATATACACTTTTGTTCCAGATATCTCAGGATGCTGCTTAGTTTACAGTTATTGATTTTGCCAATGTTATTTTTATAATATGTTGATGATTTACTGATTTGTGCCCCCTCCAGGAAACAGTGTCGTATTGCAACAATATTACTTATGTTGTTTCTGTATCAAGCAGGTTGTAAAGCGTTGAAGGATAAACTGCAATTTTGTAAATCTTCAGTTATCTTTTTGGGACATTGCATTATACCAGGGGGAACGACATCGGACCAGCGCTCGCAAAGAAGCTGTACAGAATTTTCCTATTCCTGTTAATGTTGCCGCTCTTAGGATATTTCTTAGACTGATTTTCTACTGCAGGCAGTGGATTCATGCTGTATCAATCCTCATGCAGCCTCTCTATGACTGTATCACCATTGTGCTTTTTAAACTAACTCCTGAAGGTATAGACGGTTTTTATTTTTCTCTCAAAAACAGGATTGTGGCAGCTCCAGCGCTAGGAATCCCCAACTATGAACTACTATTCACCCTGTATCTCCATGAACAGCAGGGACACGCGGCAGGGGTATTGACTCAGTTACATGGTGACAATCAAAGGCCAGTGGCCTGTTTCAGTGGAAGACTAGATGCAGTGGCTAGAGGTGCCCCGTCCTGTGTACGGGCAGTATATGCTGTAGGACAATTGCTCCACAAATCATCAGATATCGTGCTTGATCATCCACTGACAGTATTTACACTTCATGATGTATATACCATACTGAACCAGGTGCAGTCGGCACATCTTTCAGCTGCACGTCATCTTTGATTGCAATGTGCACTTTAATGCCTCCAAATGTTTCTTTGCAGAGATGTACCACACTTGGTCCTGTCACATTGTTACCTCTCTCGGATCTAGGGGGGAGGTCAGGTATTGTACGGTATTGTACAAAGAAGATCCAAGAGAGGAGATTCCTTATGATTATGTTCAGCTTATGGCACAGGAAACAACAGGCCTACCCACAGTGTTTGAAACTGAAAGATGTAATGTTGACTTTAAATCTTTTGTAGAACTCGCTACCAAGATGACTCAGGTACCTTCCACACCAGGTATGCCATCGTCTCCCTGAATGCAGTAATCAAAGCAGAACCAATGCTCCCACATTAGTCGGCCCAGGAGGCTGAATTTAAGGCTCTGACCGAGGCCTGTAAGATAGCTGAAGGTAGAATTGTTAACATCTACACAGATTCTAGATACGCATTCGGTATAGCTCATGATTTGGTCCAATTTGGAAGTCTAGAGGATTCCTGATGGCAGCAGGACATCCCATTAAAAATGCTGACGCAGTCCAGCAGTTAATTGATGCATTACAATTACCAAAAGAAGTAGCTGTCATAAAAGTTAAAGCACATACCAGATGCACTGATCAGGTGAGTAAAGGAAACGCAATGGCCGATGCAGCAGCAAAAACAGCAGCCAGTAGACCACTCCAAGGGGTAACGATGCACCAGGTAAGCGCTCCCAAAAATCCCTTTGTGTCGGAGGATGCCTTAGCCCAGATGCAGGCTCAGGTGCGCCAGGAGGAAGTGGAAAAGTGGAAAAAAGAAGGTGCATGTCTGAATGCAGCAACTGGGGTATGGGGAAGAGGGATGCGTTGATGCCTTCCAAGAGCGTTGTACCCTGCGGTCGCCCAGATGTTACATGGGCCAACCCACCAGTCCAAAACTGCTGTGATGAGTGTGATGCAGAAGCATTGGGCGGCACCAGGCTTTTCCACCTGTATAGAAGGTTTGATCCAGGGATGTATGGTATGTGCTACACATAATCAGAGAAGGGTAGTCAAGACACCACCCAAACACACCCCTCGGCCCTTCTATCCTTTCCAGAGACTGCAGATGATTATATTCAGCTGCCAAAATCAGGTTCATGGGAGTACGTGTTGGTGTGTTTTTGATTTATTCTCAGGTTGGCCGGAGGCTTTCCCGATTGCCAAGGCTACGGCTGCGGCAACCGCAAAGAAGCTGCTTGCGGAGGTGGTGTGCAGGTATGGAGTACCAAAGGTGACCGAAAGTGACAGAGGTACACATTTCACAGGTGAAATAATGAATGAAGTCTTGACAGCTCTGGGAATTCAACAAGTTTTCCACACCCCATATTACCACAAAGCGGTGTAAAAGTAAAAGGACTAAATAGGATATTGAAGTTAAAAATCTAAAAGGCCATGGCTGAAACAGGGAAATCTTGGCCTGAATGTTTACCATTAGCCCTATACTCAGTAAGGTACACTCCAAGTAGAAAAACTGGACTTTCTCCGTATAAAGTACTATTTGGCAAAGTGCCTAGTTTAGGATGTTTCTTTTCCCAAGCATTGGAAATAAGTAACCATGTATTAAGCTCATATGTAAGGGATTTGTATAAAAGACTCAAGAAAGTATATGATAATGTTTTCAGTTCTCTTCCAGATCCGAACCAGGATCCTGGGAGTCTGCAGTCTGCAGTCTGGAGACTGGGTAGTCATTAAAAGACACGTGAGAAAGAGTCTGGATCCGAGAATATAGCTCCACTGATATCCAGAAAAAGAAGGAGTCTGGGTCAGCTGCACACCGGTTATGCTGAGGATCCCAAAGTTTATATGGATTCCATAGGTGTTCCTAGGGGGTCCCAGACGAATACAAAGCTCAGAATCAGATCCTGGCGGGTTTCCGTTCTCTCATCCCAACTGTGCAGATCAATTACAATGTAGATTGGATAAAATATATATACTACACCAAGCAAAGATTTATCAATATCAATTTTAGTCAAGATGCTTTCCAGGGTATAGTTGAGAAACTGGGCCCAAAACAAAAGACTGACTCTTCAAAATAGACTGGCCATTGACATGATTCTAGCTGAAAAAGATGAAGTCTGTGGGATGATAGGGGAAGAATGTTGTACTTATATTCCTCAGAATTCTGGAGTCAATGGTAAAACTATAGTGGCCCTTACAGAGATTAAAAATCTGGCTCAGGAAATAAAAGCCAATGCAGAAGTAGATACCTCTTTCTTCTTAAGATGGCTTGGAGGACTTAAAGAATTTCTCCAACAAGCCTGCTTAGTGGTAACAGGGCTTTTGGTGCTAGGATTGATAATTCTATGTTGTGTGATATCTATGTATAGGAAAGCTGTGACCAATGCAGCCGCCTCCTCAGGTACTTTCTTTCATCAGGAAGTTGTGTCGCTACTATATGAAGACACTGATAATGGTGATATGGAGAAATATACTCCGCAGGATAAACCTGATAAAACCCCCTATAACAAAATACAAATGGAAATAAGAGATTTAGTTTAGGATAGTGGGAGAACTCCATGTGCATGTTTGGTAGGGACTTGGTTGTTTGGGGGCGGTCCATAAGGGGCCAGTTTCTAAAATGACCAAGCGAAGAAATCCATTACCCCTGTCCCCACACATGGACAGTCTCGAAGGCCGCATAAATTAAGGGAAAAACTTAGTGTTTAGGGGGGATTGTCAAGGTAAAATATAATTTTTACTATACTTTTATATTTATAGTGTGTATATGTATTTTGTAAACACGAAAGTTTCCCTTAAATATTATTCAGATTGAAACTTATTTTAGGACAATGTTAGTATCTGCTGGTGTTTGTCTCCATCTTGTGTCCTATCACTGTATTACACTAAAATGTCCCCCACCTTTGGAGAATTGAGGAAACACATGATACACGAGAACAATAGAATCTTTCTTCAAGAAACGAAACTGAGGATGACAACACGATCAAGGAGTACTTAGAAGAAGATCTAAGGACCAATTAGGATGACCAGATGCTGAATGTGTACATATATGGGCATAACTCAGCATATCTCTTTCTCCTCAATCCTGCCTTTACTCCACCCCAATATTCTGTGTATGTAATCTTATGTACGTGAATAAAAGTTCAGTGCTTACTGGAGATGGCCGCCTAATAGCACCATTTTCTTTAGGGCACGTTCTGAAGTCTGAACCAGCGTATTGCCTGATTCATTCTCGGTCGACCCGTGCTCTTAGTCTATTTTGGAGTGACTGGAGGATGAGTGGTTTGTCATTTTGACCCCGACACTGTTATTTAAAAGCATCATATACCCAGTATTGTATTGAGTATATACTGAAACACTACTGCATGCCTGAAAATGTATGTGCCATGCACCTGTGACCCATTAAAGGCCCTTAGAAAGAGCTGGTAGTCTGGCGAAAGTGTCAATGTCAGTCAGTGTTAGCAATCAATTGATCAGTAAATAAAGGGTCAACTTATTCAAGGGACCACACTTACCTCTGCCTACTGTGTCCAATACAGTGAAATCTATCACTCATGTGAAACGCTAAGGCCTCTTTCACACTTCAGTCGTGTGACGTCCACCCAAGTGTGAAAATGGCGAATCCGTCAGAAAAGTGTAAAAACGGACATAAAACGGATCAGTTTTCTGACGGATCCACCAAGAAGTGTTGACCGGGAAATTATGAAATTTTCGTTCCGGAAAATGAAAGTTTGCAAAAACGCAGCATGTTCATTAATTTCGTTGTAAATTTGCATATTTCCCGCTATATTATTGACTTAGAATGTTCAGGAAAAAATCGCGGTAAAAAACGAGGTAAAAACGCGCAAAAAAACGCAATAAAAACGCATCCGGATTTCCTGGGAAAAAGTCAGTTTTTTCTCAGGAAATTTTTGCAAAGATTCCTGAATGTGTGCACATAGCCTAAGGCCTGTCAAGTATAGTGAGTTGTTACGTGCGCACACCTTAGCTGTTCTGATGTGGCGATTTAAAGCTACAGCACCATGGTTGCCAGGTGCTTTAGCGGTGCTGTACTTTGATTTCAATAACCAGCGGCTGCATCTTAATCTGTAAGATACTGTGGCCTCTTAGGCGATGTTCACAAGTTGCGTTTTTGATGCGTTTTTCCTAAGGAAAAACCTACTCTCTTGGCAGTAAGAAACTCCCATCAAAAACGCAGGTTTTGTTTAGTTTTTGTTGCGTTTTTGTCCGGGTACGTTTGTCTCTTGTGCATGCTAATAAAGTTTAGTGCATAAAAAAAAATCTGATTCTACTTCATCAGGTTTTGGCAGTAAAAACACAGCAAAACCTGATACCTGTGTTTTTGCAGCATTTTTTCAGTGTTTTTTTTTACCACCCATTGCTTTTAATGGGTAAAAAGCGCTGAAACAAGTGACATGCATTTGGCAAAAGGCAACGTTTTGCACAAAACACTGAGGACAAAAACAAGCTGTGTGCATGAGATTTCTGAAATATCATAGATTTTGCTGGTACAGTAAAACACAGCTAAAAATGTGCATTAAAAAACGCATGAAAAAAAACCCTGGAAAAAAAAAAGTGAACACACCTTACAGAGATTTTGAAGTTGCCACTGGTGATTTAAAAGCACAAAGTCCCTCATGCACCAGGCGGCCCACGTGTGTGTGCGTATTTATATGCTTGCGAAAATATTCACCCCCTTGGCATTTTCCGTGTTTTGATACCTCACAATCTGGAATTTTAGTGTGTTTTTTTGTTGAGGGTTTGCATCAGTTAATGTAAAGAACATGCCTACAACTGTGAATATTTGGTTTTCTTATTATTGTGAAGGAAACAACATATAGACAAAATAACTGAAAACTTGAGTGTGCATAACTATTCACCCCCCTAAAGTCAGTTCTTTGTAGATCCTCCTTTTTTGGCAATTACAGCTGCAAGCTGCTTTGGATAAGTCTCTATGAGCTTTCCACATCTTGCCACTGGGATTTTTGTCCACTTCTCAAGGCAAAACTGCTCCAACTTCTGCCCTACGTATTTATTGTTTTAAATACATTCATTCTTGTGACCAGGGGCGGGCTGGGCCGGGAGGCAGAGGGGCAGTTGATCTTCGGACCGGTCCCTTAGCGGCAGAGGAACCATTCAACAAGTCGATCTGTCTTTCTTCACAGGGTCTTCCTATGAAAAGTGTGTATGTGCATACATACACACCTGCACAATTAACATAGGAAGACCCCGCGGAAAAAAAAAAAACAGACTGAGTCGTACAGCTCTTACTGACATGCATCTTCAGCAAAGATGGGCGCAAGTATGTAGAGCATACATAGATGTTCCTATACTGGAGCCTTCAGTTCCTTCACATTTTTAAATTGCCTCTTCATGTCGTTCATGTGATGAACGGCACACGGTCCGCCACACGGTAGCTCGGGGTATCACGGCTTGTGATCCCTCCGTTGCCACAAATGTGACGAAAACGTGGCACACACACGACGGCTGCTGCCGTCCGACCCAATGTGTCAGGAATAATCTGCAGGGATTTATAATTATCCCACTTCCACTTAGGAACTTGCAGCTCTCTGGCGCCCCCTTACCCTCAGGTCAGTCAGGGAACTGCACCTAGGATAATTAGTCGCCAGATGGGCTGCTTGGATGTGTGTTGGCTATTGGGCACGCTGCAGTGAGGGAATTATAATTACTCCGGGCCGCAGCCAGGCAATACACTTATAAAACCCGCTCCGTCACTGCCAACGCCACCCCACAGTTCAACACTTCACACCCCTTCCTTTTAGCTGCCACCAGCTACGATTTACTTAATGAACAATTTATCAAGAGGGTCCGTAGCAACCCCAAATCAGTAGCGTAGTTACTTCAGGCACGTGCAAATTCGTTTATAGAGCAGGAGAAACAAACTAATAATTTTATAGGTTTATTCCTAAAATTGCAGGCAGTGTTTATACAGTTTAAAAAGATGTAACAAGCATATTAAAATTTCCCAGAGGAGCATTGCACGGCGAATAAGCCTCCTTACCTTGACACGCCAGAGCTGGTATGTCACTCTCCACAAGGAGAAACCTTACCCCCTAGACCTTCACATTTTTAAGTAAGTTTTTGAGATATATGCAGGTAAAAATGTTAAATCTATAATTACAACTTCTTTCAATAATGTGAAGCTTAAAAGACAAGTAGAAATTAAAAATAGTCAAATATAAATTAAAGTAGAAATGAAAGGTACGGTAAGTCTTTACTAAATACGTAATCAATAGCACTCACAAAATGTTACAAAAGAGATTTTATTTCAGTTTTTTTTCTCAAACAAAAATTCAAATCCAACAAGTCCTGTATATAAAGGTAACAGTAGGGAATCTGACTGACTGTTTTCATTACTTCAAGAACCCTTGGAAAAGATCAAAGACGACGCCTTGTTGGATTCTAATATTCATTTACCTGGAAATAAACAAGTCCAAGTAATTTGATTGAAAACAAAATTAATTTTCGTAACACTGCAACCGCTATAAAATAGAAAAATGCAGGAGATTTAAAAGGAAAAAAGGCAAAGTTGAAAAAAATAATATACTGGTGAGGGAACCACATCATACTGAAGGGTTTTCATGCCTTAAATGAAACTAAACTGTGAAAATATATCGGTGGAAAGAAGGCTACTTTTGTTCGGAGATCCTCTGTAAGCACTGCTTCATGTAGGAGTTCTTATCCCGGACCTCTATCACCGCATCTCTGACCAGTTCAATGAACATCTGAGGCCACAACTTCTGTAACGACTCGTTCTTTAAGCTGATATCATTGGCCTCGTTCACAAGGTCCTTCATGTACGCCTGGCAGAAAGCTTTCTTCTCGGTCAATTCCTGTGTAGAGAGCTTATTGTTATTAATGATAAGCCAGTAAAAGAATAGATACTACCATTAGTTAGTACTTTAACACAACATAAAGACAGGTGACCCTAAGAGGGTAAGTTCAGACCTGGTCGGTCCCTTCCTATTCATTACAAAATGAGTAAAACCAGTGCAGAACTCCCCTAACGGTCACAGAAACGGCAGATCTTTCTCTCCTATGAAGCAAATTCAGCAACATAATGGGGCCCCTGATCTTTGCTGTGGAGACTCTGCATCTACAAATCATTTCTTCTAAATAAAATAGCAGGACCTGTTGATTTATTTTGTCACAAATACTGCCCCTATTGATCTTATTAGATAAGCGGTCTCTGTTTACTGTTGGCGGGTGCACAGCATTCGGTGATCCTTCAGCATTATCCTTGTGCACTTTAGTCTGTGTTTTTATTGTCTATATTTATTATTTACTTTTGTATATCTAGTAATAAAGTACCTTTTTACCTATATACTCCTTTTTTCTTTCTTATTATGGAGTTGGTATTTTTTCTGGTTTGGGGTTTAGTTCGCACAATATAGTGCTTCTCGATAAAACCGTCATGTCGCCTGGTTCGTGCTTCTGTATGTAACATGTATACTACAATAATATGTTAACATATGTTAGTTTACTAGAAATATTAATCATCCATTTATTATTCAGCCATAATCAATGTTCACACAAAGGTAAGGTAAAATTCTATGTAATTAGATAGCATTATACCATTTCAATCTAATATTATATAGTTGCAAAATAAAATACAGTTTATCATTAAAATCACTTTTGCCTGAAATTTTACAGTCCAATAATGGAGTTATTTATATTGTATCAGGATCCATTAGAGATGAAACCAAAGTCAATGAGGGGGAAAGGTGGGGGGTTTGTTTTGTTCCTGCCTAAAAGCATTAGATCATGACTTGGATCATTCAGGGTGAGCGTGAGAATTAAGTTTAAAATACACAAAATCCTTTCAAGCAAATTATTATGGTAAAAAGTGCATTTTTCCTTTGCAATAAACTCAACTGGGGATCCTCATTAATGGGCATTTTGTAGCAAATCATATTTAGTTTGCGGTTTTACTGCCAAAAAAAGCACAGTTCTTAACAGGTTTTCTTAGAACGTGAAAAAGTGTACGGACAGCAGGAAAGGTAATAGTAATAAAAAAATATATATATATATATATACAGCTCTAGTAAAAGTTAAGAGACCACTGCAAAATTTTCAGTTTGTCTGATTTTTCTCTTTATAGGTATATTTTTGAGTAAAATGTAATTTGCTCTTTTATTCTATAATCTATTGATAACATGTCTCAGAATTTCCAAGCAATAAATTTTGTATTTATTTTCAGAAAATGAGAAATGGTCAAAATAACAAAAAAATGCAGTGCTTAAAGACTTCAAATAATGCTAAGAAAACAAGTTCATAATCATGTAGAAACAACAATACTAATGTTTTAACTCAGGAACAGTTCAGAAATCAATATTTTGTGGAATAACCATGCTTTTTAATCACAGCTTTCATGCGTCTTGGCATACTTTCCACCAGTCTTTCACACTGCTTTTGGGTGACCTTATGCCACTCCTGGTACAACAATTTAAGCAGTTCTTCTTTGTTTGATGGCTTGTGACTATCCATCTTTCTCTTGATTACATTCCAGAGGTTTTCAATGGGGTTCAGGTTTGGAGATTAGGCTGGCCATGACAGGGATTTGATGTGGTCGTCCTTCATCCACACATTGATTGACCTACCTGTGTGGCATGGTGCATTGTCCTGCTAGAAAAACCAGTCCTCACAGTTGGGGAACATTGCCTGAGCAGAAGGAATCAACTGTTTTTCCAGGAAAACCTTGTATGTGGCTTCATTCATATGTCCTTCGCAAAGATTAACCTGCCCAATTCCAGCCTTGCTGAAGCATCCCCAGATCATCACCGATCTTCAACCAAATTTCACAGTGGGTGCAAGACACCTTGGCTTGTATGCCTCTCCAGGTCTCCGTCTAACCATTAGACAACCAGGTGTTGGGCAAAGCTGAAAACTAGACTCATCAGAGAAGATTACCTTACTCCAGTCCTCTATGGTCCAATCCTTATGGTCTTTGGCAAACTTCAGCCTGGTACTCCTTTGCTTCTCATTGATGAAAGGCTTTTTTCTAGCTTTACATTACTTGAGCCCTGCCTCTAGGAGCCTGTTACGAACGGTTCTTGCCATGCACTTCACCCAGCTGCCATTTGCTATTCCTTTTATAGGTCACTTGATTTCATCCTGCGGTTGCTGAGTGACATTCGAATAAGATGACAGTCATCCCGGTCACTGGAGAGTTGTTTTTGCCCTCTGCCAGTCTGTAGCTTTGTTGTCCCCAATGTCCCCAAAAAGGATTTTTTCATTCCTATTACTTTTGGGATATTACTAGCACTTGTTTTGCCATCCAGCTTGTCCTATTGCAAGAGGATTGTGAACACCACAGCAGTGTTTTTTATACTTTCCTTCATTAAATAAGATTTGGTTCAGGTGATCAGCTAATCAGAAGCACATTAAGTAGAATGAGGTGTACTCTGGTTGGAATTCAACGGACACTGGAAAGGAATGGCTGTCAGACATGTAGAGAAGCTGATTTTTATAAAACTGTGCAGTTGTCTCTTAATTTTTGCCAGCGCTGTATATGAATGTGTGTATATGTTTATATACGCAAGTGCTCTATTGGCATCTTCTAGCATACTGTCTGGTGGTGTTTCTTTGCTATTTCGTTTATCTAAGATCTTCTGTTTCAGATTAGCAGCAGTGCTCTCTAGTTGCAGGATTGGATCCGGATTTTCAGGGGGTTGCACATGTTGTTGTTCCAGGTCTTCATGTGGGGTGGATCTGCAATGCAGTTGCATCTCAAGTTGTGGTAATAGCTTTCTCTTTATGATATTGAAACATTTAGTGACTAGTTGTTTCTTAGTCAGTGGACATGCAAGTCTTGTATCCATCCAGTTTCCTCATATGCTTCACATATCCTCTCTCATTTGATATATATCATATATGTAATAGTAGCAATTAATCAGATCCAGGTTCTCTTGCCTTGTCCATGTACGGTTTGTTCCAGTAGCACATTTATCATCAGATTGTACTGGCTCCTCAACATCTGACGAGGACCTTGTTAATCCGGGTGTTGACTCTCTTTCTTCGTGACACTCTCATGTTTATTGAGATAGGCATTATAGTGTTAGTATACTTGCCCAAGGACCAGATTTAAACCCCAGTCTCCAACATTGGTGGTTGTGTACCACTACACTATAACAGCCACGTAAGGTAGGTATTATCCTGTTAGGAGCCTTGGTATATAATTTATTTAATTTATTTTTACATAGGGCAGAGCCTAACCATTACACTATACCAGCCACCATAACTCAAACTAATAAACTGATCTATGCTACTGTCTCAGCAATCATGGAAGTGCTTGGCTATACAACCAGCAAAAATAACAGGAGTACATGCCGCCCTTGGAAAAGAAGACTGGAGACAAAGATCAAGGTGACACGAAGGGAAGTCAGTCAACTAACAGAAATGCAGGAGGGTGTAAAGATTAAGAATAAGACCAAGCTGGACAAGTACAAAGGCCTGACCCCAACTAAAACCCTAGAGACTGCTTAACAAAGGCTCTCAGCACTTACTGCAAGACTAGGGATATAAACTAGAGAAGCTCAGGCCAAGAAGATAAATGCCCTGTTCTCCAAAGAACCATCCAAGGTGTACTCCCAACTACAGAGTAACAGCACAAAGGCAGCAATCCACCAATAACAAAGACTGAACAATACTGGAGGAACATATGAGAGAAGGAAAAACACACAAAGACCAGTGCAATGTGGCTGCAAGATCTGAGAACGAAACACAGCAACCACCTAGAGCAAGAACCAGTCACCATTACAGAAGCAGACATCCAACAGCGGGTCAAGAACATGAAGAGCTGGACAGCACCTGGCCCAGACATGATCCAAACCTACTGGCTAAAGAAATTAACAAGGGTACATAAACGCATGGCACAGCAGATTAACCAACTGCTAGAAGTAGGCCACCACCCAGCTTGGCGAACACAAAAAGGAACAGTGCTGATCATGAAGGATCCTCACAAAGGAACAGTTCCATCCAATTACCGCCCAATAACCTGCCTTATAACAACATGGAAACTCCTGTCAGGCATTATAACCACCAAGATGCAGAACCATATGAACCAGTACATGAGTCCAGCTCAGATAGGCATTGGGACCAAAACCAGAGGTTCTAACCACCAGCTCCTAGTAGACAGAGCAGTCGCTGAAGACTCAAGGTCCAGACAGACCAATCTCAGCACAGCCTGACTACAGGAAATCCTATTACTCAATGCCACACACATGGATCTGTGAATGGAAAGGAAATTAAGAACCTTCCTCAGAAACTCAATGGGGCTATGGAGAGCAACATTGGAAGTCAACTAAAGACAACTAGCACAAGTGGCCATCAAATGTGGCATATACCAAGGTGATGCACTGCCCCATAGCTGTCCTGCATAGGCTTGAACCCCCTCAGTCAGATAATTACAGAGTCTAGCTACAGATACAAGTTCAAGAGTGGAAGCACTATCAGCCACCTCCTCTAAATGGATGACATCAAGCTGTATGCGAAAAACGAACGAGACATCAATTCACTGATCCACCTGACAAAGATCTACAGCGAAGACATCAGGATGTCCTTTGGACTGAAGAAGTGCGGCTGATTGGTAATAAAGAGAGGCAAGGTAGTCAAGACTGATGGAGTGGAATTACCAGCAGGGAACATAGCAGATGTGCAGACATGCTACAAGTACTTCGGCATCCCACAGGGATACAGTAACTATGATGAGGAGGCAAGGAAAGCGGCAACATCCAAATAACATCAGATGGTAAGACAGGTCCTGAAGAGCCAGCTCAATGGGAAGAATAAAATCCGCGCCATCAATACATATGCCCTGACAGTTATCAGATACCCTGCTGGAATAGTGTGCTGGCCAAAAGAAGGGATGGAAGCTGTAGATGTGAAGACACGAAAGCTCCTCACAATGCATGGAGGTCTCCACTCTAAGACTAACACCCAAAGATTATATACCAACAGAATGGAGAGTGGTCGGGGCTTGATAAGCATTCAAGCCACCATCACGGATGAAACAAGAAGTATCCAGGAATACATCAGAAAAATGGCACCAAAAGATGAGATGCTGAGAGAAAGCAGAAGGCAACAACAACAGATCTGGAAGGAAGAACAGGAACATGAAGTGCCGTGGCAAGACAAGCCGCTGCATGGGATGTACCATTGACAGATAATGGAAGTGGCTGACATGGAAAAATCCTACCAATGGCTGGAGAAAGCCGGATTCGGAGACAGCACAGAGGCACTAATCATAGCGGCACAAGAGCAAGAACTAAGTACCAGATCCATAGAAGCAGGAATCTACCACACAAGACAAGACCCAAGGTGCAGACTATGCAAAGAAACCTTAGAAATAGAGATGAGTGAATTTGTTTGTTTTTTGTCCCAAATCTGATTTTGACACATTCGCGCCATATTCGAATACTATTCGTGCTGAATGTATGTTTAATGATCAGTTCCGAACATATTCTGTAATTTCTAGTCCCATTGACTCTAATGATGTACAGCTGTATTCGACGAATATTGCAAAAACAATATTCGATGCCGATCGTATTCGAAACCGAATCCAAACAAATTTGTTCATCTACTCAGAAACAGTCCAACACATAGAGGCAGGATGCAAAAATGCAAGCAGGAACAGGATATACCGAAAGCTACAACAAAGTAGCGGGAATTCTATACAGAACATCTGCACAGAATTTGGTCCAAGACCCCTTAAGTCCAGGTGGGAGACCCCAGAGAAAGTTCAGTTTTGGGCACCGGTGCTCAGGAAAGATATAATGGAACTAGAGCGAGTACAAAGGAGGGCAACAAAATTAATAAAGGTGATGGGGGAACTACAATACCCAGAGAGATTAGCGAAATTAGGATTATTTAGTCTTGAAAAAAGACGACTGAGGGGTGATCTAATAACCATGTATATATGGGGACAATACAAATATCTCTCTGAGGATCTGTTTATACCAAGGAAGGTGACGGTCACACGGGGCATCCTCTGCGTCTGGAGGAGAGAAGATTTTTCCACCTACATAGAAGAGGATTCTTTACTGGTAGGGCAGTGAGAATCTGGAATTCCTTGCCTGAGGAGATGGTGATGGCGAACGCAGTCGAGGGGTTCAAGAGAGGCCTGGATGTCTTCCTGGAGCAGAACAATATTGTATCTTACAGTTATTAGGTTCTTTAGAAGGACAAAGATCTGGGGATTTATTCTGACGGAATATAGGTTGAACTGGATGGACAAATGTCTTTTTTTGGCCTTGCTAACCAGGTTACTATGTTACTATGTTAACTATGTTACAAGGATCAGAAGAGAGCAATGATAACAGATGTGGCAGTGCCAAGTGACAGCAACATCAGAAAGAAGGAGAACCCCATTGGGGGTGAGAAGGAAGTTTTTTAGTATTTTAGTATTTAGATTTATATATATATATATATATATATATATATATATATATCTATAATATAACGCTAGGAGCGTCACTCTGTCTTAAGCCTTTATAGACTGCGCAAGCGCGTCTGGCTCCAAACAGAAGACGGCATCCAGCGGTGTGGAATGTGTATGGCGCCGGAGATCGCGGTACGTATAGACACTGGATGCATACCGCGATCTCCGGCGCCATACCTACATACTTATCTGACTGGGAGGAGCGTTGCCATGGCGCTTCTTGCCGGAGTGCGCGTCGGAATTGTGCATGCGCATAGCGCTATCCGGCGCCATTTTACTTAAGACACATTTGCAGTGTCTTCAGCAATATGGCGCCGGACAGCGCGGTATGGGCATGCGCGTACTCTGGAGCCACACTCCTCCCCCAGCCTCTGGCAAAACGGGACAGCGCTGGAGCACAGGGAAGAAAGGTGAGTATAAATGTTTTTTTTTTTTTTGTATGTGTGCAGTTTAATAGGGGTGAGGGGGACCATACATATCAGGATAGGGGGTGAGAGGTAGCATGCATACGAGGATAGGGGGTGAGGGGACAATGCATATCAGGATTGGGGGGTTAGGGGACCATGCATATCAGGATTGGAGGGTGAGGGGACCATGCACACCAGGATAGAGGGGTAAGGTGACCATGTATATCAGGATAGGAGGGTGAGGGGACCATTCATACCAGGAAAAGAGGGTGAGAGGACCATGCATAGGGCCATTCATACCAGGATTGGGGATGAAGTGTACCATGCATACCAGGATTGTGGATGAGGGGACCATGCATACCAGGATTGGGGGGTGAGGGGGTACCATACATCCTACGATAGGGATGAGGGGGACCATGCATACCAGGATTGGAGGTTGAGGGGACCATGCATACCAGGATTGGTGGGTGAGGGGACCAAGCATTCCAGGATTGGGGGGTGAGGGAACCATGCATATCAGGATTGGGGGTGAGGGGACCATACATATCAAGATTGGGGGTGAGGGGACCATGCATACCAGGATAGGGGGGTGATGGGACCATGCATACCAGGATAGGGGGGTGAGGGGACCATTCATACCAGGAAAGGGGGGTGAGGGGACCATTCATACCAGGAAAGGGGGGTGAGAGGACCATGCATACCAGGATTGGGGGATGAAGGGTACCATGCATACCAGGCTTGTGGACAAGGGGACCATGCATACTAGGATTGGAAGGTGAGGAGGTACCATACATTCTACAATAGGGATGAGGGGGACCATGCATACCAGGATTGGGGGTGAGGGGACCATGCATTCCAGGATTGGGGGTGAGGGGACCATGCACACCAGGATTGGGGGGATGAGGGGACTATGCACACCAGGATTTGGGGGTGAGGGGACCATGCACACCAGGATTGGGGGGTGAGGGGACTATGCACACCAGGATTGGGGGATGAGGGGACCATGCATTCCAAGATTGGGGAGTGAGGACACCATGCATACCAGGATAGAGGGTGAGAGGACCATGCATATTAGGATTGGGGGTGAGGGGACCATGCATATCAGGATTGGGAGTGAGGGTACCATGCATATCAGGATTGGGGGTGAGGGGACCATGCATACCAGGATGGGGGGTGAGAGGACCATGCATACCAGGATAGGGGGGTGAAGGGTACCATGCATACCAGGATTGGGGATGAGGCGACCATGCATACCAGAATTGGGAGCTAAGGGGTGCCATGTATACCAGGATTGGAGAGTGAGGGGGTACCATACATCCTACGATAGGGATGAGAGGGACCATGCATACCAGGATTGGGGGGTGAGGGGACGATGCATACAGTATTGGGGGGTGAGGGCACCATGCATACCGGGATTGGGGGGTGAGGGGACCATGCATTCCAGGATTGGGGGGGAGGGGACCATGCATACCAGGATTGGGGGGGAGGGGACCATGCATAAAAGGATAGGGGGGTGAAGGGTACCATGCATACCAGGATTGGGGATGAGGGGACCATGAATACCAGAATTGGGAGCTAAGGGGTGCCATGTATATCAGGATTGGGGATGAGGGGACCATGCATTCCAGGATTGGAGGGTGAGGGGGTACCATACATCCTACGATAGTGATGAGGGGGGAGCATGCATACCAGGATTGGGAGGGTGACGGGACGATGCATACTGTATTGGGGGGTAAGGGCACCATGCATACCGGAATTGGGGGGTGAGGGGACCATGCATTTCAGGATTGCGGGGAGGGGACCATGCATACCAGGATTGGGGGGGTGAGGGGACCATGCATACCAGGATTGGGGGTGAGGGGACCATACATTCCAGGATTGAGGGGGAGGGGACCATGCACACCATGATTTGGGTGGAGGGGACCATGCATACCAGGATTGGGGGGTGAGGGACCATGCATACCAGGTTGGGGGGTGAGGGAACCATGAATACCAGGATATGGATGAGCAGGTACCATGCATACAAGGATAGGGATGAGGGGGTACCATGCATACCAGGATTTGGGGATGAGGGGACCATGCATACCAGGATGAGGAATGGGGTACCATGCATACCAGGATTGGGTGGGAGTGAGGAGACCATGCATACCAGGATAGGGATGAGAGGTGACATGCATACCAGGATAGGAGGGGGGCAGCACATACCAGGATGGGAGACCATATACCAATAAAAATGCTTGCCACCCGTAGAACGGGTTCATAGCTAGTATATATATACCCACACATAAATACATATATACACACAGTATACTATAGGAAGTAAATACTAACATTATAAAATAGTAAATCTACACTCCTTATCATTGAAACACCTAGAAAAAAAAGACATGGAGTAATGGGAGTCACAGGATCGATAGACATTTCCATATTACAATTGTGAAAAACAAGAAACAAAAATTCTGCATGCTATTATTCCATAAGCCTTTAGTTTTTAATTTGCACTAGTTTTCATAAATTAACCCACTTATTCACTACTACTAAGTGACTGTACACGTTTACCTCTATCTTGTCATTGAGCAGATCCTGTGGAATGTACTGTAATGCCGCTCGGGTTGGGTTTCTCCACCAAGTTGCTTACTGTCGCTACTTTCTTCACCACCTGTCAGAACCTTTTTAGACTTTGTCTCAAGTAGTTGATGGAATGTTTTCTTTCTTGAGAAAAGAATACACATATAAAAGAATATTAGTAGGATGAATATACACAGGAGGCACAAAAACAGGAACTGAAAAGTGGAGCACAAAATGCAAGAACAAAATTACACTGAGAAGCAGCAAGCTAACCCAGCCAAAAAGAGAGGTCCACGTACGGAAAAAAATACAATTAGAAAATGTTTTAAGCCCATTATTTAACAGCATTTAGTTTATATATAGAAATAATCTACAACTACAGCACATTGCAGAGCGTAATACAGTCCTGAGCTACACTCACAATTCTGTAGGCTTTAGCGGTAAAATCTCCCCCCATTCCTTCATGCGTAATATCCGCACAGGGCTTGTGCAAGCAATCTGCATTCTCTGAAATGGTTTCTGCATCAGGAGCTGACAGTTTCCTGATGTTACGGATCTTATATGCTCATAGATGAGCTATTAAAGGGAACCGCTCATGTCCAATAACTCTGTTAATCTGCAGATATAAGGTTATTCTCCAAGTTAATAGCATTATGAAGGTGCCCAGCCTCAGTATTGAAACTATGCCACCTGGGATAAAAATATTTTTATTCCTCGCAGGAGCCGCCAGCTTTCAGTCTTGCAGGCAGCTCGGGCAGGAATACAGTTCAATTTCCCCCAGGTGCCATAATTTCAGTATTGCGGCCAGGCACCTTTCATAATGCTATTAACCTACAAATTAACCCTATATCTGCAAGTTAATAGCAATTTCGGACATGACAAGTCTACTTTAAAGGGGTTTTCCCACGAACAAAGTTAATTTTAAAGTTGATTTTAACCAATACATCTTGGAATAATAATAAGTTCCACAAATGAATGGGCATGAAAAAAAAGTCCCTGTGCTGAGATAATCTTATAAATGTGCCCCTGCTGTGTACTATGTAATGGCTGTGTCTGACCGTACAGGGACATGGTCTGTTCATACCACAGATACTGGGCAAGGGGGACCCAAAAGAGTATACAGACAGGACAGCAGGGGATCACAGCTGATTCTGTGAGGTAAAGAATTTCCCTGCCTGTCTGTAATCAATACAGCAGACAAAACTTTGCACTCTGAAGGTTGCGGTGAAAAACAGGTAACACTATGTATTTAATAAACGTTTTACCTCAAATAATTATTAGTGATCCCATGCTGTAATGTTTCTATATTCTTTTGTGTCCTCTCCTGCCAAGGAGATGTTGTATGATCAGACGATGTCCCTGAACGGTCAGACACAGACATTATACAGCAGGGACTCATTTATAAGATTATGTCAGCACAGGAACATTTTTTTAAAACACATCCAATTGTGGAAATTATTATTATTCAACCCCTTTAAGAATGTAACTAACCACAAACTTGCCGACTGTATCCACTAATAACCAGAATAATAAATGCAGCTCTGGGCTAAAATGCAGTTTAAACATCCTTATTACCAAGTAAGTACTGCAATGTTTTTACAAAATTACAAACGCTATACTTTGGAAAATACAGATAAAAGCTATGGACATCTTTGACACAAAAATAACAGTTTCATATATGGTAATAGTTACCTAGAGTCAAAAAATAAACAAAAAAAGTTCAGTAAGTTTCAGGCTGTAATCTAAATCCCTACATTCATTCGTTTTCAGACCCTCTAATATGCAATTTGCAACCTCTTAGGTTCAGACTAGGCATGCCCTTCCAGTAATGTATGCCATAGTGAGGATTTTGTGTCTAGGATACTGCTGCCATTCTTGTACAGTCTTCTCTTCTACACTCCGCTGACCCAATGCTAAGGAGTGTGATATACCAATTCTCACCTCTAGAGTCTGCTGTGGTTGTTCTTCTTTCTCTATATACTGTTACACAGCCTGTATGATCTCTACCTCAGCAGACATGCATGTGTCAGCCTTCATTTCTGCACTCTTAACAGTCAAATTTATGTGACTTCTCCTCTCCCTGAAAACTTAGATGCTTTTCTCCCTTTCCAAACAAAGATCTGCTTATAACTTTCTTCTGGTATCAAAGAGCAGTTACATCTATGTCAAAAGCAGCAGGACAGCCAGCTTTGTACAGGCACATTCTCTAGTAACAAATATGAACATCCATTTTAAGTACATGTTTGGGGGTTAAGAGAGAATGGGTTGATAATTCAAGATATCAGAACTAGTGATGAGGGGAGTGCTCGTATAAGGTATTATCCCAGCATGCTCGGGTGCTAAGTGAGCATTTTGGTGTGCTCGAAAAATATGCTTGAGTCCCCGCATCTGCATATCTCACAGCTGTTCGACAGCCACAACACACAGGGATTGCTTAACAAAAGACTGTCAAACAGACGCGAGACATGCAGATGCAGCGACTCGACCATATTCCGAGCATGCCGAAAATACTTGATTAAGACACGAGCATGCTCGGATATCACCTTATCCGAGCACGCTCATTCATCACTAATCAGAACTGTAAATCCATAACCATTCTATATCCAATTAGAAGATGACGGTATATAAAATGGTAGTACATCTTAGTCACGTAGAACAGTGGTCTTCCTAATTTCTGGAAAAAAAAGTCAAATAAAAAGAATAACAGCTGAATTATGAAATATTTGTAACAATATCTGAAACAAAAGCAGACGTGTACCTGGAATCGCCCAGCAGAGCAGTGAGTCTATACTGAGGTAACTCTGAAGTTGCAATATAGGCAAGAATTCCAAACAGTTTTTCTGACATAACTACATCATTTTGAGTAACCTGCCAATACACAAAAAAAGGAGTTTTGAGACATTACAATTATTGGAAAGTGCACACATCCAGCTTACTTAGGACAGACATTTGTATGTGAATCTGGTAGTTAAAGGGCTTTGTCCTGGGTGAACTGAAAAGTCTGAAGTTACTATATGAGTGCAGACTGCTGAATCGTGACAGTGTGCAATGCACACAATGCCGCGATACCCATGTATTTACGGCACGGGGGTGATGTCACGAGAGTGCATGTATGAGAGAAATCAGGTGAGACCTTCCAGCATGTCACCAAATATGCAAATCACTTACTTGCGGTCACTTAAGGGCCCATAGATCACGAGCTATCAATAGTGACAGTGCTCTCTTGTGCATATGCATTTCTCCAGCACCTCTGAAACTTTTGATATTATGTACTGTAGATGGTGGCATATACAAACTATTTGAAATTTTACAGTGAACATTTTTCTGAAATTGTTGCACAATTTTTATGAGTAGTTTTTTTTTACAAATTGGTGAACTGCTGACCATATTTGCTTCTGAGAGACTCTGCCTCTCTGTAAAATGACCCTTGGTATCATTTACTTTTAGTCTTTTGTTAACCATGTCCCAATTTGCTGCCATCAATGCCATTTTTTCAAATGAAGCGGAAGAATATCTACCTTTCAAGTTGTGATCTATGTTCTGTTGTGTAGAAAATACGGCTATAAGAGGTGGTCAATGGTTAAGAAGAGATTTAATTGCATTATCAACCTTATATTTTACACACCATCACAAATTTTTGGGAATTGGGATTGTAGGTAAATTCCCCAAACAATTCTAATTATCAGTTGACAATCATTTTTTGTAGGGATGTAATCAGTATAGAATTAATTTTATATTTAGATAGACTAGACTTTTATAGATACGGTTATACCAAATATACTTTTTCAATTTCCTTACTTTTTACGGGGAAAATGAGGAGAGATTCGAATGTTTACTTAGCAATATTTTTTTACTTTACTGTATGCTTTAGTCCCCTTTGTGTACATGAACCTGCAAACTTCTTATTGCTCATATTATGAACATCAATATCACAGTATTGCAATATACAGTGAAAAACGAGGTCCCCCATTAAGCTCAGCCTGCGACTTAGCTTCATAGGAGTATCAAGATGGCAGCGATAGGAGCCTTAGATAGGCTGCCAAGAGAACCAATGTAAAGCGGTGCCTATGAGCACTACCAACCTCACCATCTAAACGCATATATAAATGGTCACTTGCTGCAATCAGTGCTCAGCTCTGCCATCGACGTTAGACACAGATGACAGACATGTAACATAGCCGTCAGTGGAGAGAGCTCAGCTCCTGAGCACAGTCAGTTCCGCAATCAGGTACCTTTACTTAATTATGCATTTAGGGGTTAAAAGTATTTAAGAATTCATTTACAATTACATTTTCTTTAACCCTTTAGTGACCAAGCACATTTTATATATATATGATCAATAAAGTGTATCGTATCGTATTGTATCGTATCGTATATATATATATATATATATACAACCCTTGGCAAAAATTATGGAATCACCGGCCTTGGAGAATGTTCATTCAGTTGTTTTATTTTGTTGAAAAAAAAAAAACAGATCAAAGCACAAAACTGAAGTCATTTCAAATGGCAACTTTCTGGCTTTAAGAAACACTAAAAGAAATCAAGAACAAATAATGTGGTAGTCAGTAATGGTTATTTTTTTAACCAAGCATAGGGGAAAAATTATGGAATCACTCAATTCTGAAGGAAAAAATTATGGAATCATCTTGTAAATTTTCATTCCCAAAACTAACACCTAAATCAAATTAGATCTGCTCGTTCGTCTGCATCTAAAATGGAGTGATCACACCTTGGAGAGCTGTTGCACCAAGTGGACTGACATGAATCATGGCTCCAACACAATAGATGTCAATTGAAACAAAGGAGAGGATTATCAAACTCTTAAAAGAGGGTAACTCATCATGCAATGTTGCAAAAGATGTTGTTTGTTCACAGTCAGCTGTGTCTAAAATCTGGACCAAATACAAACAACATCGGAAGGTTGTTAAAGGCAAACGTACTGGTAGACCAAGGAAGACATCAAAGCGTCAAGACCGGAAACTTAAAGCATTATGTCTCCAAAACAGGAAATGCACAACAAAACAAATGAGGAACGAATGGGTGGAAACTGGAGTCAACGTCTGTGTCCAAACTGTTAGAAACCGCCTAAAGGAAATGGGATTTACATACAGAAAAGCTAAACAAAAGCCATCATTAACACCTAAACAGAAAAAAACAAGGTTACAATGGGCTAAGGAAAAGCAATCGTGGACTGTGGATGACTGGATGAAAGTCATATTCAGTGATAAATCGCGAATCTGCATTGGGCAAGGTGATGATGCTGGAACTTTTGTTTGGTGCAGTTCCAATTAGATTTATAAAGATGACTGCCTGAAGAGAACATGCAAATGTCCACAGTCATTGATGATATGGGGCTGCATGTCAGGTAAAGGCACTGGGGAGATGGCTGTTATTACATATTCAATAAATGCACAAGTTTATGTTGATATTTTGGACACTTTTCTTATCCCATCAATTGAAAGGATGTTTGGGGATGATGAAATCATTTTTCAAGATGATAATGCATCCTGCCATTGAGCAAAAACTGTGAAAACATTCCTTGAAAAAGACAAATAAGGTCAATGTCATGGCCTGCAAATAGTCCAGATCTCAATCCAATTGAAAATCTTTGGTGGAAGTTGAAGAAAATGGTCCATAACAAGGCTCCAGCCTGCAAAGCTGATCTGGCAACAGCAATCAGAGAAAGTTGGAGCCAGATTGATGAAGAGTACTGTTTGACACTCATTAAGACCATGCCTCAGAGACTGCAAGCTGTTGTAAAAGCCTGAGGTGGAGCAACAAAATACTAGTGATGTGTTGGAGTGTTTTTCGTTTGTTTGTTTTTCATGATTACATAATTTTTTCCCTCAGAATGCAGTGATTCCATAATTTTTGCCCTATGCGTGGTTAAAAAAAATAACCATTACTGACTACCACATTATTTGTTCTTGAGTTCTTTTAGTGTTTCTTAAAGCCAGAAAGTTGCCATTTGAAATGACTTCAGTTTTGTGCCATGTCTGTGATCTGTTTTTTTTCAACACAATAAAACAACTGAATGAACATCCTCCAAGGCCGGTGATTCCATAATTTTTGCCAGGGGTTGTATATATAATATATATTGTGAGACAGTGAAGGGGTGCGTACTGGATGGGGTGTACATCTCGCCCAGGTTTCTTAGCTGGGTGGCATAAGGAATGTAGGAGTGAAGGTAGGATGGCAGTACGACGTTCACTCCACTCCCCATCCAGCCCGTAGAGAGATAGTCTCCACTGAGATCAAACGGATGCTAGCCCTCGGGGTCATTGAGGAGGCCCAAAGCGAGTGGTGTAGCCCGATTGTCCTGATGCCAAAACCTAATGGAACCTGGAGGTTCTGCAATGATTTTAGAAAGTTGAACGACGTGTCAAAGTTTGACACCTACCCTATACCCCGGGTAGACGAGCTAATCGAGAGGTTAGGTGGCGCCCGTTATATTACAACCCTCAATATGACAAAAGGGTACTGGCAGATACCCCTGTCTGAGGAGGCAAAAGAAAAAACGGCCTTTGCAACCCCCGACGGCTTGTTTCAGTACCTTGTGATGCCATTCGGCTTGCATGGAGCCCCAGCTACCTTTCAGAGGCTTATGAACCTGATCCTGCGCCCGCATCAAGCCTATGCGGCTGCCTACCTGGATGATGTGGTAGTTTTTAGTTCCGATTGGGAGAGCCACCTCGCTAAGGTACAAGCCGTCTTAGACTCGATAGGCGGAGCTGGGGCAGGAGGCTGATTAAGCCCCAAGACAATAAGGTAGAGGCGATTCAGAACTGGCCTACACCCCTCACAAAACGACAGATCAAAGCGTTTCTAGGAATCACTGGGTACTATCGCAGATTTGTACAAAATTTTGCCTAAATTGCTGCCCCGTTGACCGACCTGACAAAGGGTGGGAAGTCAAAAATGGTAGTTTGGAATCCGGAGGCAGAAAAAGCATTTCAGTCTTTGAAAATGGCTTTATGTCAAAGCCCAGTTCTGGTCACCCCTAATTTCAGGGAGGAGTTTCTTGTTCAAACTGATGCCTCTAATGTGGGGTTGGGGCGGTTTTGTCGCAGGTCGTGAAGGGTGAAGAGCACCCGGTCATGTATCTGAGTCGAAAACTGACACCGGCGGAACAAAATTATGCCATTCTGGAGCGAGAGTGCCTCGCAATCAAATGGGCGCTGGACTCGCTACGTTATTACCTCTAGGGCAGGAAATTTAAATTACAGTCAGACCATGCTCCTCTGGCATGGATGAGGCAGAACAAGGAAAGGAATGCCAGGGTGACAAGGTGGTTCCTTTCGCTTCAAGAATTCAATTTCTCGGTAGAGCATAGGCCTGGGAAGTTACAGGGTAATGCCGATGCCTTGTCCAGAGTTCACTGTCTCTTTGGAGTTGTTGACCAGCCCTCCGGTCTGGAGAAGATGGGGGGGGATATGTGAGACAGTGAAGGGGTGCGTACTGGATGGGGTGTACATCTCGCCCAGGTTTCTTAGCTAGGTGGCATAAGGAATGTAGGAGTGAAGGTAGGATGGCAGTACGACGTTCACTCCACTCCCCATCCAGTACAGGCTTGCAGCTCAACCCTGAGTGCACTCAGCTGTCTAATTAAGCAGCCAGAAATAGGTGGTAGAGTTACACAGACTGGGCTCTCAGTCTGAATCTGACTTCAGGCGCTGCTGGAGTCTCCTGGAAGCCAAGCTCTGGTAACTACAAAATATGTGTTGTTTTGGCCAAGCTGTTAGAGCCTAGACCACGGTAGTGAGGGAACTAACAGTGTGTAGCTAGCAGCCTGACAGGCTTAGGACTTTGTTTTATGATTTGGTTTATGTTATTGCTGTGGACTTTAATAAAACTGGTTGCCGCCAGTTTACACCAGTACTGCTGTCTGTGCTTGAACTTTTTCTATGCCACTCTGTCCAAAAGTTTGGACACACCTTCTCATTTAAAGGTGGCTACTTTGAAGAACCTAAATATAAGACATAATTTCAGTTGTTTCACACTTTTTTGTTAAGTATATAATTCCACATGTGTTAATTCATAGTTTTGATGCCTTCAGTGTGAATGTACAATTTTCATAGTCATGAAAATACAGAAAAATCTTTAAATGAGGTGAGTCCAAACTTTTGGTCTGTACTGTGTATTATATATATATACATATATAGATATGTATATCTATATATGTATATATAGATATATATATCTATATCTATTATATATATATATATATATATATATATATATATATAATAGATATAGATATATATATCGGACACGTGTCAATTTATGTAGTAATAACTCTGAAATGCTTCAACAATTCCCATTGATTTTGGGATTGTTTTTTTGTGACACATTATACTTTATGATAATGGTAAATTTAGGTTGATATGTTTTGCTTTAATTTATAAAAATATCAGAAATTTGACAAAAATGTAAACACATTTGCAATTTTCAAACTCTTTGAATGATTATCCTTATGATTATTAAATTTTTATAACTTCTGAACAGGTTGCTGTAGCCATCAGATTCTAAGGCCGTTATTTGGCAATGAATTGCCATTGCAAACATCAGGACAACATGATCAAGAGCCAAGAATGTTATCAGGGTTAAAGAGCGAGCCCCCCCTGCACTCTCCTAACCATTTAGATGCTGAAGTCACAATTAACAGTAGAATTTAAGGGGTTAAATGGCTATAGTCGGTGCCAACACTGATAGTGGATGATACAGAAAATTGTCAGCTACAGTATACAGCTGACAGCTGCTGGATTGTCATCTGTATGGGGATGCTATGCTCTTATATCTCAGGTCAGTAAAAAGATGTCTTGGTGGTCACTAAGGGGCCAAATATTTCTTCTGCAGTCTATATGGGCATGTAGGTCATAGAAATTTGAATAAAATGATACCATGACATATGCAATCCGATTTTTTATCCCAGAGAATTCCACGTATTTATTAATATGTATATTCCCTGTTAGGGTCTGTGCACACGTTGCGGATTGTGCTGCGGATCCACAGCAGATTTGGCCCAGCGGATCTGCTGCAGATCCGTAAGTGATCTACAGTAAAATGTTAGTGAATGGGAAAAAAAAACGCTGTGCACATGCTGCGGATTTTTCCGTGCGGATTTAAATCCGCAGCATGTCAATTCTTTGTGCGGAATCCGCAGCGGTTTTACACCGGCTCCATTATAAAAATCTGCAGGTGTAAAACCGCAGGGGAAATCTGCACAAAAAAAGCGGAAAATGGGCACTAAATCCGCAGGTAAAACGCAGGTCATTTTACCTGCGGATTTAGAAAAATCCGCACAGAAAATCCGCAATGAAATCCGCAACGTGTGCACGGTGCCTTAAGATTTATGGGCCGGACACATATCTCCCTGAGAACCTGTCTCCAGAGCTCATTTTAAAAGAAAGCTGGCATTACCATTGTAAGACATGTAATAACTAACAGTATACTCTCCTGATCTACATGTCTCACACTGGTAACTCTCCAATTCATTTAGAAGGCAGAATCTCAGGGATATTTGTGTCCGGCCCATAGATCTTAACAGCTTATTTACATATTAAGAAAGCAAGCATTTCTCTAGAATAAAACATTAGATCGCAGATAGCAAGGTATCATTTTATTCATCTTCCTATGACCTACATGCCCATATAGATGGCTTAGAATATGGAAATAAATGAGAACTTGTTAACATGCTTGTCTTACCTCATTGTCATTGACTTTCTGAATGTTGAAATTGTTCAGTCTGAAAAGAACATAATACTTCCAAAGAGTAAAGTTAACAACAGGGTTTCCCTGAGGATCCACCGTCAACTGATCAAGCCGACGCATCTGAGCTAGAGCATTGAACTGATTCAAGGTGATCAGATTGTTTTCCTTAAATTTAAGGTGCTGTTAAAGCAAACGAAAATGAAGTTAAGTTGCAGTGAAATTTCAGCAATAGAGATCCCTAACATAAAACACCGATAATCAACAGGAACAGAATGAGTTCTAACAGATAGGCAAACATTTATAGGAAAATAACATATGTTCTGTATCCATACAATATCCAACAGGCTTTAAATGAATTCCTACATATAGATCTATTCTATACATAATAGACATTAAAAACATAAAATAAACAAAATAATGACACTATCCAATGCTTCACTGTCTCCATACTTACCGTTACATTGGGAAACTTGATTCTTATTTTTGGCAGAACCTGAACTATATCTTCAAAATTTATAAAAGTGAAAGAGATGGTGTTGACTGAGCCAGCTGTCTGTACACTCCACGTCCGGTCAAGAGATTCAAGAGCTCCTAGGCCATAAAGTGACAAAGTATCTCCTTCCAACTCCACAAGATGGGAGTCCACCACAGACAGTCCTTGCACGGCACTGCTGAGGACAGTATCAAGTGATCTACAGTGGAAGAAGATGTGATTAATATTTAAACAAGGTTCCAATATCTTGAAAGTTTGACAACCGAATTAACTTTCTAAAAACGTTTTATTCTGTAGAACAGATTCTGTAGTTGAGTGATTTACTTTCTTAGATAGATCAATACAATGATAGCCAGCAGACGATGCTTCAAGTACTGTATTGCCTTCTCAGCAGGGTAGAATGCAGAAGATGGCAGGAGAGCTTTGTGACAGATGAACAATGTACCACAGTTCAGGGGCGTTCATGGCCTTAGGAGCATTATTAAGTGACCCTATGATTGCTTCTTGGGTGATCTAGATCCATCATGAAGCTGAAATAGTTTACTCCTATGGTAATATGAATAACGCCATTGTAAGATAGTACAAGAAAAGGGGAAAGTGCTAATAGGGTACCTCTGTATTTTGAAAATGAAAAGATATGCCATGGGGACTCAAAACCCAAGTGTTTAGCTGCAACCACTCGGAAGGGTTTTGTTCAGAAGAACACCTGATGTAGCTGGGGCTTAAAAGCTGCTTTTGCCGACTCTGATGTGGCACCGAGTACCCTTGGGAGTGAAGTATCTGTGGAAATTTCGCTGGTAGCTCTCCAGGCTAGTTTTAGGCAGCATCACTATTTCCAATTAAGATTATAATGGTATAACCAGTATTACAGCTTAACAGACAGTATCACGCATGAAGGGAAATCTAACAGTGCATCTAAGTCTTTTCAGCCGCTTTCAACTGAATGTCTCATTCACTCATAGAAAACGAACAAAAAGATAATCAGACCGTGTATGTAAGCCTATCAAGTGTGATACTGTCTGCTGAGCCATGTATCTAATCTCATCATGTGTGAAACGGTCTACTGAGCAGTAATACCATTGTGCCATTATTTCGTACCTTCCTTGGGAATTTGTGCCACTGCCTAACAATAGCCTATGGGGCAGCCAGCGATTCCCACCGATACACCAAAACAACACACAGATAAAATTGTATCGATATTTCCTTTATATGTAGATAGTGCTTTGGGGCTGCCCATTGGCTCAATGCTTAGCGTTACCCAGGATCCCAGTGAGATAAAGTAACAATATTACCAAAGGCAGCATCTTCATGAAAAGTGTATGCTCTCCATATAATTGCAGGAGTATCTTCTGTGTAACAAACAGGATCCAGCGTGGAAAATGAAATCCGGGGTAAATAGAACTTCACATCTGTTAAGCACAATTAATATACTCCATATAGGTAAAACTGGATGTAGAGAGGTAGCAGACATATGGGTATCAGCAGAAAGCCTTTATCATGGTCATCATGAGTGAACATGTAGGTTTGCTACCGCTCTACATCCAGTTTAACCCATAAGGAGTGTATTAATTGTACTTAATAAATGTGAAATTCTACTTACCCGGGATTTAATTTTCCAAGCTGGATCCTCTTTGCTGTTTGACTGCCACAGGAGTTGCTCTTGATCCATATGAGGCTTCCTGGACCTTCAGACTGTGTACATCCAGATGTGAGAGCTGGCACACCATATCTTTTACATTTTCTACTGTGCATTCTGGATTTTGGCTCAGTATAAAATTGTCATGTGTGTACTGTACATAAGTGATTGGTAATTTGATTGTGAGCCCTCCTGAGAAAAAGTGGGTGGGTACTGGGAAAGCAATGAGAAATGAGAAAAACAGTAGAGAAAATTACTTTACACACCACATTAGATACCAATTTTACCTATAGCTAAAAAAGGTGAAAAAATTAAGTAGAAGAACTTAAGACCTGTCCAACATCCAATACTTGGTGCACACCTGGAGCAGGCATTTCCATGGAAAGTCACAATCACACAACGCAGCAAATTTGAAACGCTGTTCTGCCATCACAATGATCCTCAGCCAAACTTTTTTGCATTTGAGTCTTCAGCCCTGCATTCATCCAACTAAGCCTGCCTGCAATGCGGATCGTATTAATTTAGCTCAAGTTGGCACGTAAATTCAACTTCAAGAAATTACAACTTGGCAAGAACATATGGGATTTTTCCAAAGTAATGTTTTTTTGTTTGGTTTAATGAGGGGCACATCCAACTGAGCACAAATCCCAGTTCTATTTCCAGGTCTACACAACCATGGACAAGTCATTTCCTTTTCCTCTAAAAACGTATTGCCAAACACACTTGGTAAGCGCTTATATCGTGTTGTCTTGACGTGAATACGATAAACACTCTCTAACGTGCAGGGCTTTTTCTTTTATATTTAATAGCAGCTTACATAGAATATACAGTAGTCAATAGATGACATCGATTAAGTCCATGGTGCAGGGGCCCATTACTGGAATGTGGATTACTGGGTATTTTAAAATATTATTATTACACCTACTACATATTGGGATAGGATTTTGGAGATGGGATACCCCTTTAGTGTATTCAGCTTTCAATTTTTGAAATTTGCATGAAGCATTCAGTTAGCATTAGAGCAACAGATACAAACTGTTTAGCTAAGAGTTTTCTCTTCCATTGAAGATAAATGCAAATTTTATCATGTACTGTATCAGAAAAGCTGGTTTTAAAAAGTCTAAAATACAATAAACAAACCCAGGTCTTTTACAGTATGACTAGCATCTGCTTTCTGGAGTTATTGCCTTCCACCGGATCAACATATCGGTCATAGGTTGAACGTGACGGACTTATGTCTACTTTCAATCTTAAAAACTCTGAAACTATGCTCTAAACCACCATATGGTTATCAAACCACCAATATGTTATTAAAATTAAGTTTTTGTAAAAATGTAAGACAATTTCACCAGGTATGAGATAAATGATAGCGCCATTTTCCTTAAAGAAGTTGTCCACTAGTTTAGCATTGATGCCCTATCCTTATCTGATCGGTTGAGGTCCGACACCCAGCACCTCCGCCAAGCAGCTTTTCTGTTGTTCTGTGTCGGAGGTGTCCACAACTGCTCAATTACGGAGGTGCTCAGTATTCTTTCTGATAGTGGCTGCAGTAGGTAAAATAAATAGGAGGTGAATGTGCAGGACCCAGAGTTACATGGGCAGCCTGGGGCCCCCACCATCTACAGCAGGAGCATTATCATTATATTATATAGCATTATCAGCGAAGCTTCCAATGTGGAGACTGCTTCAGGACCTTTGATGACAGCATGCCCATGTGACCATGACGTCAACAGTCTCTGTACTCTGCAAGGTGCCGATGGGTTGCCATGACAGCGGGAGGTCTGCTGATGACTCGCCTCCCTGACATTATGATCCTCCTGTGAGTGCCATCCTGTGGCTGGAGTTCATAGGAGACCGTGAATTTTCTCTGCTATATACAGTGGCTTGTGTGTGATGCATCATCACTAAATAGTCCAAGTTGCTGACGTGAAGCAAGAAAAATATAGGCATAAATTAAATTTATGGGCTCAAATAACTAAAAATTGCTATGGGCATATATATTCACACCTTTTGCTATGAAGCCCCTAAAACTTTCTGGTGCAAGCAATTACCTTCATAAGTCACATGCTTAGTGAAAGGAAGTCCACCTATGTGCAATCTATGTGTCACATGGTCTGTCAGTATATACACAGCTTTTCTGAAAGACCACAGAAGCTGCAACACCATTAAGCAAGAGGCACCACTAAGGCCTCTTTCACACATCCGTTTTTTTTACAATCAGTCGCAATCCATCAAAGTGTTAAAAAAACGGATCCTGTGCAGATTGTAAAAAAAAGTGATGCGACGGGATCCGTCAAGACTGGTGAGGTGAACTTATGACCTTTGTCCCATGCACTTCTGGAGAGAGAACTGCTGTGGGGGTTGAATTAAAGGAAAAGAAATTATTGCGGGCATGCTCAATGGTAAAAAAAGGATCCGTCGCCAGAATCCGTCTTTTGACGGACAGTGACGGATTCTGTGCCCATAGGCTTCAATTATAGCCTACGACGGATGGCGCTGGATCTGTCGCTGTCCGACTTTTCGAGGTACAGAAAAAAATGTTCCTTTGTTGGCTGCCTCAGTCCGACGGACAAAGATTTTTCGACGGATCCGTCAAAAGACGGATGAAACGTGTGGCCATCCGTCGCAATCCGTCGTTAATACAAGTCTATGAGAAAAAAACGGATCCTGCAGCATCAATTGCGGGATCCATTTTTTTTCACAAAACGACGGATTGTGACTGATGGCAAAAAACTAATGTGTGAAAAAGGCCTAGGCAAACAGCACCATGAAGACAAGGAGATCTCCAAACAAGTCAGGGACAAAGTTGTTGAGAAGAACAAATCAGGGTTGCGTTATAAAAATAAAAATATGGCTCTTGGAAGAAGGGGAGGAAACAAACATAAAGGAAAATCATCCGGGGGTGAGGGGAATAAAATCCTTGCAATACCCATATAACAGCAGCACACCCTGCAGGCTTCTTTCTTCAGATGTTCATGATGGGTTTACTAACGAACTAAAAAAATAATCAGATCTATAAAATGTAATTTGGGTTAGGGTACCTCCTTAATTCCTAAATGTGTAGACAGTTATCAAAAAGAACTTACAAGGCATTAAGTTCAACATTTCCACTAATGACCACCCTAGTGACCCCATAAGAACGCAAGAAAGGAAGTAATGTCATAGGGATTTTGGAACACCAGAATGGTGCTTAATAATTCAAATGTACTTTTCTTGTGTGTAAGATAAACTTTAGTATGAAGGATATGGGAGCTCTTTGTTAAAAATTACATTCAAGTAGATGATGATCCTATGAAAGTGTGTGTGTGTGTGTCACATATGGCATATGTGTGTAGTATCGCTCATTAATCAAGTGATTGGATTATTTATGGCAGAACAAAAATCATTGTTCTTGGCAGCACATCGCCAGGTGTAAACTACAGATGTGCTATAGATAGAATGATTTGTATGATGACAGATTGATCTATTAGGATGAGGAAGAATGATGGGGACAGATCACTATGTAAAGAGGCCTTGAATCTAGAGACAAACGACTTCAATATTGTCTATCGCGCTCATTTAACAGTCTGAACTCAGCGCATGTAAATGCAACCTAAATGTTTTCTGTGTGATGGTGCAATATGTGAGCATTAATGGCCCCATTTTAAAACTTTTGCCCAGGGTCCTACTTTTGCCTAAAACCGTCCCTGCATGTATTTCTCCCTGAATGATGACCACCATTCATAAGCAGGCAGCAACACTCAGGGGAAAGAATAACATGCCACCACCATAGCCTACAGCAGGTTTCTCAGTGACTGAGATGTAATCACACTTATGTGACTTCTGTGCTCAGGACAACTTGTAATCACTTTGCAGAGAGATTAGAGCTGTCGTTCCATCTCACACAGGAGTCGTCTGCTCTGGGCTTCTCCTGTGTGAGATATAATTACACCCTAGTTTGATTTCAGTGCAGAGTGAGTACAAGTTGAGATGAACAGACGTAAGTGTGATTACTGACATCTCTCAACAGGAAGTTTTGGGGTGCGGTAGAGTACAGCAGAGGTGACGGTGTTATGAGAGGAGGAAAGCTGATAAAAGTGTTTGCAATGTGACAATTAAATTTCACTTTGCAGTCCCTCCCTCCACAGAGACCTTATCTGAAAGGTGTTCATCATCTATGCTTTCTATTATGCAGGAGACTTTCAGTTCTGAGCTGTCTACATCTCACACACTGACAAACCTGATGCAAGCTATTGTGGAGGTGTGTAATTTTTCTCCTGTACTGCTGCCTGCTTACCATTGGTCCGCAAAATACACAAAATACAGGAGAAGTACACATCACCAGTGAAAACTCTGACAACACTCACTTGGACCAAAAAGGTTAACTCATTAGGTGCAAAATACTTTCATTTCTAATATCTTTGCAATGGAGAGGTGAAATAAAAAAAAACAAAAACAAAACAAAACCAAAACTGGCATTGTGTGCCAGTTCAACATGAAACATTTGGTGAAATGTCCTCTTTCAGCCATATTCCAACATAGCATAGTTGCTGCATTTTTTTCACAAAATGCGCTGCTTTAACAATTAAAGCAAAGTGGATGAGATTTGATTAACACTCATGTCCACTGTGCGTTTAAGGGAATCTGACACCACATATGACCTGTCTAAACTATTAAAATGGGTATGCAGGTTAAAGACTGCTGAAAACCGTCCAACCTGTGTGTCTCATATCAGAGAAATCCTCTTATCACCTTATATAAATGACTTCTTCCAGGATGCAAATATTAATAGTTTACATAGGTCAAATGTGGTGACAGATTCCCTTTCAAAATATTGTTGGAAATATGCCTTTCCCTATAAGCTTCTGTGGGGGACCTTAAAAGGAACCTGTCACCAGAAAAAAAAAAAACTATATTAACTTGCAGATATGAGGTTAATCTGTAGGTTAATAGCATTACTAAGCTCCCCGTAATGCCAGCACTTAGCTGAACGCTGCTGGGAGAATATAAATGTTATTCTCCCAGGCAGCATCCAGTTTCAGTCAGTCACGCCGGTGCGAGTTCGGTGACAGCTCAGAGCGGCAACCATAACTGCGCCCCGGCACTGACCGACAGCCGTCCGCAATGTAGAAACAGTGTCAGTCAGGGTCGGGGGCGCAGTTACAGCGGTCGCTCTGTATACTCAGAGCGGTGACTGAACCCGCGCGGGTCCCGCCCCCGTGACTGAAACCTGAACGTTGCCAGGGGAATGAACTTCCTGTAGCGTTCAATAAGTGCGGGGTCGGGCAGGTTAGTAACGCTACTAACCTGCAGATTAACCTCATATCTGCAAGTTAAGAGCGTTTTTTTCTGGTGACAGGTTCCCTTTAAATTGCATTTAAAAATGAAATTGTGTTTAAAGAGAACCTGTCCAGCTTCTACTCTTATTTTAGTCCAACCACTCTCAAGTGTTTGTTTTTTTTAATCAGCAAAACAAAGATAGACATTTTTACTTAATGTTAATTTTTATGGTCTTTATCAAGGGTAGTAATGCAAAGTTGTCTGAAGACACCCCCCCTAGAAAATCATGTGAGCACCACCCCCTTAGTAAAAACCATAAGAATTACACCAAATAAATATAAAGGCCCATATGTTTGGTGGATTAAAACTAAAAAAATACAATACTCAGGTGAGCAGTGAAAATAAAAAGGAAGAAAAAAGAGACAATTTTCAGCTGGTAAAACATCCTCTGTAAGTGAAGAATCCCACTGTTCCTATACTAAAAAAGTAACTGAAAAGTTGTATCAAATCTGCATGAAAAACATCGCAAACACGAAATAATAACAGCAGATTACTATCACGTATTTCGATGCAGAAAAAAAGCAGCGTATTTGCTGGTGGGGACATATGTATCAGGCAGGATATTGTCTGATCATCTAGTGTGTATGGGATATGATAAAGGAAGAAGTGTGATTTCTAATGCAGACTAACAGAAAATGGCTATCCTTTCTCTAATGCATTTTTGATAAAAACAATGGCGTAAGGTCTGAGCAGCAAGTGAAAAATAAATCAATATATCGTGTATAAAACAGATAAAAACGACCGTACAAAGCGTACATTAATGTGAAAGTAGAAGCAGCTGGTCAAATACCTTCTAATGCTTCTGTTGTGCGGCTGATTCCTCCATTACAAGCCTTAACTTGACAGCCATAAAACAGTGGCCTGATAGGTGACAGTACTGACTAAATTGCCATAATTAATGACAGGAGGCTGACATTATCTGATCTTTACACCTTGGACAGGTTTTCTTTTGTGACACAGATATTGCTCTTAGGATCTGTGTAATCATCCTGACAGCATAACTAGGTATAGCAATAGACTGTATAAATCACACTTTGTTCGGCAGGAATGCCAGCTATTCTAGGACAGGATCTGAACATCGAGCCTCCGAGGTACGCGTGGAAAGCTGACATATGAGGTAATCTTGTACAGTAATGTGCGCTCTAGTCTCTAAATACGTGGCAGACTGGAAGACTCCAGACAGGTATTACTTTGGGATATAGGCACCTCTCAGGTTTCTCTCAGAAATTCCTTATGTATGCAAATTACTGAAGTGGAATAAAAATTAGTCGAGAGGCAGACAAAGTATTTGTGTTGATGGCTTCAAAGCCTACAAGGGCCGAGACGTCTATAATTGCTTGGTTCAATACATGTAAAATGACATTACTCTGGTATGTAAATCTGCACGAAATTTATAATAAGGATGTCATAAGTTATTACAGCGGCGCATACTCATAATGGTCATTTTATCGGAGCATTTACGTTGCCTTCAGAACAGCCCGATTTATGCAATTGAAACAGACAAGTGTCCTCAAAGCTGCACCTCAATATGCATGTAAATGTTCAAGGCGTATTCTCATGTCATACATTCATGGCATATACACAGGATATGCTGCAATTGTATAGCAGATGTGGGACTCACCAATAGTACCTGCCTCTATCTCAACAATAGGACCCGGTCGGGAACAGTATTCAGTGAGAAGGTGCAGGAAAGATATACAGTGGGTACGGAAAGTATTCGGACCCCTTTAAATTTTTCACTCTTTGTTTCATTGCAGCCATTTGGTAAATGCAAAAAAGTTCATTTATTTCTCATTAATGTACACTCTGCACCCCATCTTGACTGATAAAAACCAGAAATGTAGAAATTTTTGCAAATTTATTAAAAAAGAAAAACTGAAATAACACATGATCATAATTATTAAGACCCTTTGCTCAGACACTCATATTTACGTCACATGCTGTCCATTTCCTTGTGATCCTTCTTGAGATGGTTCTACTCCTTCATTGGAGTCCAGCTGTGTTTAATTAAACTGATAGTACTTGATTTGTAAAGACACACACCTGTCTATGTAAGACCTCACAGCTCACAGTGCATGTCAGACCCAATGAGAATCATGAGCTGAAAGGAACTGACCAAGGAGCTCAGAGACAGAATTTTGGCAAGGCACATATCTGGCCAAGGTTTCAAAAGAATTTCTGCAGTACTCAAGGTTCCTAAGAGCATAGTGGCCTCCATAATCCTTAAATGAAAGAAGTTTGGGACCACCAGAAGTCTTCCTAGACATGGCCATCCAGCTAATCTGAGCAATCATAGGAGAAGAGCCTTGGTGAGAGAGGTAAA